>SJYT01009451.1:10013-22533 GCA_006410635.1 Cephalophus harveyi
TTTCTGGCATGGTTTTTATTTTGTGTTATCAAGAATTTTCATTCATATCTTAATATTAAAGTTGATGACAGAGTTTTAATAAGGTCAAATTATATTGATCCTTAGTTTGGGTTCTTTTTATTAGTTTCTTGAATAGGAAGCAAAAGAACACAGGAGACTAATTGAAGGATCTGCTTTATATAGTAAACATTTTAGTATTGATAATTGCATTTTGAAAACTAAGGTAATGTAATCATTAATTGTCACATTTGAATCCAAGCTATTGCAATTTGCTAATTTGAATACTTGAATTACATTTTTATAATAAGAGTCTATATTGGTCTTCCATTTTTATTCATCATATCTTCTTAAATTGTAAGCAATTAATGATGGGGATAAAAGAATAGCATTGAACCTTGATTGAACAATAAATGCTAACTCTTTCCTTATGTTCATAAACAGATGCTTTAGAAGGAGTAGCTTATCTCAATCATTTTTCCAGGGAAAGAGGACAACAAACAAAGGAAGCTTCTTGAGAGAGGCATGCATCACCATCCTTGTAGACTACTAGCTAGCACATAACTTGAAGGTAGGGGTCAAGCCCTTAATTAAATAATTCAATAAATAAGCATTCTTCTAGACAATAATGGTATATCAGTAAAAGCATACAAAATCTCTGCACTTATGGGGCTTACATTTTACCTTGCAAAAAGATTGAATAAAAAGAATAAGAGCAGTATATAGGGATGCATATAATAAGTTCTAAAGAGCAGAACAAAATTGAAAAGAGGGCAAGAAATTGTTGATGTGGGGACTTCCCTGGTGGTGCAGTAGATAAGAATCTACCTGCCCATGCAGGTGACACAAGCTTGATCCCTGATCTGGGAAGATTCCACATGCAGTGGAATCTTAGAGCAGGTAAGCCTGTGTGCCACAACTACTGAGCCTGCGTGTTACACCTTCAGAAGCCTCATGCCTTAGAGCCCATGCTGTGCAACAAGAGAAGCCACCACACTGAGAACCCTGGGCACTGCAACTAGAGAGTAACCCATGCTCACTGCACCTAGAGAAAGCCCACACAAAGCAATGAAGACCCAGTGCAGCCAAAAATTAAAAATTAATTAATTAAAAAACTGTTGATGTGGGAATGGAGATTCTTATACAGATGAGGTAATGGGGCAGGTCTCACTGAAAAGATCACATTTACTTAAAGGAATACAATTAATGAAGGGTATATTATACAAATATCAGAGAAGAACATTCCAGAAAGAGACAACAGAAAATGCAAAGTTATTCTCTGAGGCAGGAGGTACCTCGGATGGTTTTTGAACAGAGACAATGAGGTCCACACAAGTGAAATGAAACAAACAAGACAGAGTGAGTGGCAGAAGATAAAATAACTCAGGTTCAAAGTTGTCAACTATATATAGCTTTACACATCACTGTGGGTTTAGATTTTCAATGTGAATGATATAAGAAGCCATTCACAGTTTGTTGAGCAGAAATATAACATGATCTAAGTTACTCTGGCAGCTGAATTAAAAATACACTTTAGGAGGCATAGCAGAATCAAAAATACCAGTTAGGAAGCTATTGCTTAAAAGCAAACAAGATATAAGGAAAGTGTGAATTTAAGTAGAATATTGGAAGCAGTGTAAACACGATTGGATTTTGGATATATTTTAGCAATAGAGGAAAGAATTATTTAATGATAGATTGGACACGGAGTATGTACAAAATAAAACAGTCAAGAATGGCACCAAGTTCTTCAGGCTACACATCAAGAGAAATGGAATTGTAATTAACTAAGATGTGAAAGACTGAGAGAGCAGCAGGCTGTGGGGGAGGTAATCAGGTTATACTGACAAGAATATTTTTGCAAGATTGGACTAGGTTCAAAAAGGAAAGCGTGAAGAGCAGTTGGAATAGACTACTTCTTCAAGGAGTTTTGCTTTATAAGGAAGGCGATGAGCAGGACTACAACCAGAAGTAGAAAGGTAGTTGAGATTGCATTTTATTGTATTTTAAGATGGGGGTATAGCTGGGTATGTATTTGAAAGAGTTAAAAATGATCATTCAGGAGAGGAAAGGAAAACTTACTGGAACATCATGACTGATTCAGCCTCTGGGTTAATCCACAAACTAAAGCGGCCACACACTATATTCATTACCTTTAATCTGTTACATTAAACTCTAATTTTCACAAAAACTTGGATAATAGTATTAATACTCATGTAATAATCTAACACCAATATAAAATTAACAAAGAACTCAGAGGGACTAGAAAATTTTCAGTCACTACTTATTCCCCTATTAGCTTTTAGCAAGCAACCTAAGGCAAGTAACTTAGTGACTAAATATTTGCCTAAAATCTTTCTTAGGTTCTGAGTTGAAAACAAAAACAGCAGCAACAAAAATGTTTGCCAAGCAAACATGCCTTCATTTGGACTAATGGAGCTAATTTAACCTCTGTCATAAATTAGTCTGAGTAAACCTGGTTATGCTACAGTAACAATATGAATTGTTGGTCTTTTATCACAAAATTAATTCATGTTTTGCTCTCACAATATGTCTGTTATGAGTTGACAAACCTTCATTTGGACTAATGGAGCTAATTTAACCTCTGTCATAAATTAGTCTGAGTAAACCTGGTTATGCTACAGTAACAACATGAATTGTTGGTCTTTTATCACAAAATTAATTCATGTTTTGCTCTCACAATATGTCTGTTATGAGTTGACAACGGTGATTGTCCACTGCAGTCATTCAAGGAGCCAAGTTACTAAAAGCATTCCCCTCTTACATACGTTTCCATGATTTGAGCTCTAACATGTATTTTAACTCCAAACAAGAGAAGGCAATGGCACCCCACTCCAGTACTCTTGCCTGGAAAGTCCCATGGATGGAGGAGCCTGGTAGACTGCAGTCCATGGGGTTGCTAGGAATCAGACGCGACTGAATGACTTCACTTTCATTTTTCACTTTCATGCATTGGAGTAGGAAATGGCAACTCACTCCAGTATTCTTGCCTGGAGAATCCCAGGGATAAGGGTGCATGGTGGGCTGCCGTCTATGGGGTCGCACAGAGTCAGACACAGCCTAAAAGTGACTTAGCAGCAGCAGCAGCAGCAACTCCAAACAATATTGCATTTATGAATTGCCAACACCAAAGGCATTTTGCTCTTCTGAATTGTAATCACTTAGTAATCAGTGACTGCAGCCATGAAATTAAAAGATGCTTACTCCTTGCAAAAAAAGTTATGACCAACCTAGATAGCATATTCAAAAGCAGAGACATTACTTTGCCAACAAAGGTCCGTCTAGTCAAGGCTATGGTTTTTCCAGTGGTCATGTATGGATGTGAGAGTTGGACTGTGAAGAAAGCTGAGCGCTGAAGAATTGATGCTTTTGAACTGTGGTGTGGGAGGAGACTCCTGAGAGTCCCTTGGACTGCAAGGAGATCCAACCAGTCCATTCTGAAGGAGATCAGCCCTGGGTGTTCTTTGGAAGGAATGATGCTAAAGCTGAAACTCCAGTACTTTGGCAACCTCATGCGAAGAGTTGACTCATTGGAAAAGACCCTGATGCTGGGATGGACTGGGGGCAGGAGGAAAAGGGGATGATAGAAGATGAGATGGCTGGATGGCATCACTGACTCGAGGGACGTGAGTTTGAGTGAACTCTGGGAGTTGGTGATAGACAGGGAGGCCTGGCCTGCTGCGATTCATGGGATCGCAAAGAGTCAGACATGACTGAGTGACTGAACTCAACTGAACTGAGTAATCATTTATCTTTTCTTGGAAAAGCACCAAGAGCATAATTAGCACCTGGCAATTGATTCCTTTCTGTTCTCAATGAGAATGTGGTTCAACAGTTCACTCCCTGTAAACTGTTACCTTCTGGCTTCCCTTGTGGCTCAGCTGGTAAGAAACTGCATGCAGTGCAGGAGACCTGGGTTTGATCACTGGGTTGGGAAGATCCCCTGGAGAAGGGAAAGGCTACCCACTCCAGTATTCTGGCCTGGAGAATTCCATAGTCCATGGGGTTGCAAAGAGTCAGACACGATTGAGCAACTTTCACTTTTAGGCAGGAGGAGAAGGGGACGACAGAGGATGAGATGGCTGGATGGCATCACTGACTCGATGGATATGAGTCTGAGTGAACTCTGGGAGTTGGTGATGGACAGGGAGGCCTGGCGTGCTGCAATTCATGGGGTCGCAAAGAGTCAGACACAACTGAGCGACTGAACTGAACTGATATATATATATTTTATCCCCAAGCAGTACACCATAACAGTTTCTGCTTATTCCCTTAGCATCAGCATGCTCTTTAACCTTGAGGCTAGTTGTTTTGAGAGTTTGCATCTGTGTGTAAATGCCCTATTTTGCAATGCAGAGGTCGTACTACAATATCTTGCTCTGAAGATCACATTAATTTTCAGTGAAAATGACAATACTGTTTTATACTTCTCCCATAAACTCTGTGAAGGATCATATTGGATACTATAATTTCTTTCTAAAACTAGGCAATCATCAAAGCAGATGACAAGTTTTTTAACTAAGAATCACAATGCAGTTTAAAAAATTGTCTAACTATATGTTATACACACATTGGGAGAAGAAGTAGTAGTTCTGTACACATCAAAAATACATATACATGTGGAAAAATTCTCTTTGAAAACCAACTGGAAACTGGCAAAAGGACTCCTGGACAACCATGGCTATAGAAAAAACACATAGGTCATTGGGTAGGAAGGGAAGAAAGCGATTGGATCAGGACCTGTGCCCCTGGGAGGGGATTCAGAGGAAAAAGGAGATAACATGGCAGAGAGGGATGGATATACACCTGCTCTGGGGAAGGAGTGGCAAAAGCCACAAATTGGATGCCCCATTCCTGAGGTCCTACACAGGGGACCTACCACTAAATAAAGATCAATAAACATTGATAGAATATTTCACTAAATGATGATGATTTATGTAATTAATATCATAGGCACTGTTCGTCATTTTAGAGAAGAAAGGCACATCCATTTCACTGATTTTAAAAACCACTGTTGCTTAATGAAAGAGACAGGAAAATTCAGAGTGGCATGGGGAATTTCCCAAATGTTTCACTTGGAATTTCTTACCTTTGTGAAGAATAACAGAGATAAATGCAAACAAAGTAGAAGACATTCCAGCTGTATGGAACCAACTCTTGATAAATAACTCAGAGATGTTGGGTACACAATAAAGTAATCCTTAAGAGAAATAGCAGCTGCTCTTAAAGTGGCCTGGACACAATGCAGTCACATTTGCCAGATGTGGTGAAATTTGCTGTGGTCTCAGCATCTCTGTAGTCCAGGGAACTGAGGTTTATGGAGAAAGTGAAGTTAGATTGTCAGGATATTAGGGATGAGGGAAGAAGCTAGGGATGAGGGAAATCTAAGAAGAAGAAAAAAAAAGAGAAAGAGAAAGATCTTTATCTATTTTTCCATCATCCTGTCTTTCTCTTTCATACTAAACTCTTATTCATTTTTTCCCCTTTATTGAGGTATAATTGACTTAAAATTTTGTAAGTTCATGATATAAAAGTGATGATCTCAAATAAAAAATACTGCAAAATGATTACCAAAATAAAATTAACACATTGATTACCTCACTTAGTTACTTTATGGGATGGCATGAGCTGAATATATTTAAAATCTACTCTCTTAGCAATGCATACAATGTAGTATTGTTAACTATTGTTACCAGGCTATACATTAGATCTTTTAACTTACTCATTTTATAGCTAACTGGAAGTTTGACTCCCATCAATTATCCCCCCCCACCCCTAGCTCCCGACAACCTTCAACCTATTCTCTGTTTCTAAAGATCAATTTTTGAATTCCACATGTAAGTGAGATCATATATTATTTGTCTTTCTTCACTTAGCTTTCTTCACTTAGCATAACACTCTCAAGTTTTATGCATGTTGTTACAAATGGCAGGATTCCTTTCTTTTGAATCACTAAATAATATTTCATTATATGTATATCTATCACATTTTCTTTATCCATCCATCAAAAAACTTGAGGGTTTGGCTCAAGTTGGCGGAGTAAAAGACAATGGAGCTCACTTCCAACCATGAACACATCAAAAGTACATGTACATGTGGAAAAATTCTCTTTGAAAACCAACTGAAAACTAGCAAAAGGACTCTTGGACAACAAAGGCTATAAGAAAAAACACAGGCAATTGGGTAATAATGGAAGAAAGTGATTGGGTCAGGACCTATGCCTCTGGGAGGGGACTCAGAGGAAAAGGGAGATAATATGGAAGGGGGAGGGATGGGCACACACCTGCTCTGGGGAAGAAGTGGTAAAGCCACAAATTGGATGCCCCAGTCCTGAGGTCCTACACAGGGGAGATCAGCCCCTCTGGCTGTTCAGAGGACAGTTGAGAGCAATAGAAGGCTGTAGGAAACCTGGACTGTGCATGTGAAGAGAGCTCAAGTAAGGTTTGCGCTTGAGGGAGTGTTCAGAGAGCTCAGCTGCTGGGTTTCCTGCGGCTCCTTGCCCTGCTCTCCAGCCTAAGCTGAGAGACTGCACTGGCCCTCGCATAGTGCAGCCCTGGATCTGGGGTGGCCCCAACCAGGGGAAAGACCTGACCATGTGATGCAGAGGCCACCCAGTCTAGAGGAAGAGTCTGCATGAGGCAGCAAATGCTTTTTGAAAGAAAATCTGTATATTAAAGAGAAAATTTTCTTAAGATTATTATTCTTGGGGTTAAATAAGGGTAGGGGGCAAGATACAAAATGGATATCACTTTCTGGAAAATAGTGCCATTTATTCTATCTTTATCAACTGATTAGCTTTAAAATAGAAAAATGGCCCATTTACCCCCCACATTTTGCCAGGAATGTATAGGTTGAGCTAAGTGAAATGGTTGTTTTCTAAGTCAAAAAGAGTCAAATGCCAGCAACTTCATGATTTACCTAATAGAATTAAGCCTATTTGGTTTCTCAGTTCAGTTCAGTAGCTTAGTTGTGTCCGACTCTTTGTGACCCCATGGATTCCAGCACGCCAAGCCTCCCTGTCCATCACCAACTCTCAAAGTTTACTCAAGCTCGTGTCCATTGAGTCGGTGATGCCATCCAACCATCTCATCCTCTGTCGTCCCCTTCTCCTTTTGCCGTCAAACTTTTCTGGCATCAGGGTCTTTTCAAATGAATCACTTCTTTGCATCAGATGGTCAAAGTATTGGAGTTTCAGCTTCAGTCAGTCCTTCCAATGAATATTCAGGGCTGATTTCCTCTAGGATGGACTGGTTGAATCTCCTTGTAGGCCGAGGGACTCTCAAGAGTCTTCTCCAACACTACAAGTTGAAAAGCATCAATTCTTTGGCACTCAGCGTTCTTTAGAGTCCAACTCTCACATCCGTACATGACTAGTGGAAAAATCACAGCTGTGACTTGACAGACCTTTGTTGGCAAAGTAATGTACTGTTTTTAATACGCTGTCTAGGATGGTCCTAGCTTTTCTTCCAAGGAGTAAGCATCTTTTAATTTCATGCTACAGCCAACACCTTCAGTGATTTAGGAACCCAGAAAAATAAAGTCTGCCAGTGTTTCCCCTCTTTCCCCATCTATTTGTCATGAAGTGATGGGACTGGATGCCATGATCTTAGTTTTCTGAATGTTGAGTTTTAAACCAACTTTTTCAATCCCCTCTTTCATTTTGTTCAAGAGTTATTTCATCTTTAGTTCTTCTTCACTTTCTGCCATAAGTGTGGTGTCATCTGCATATCTGAAGTTATTGATATTTCTCCTGGCAATCTTAATTCCAGTTTGTGCTTCATCCAGCCTGGCATTTAACATGATGCACTCTGCATGTAAGTTAAATAAGCAGGGTAACAATATACAGACTTGACGTACTCCTTTCCCAATTCGAAAACAGTCTGTTGTTCCATATTCAGTTCTAACTGTTGCTTCCTAAACTGCATACAGATTTCTCAATAGGAAGGTGAGGTGGTCTTGAATTTCCATCTGTTGAAGAATTCTCCACACTTTGTTGTAATCCACAGAGCCAAAGGCTTTGGCATAGTCAATAAAGCAGAAATAGATGTTTTTCTGGAGCTCTTTTGCTTTTTTGATGATCCAGAGGATATTGGCAATAGATATTGGCGATTTTATCTCTGGTTCCATTGTCTTTTCTAAATCCAGCTTGAGCATCTGGAAGTTCACAGTTCACTTACTGTTGAAGCCTGACTTGAAGAATTTTGAGCATTATGTTACTAGCATGTGAGATGAGTACAATTGTGCAGTAGTTTGAACATTCTTTGGCATTGCCTTTCTTTGGGATTGGAATGAAAACTGACCTTTTCCAGTCCTGTGGCCACTGCTGAATTTTCCAAGTTTGCTGGTAAATTGAGTGCAGCACTTTCACAGCATCATCTTTTATGAAATAGCTCATCTGGAATTCCATCACTTCCACTAACTTTGNATTGCCTTTCTTTGGGATTGGAATGAAAACTGACCTTTTCCAGTCCTGTGGCCACTGCTGAATTTTCCAAGTTTGCTGGTAAATTGAGTGCAGCGCTTTCACAGCATCGTCTTTTATGAAATAGCTCATCTGGAATTCCATCACTTCCACTAACTTTGTTCATAGTGATGCTTCCTAAGGCCCACTTGACTTCCCATTCTAGGATGTCTGGCTCTAGGTGAGTGATCATAACATCGTGATTATCTGGCTCATGAAGATCTTTTTAGTATAGTTACTCTGTGTATTCTTGCAACCTCTTCTTAATATCTTCTGCTTCTGTTAGGTCAATACCATTTCTGTCTATTGTCCTCATCTTTGCATGAAATGGTCTTGGTATCTCTTCCTGAAGAGATCTCTAGTCTTTCCCACCATATTTTTTCCCACTATTTCTTTGCACTGATCACTGAGGAAGACTTTCTCATCTCTCCTTGCTATTCTTTGGAATTCTGCATTCAAATAGGTATATTTTTCCTTTTCTCCTTTGCCTTTTGCTTCTCTTCTTTTCACAGCTATTTGTAAGGCCTCCACAGACAGCCATTTTGCTCTTTTGCATTTCTTTTTTTTTTTTTTTTTAACTGAGCGACTGAACTGAACTGATATATATATATTTTATCCCCAAGCAGTACACCATAACAGTTTCTGCTTATTCCCTTAGCATCAGCATGCTCTTTAACCTTGAGGCTAGTTGTTTTGAGAGTTTGCATCTGTGTGTAAATGCCCTATTTTGCAATGCAGAGGTCGTACTACAATATCTTGCTCTGAAGATCACATTAATTTTCAGTGAAAATGACAATACTGTTTTATACTTCTCCCATAAACTCTGTGAAGGATCATATTGGATACTATAATTTCTTTCTAAAACTAGGCAATCATCAAAGCAGATGACAAGTTTTTTAACTAAGAATCACAATGCAGTTTAAAAAATTGTCTAACTATATGTTATACACACATTGGGAGAAGAAGTAGTAGTTCTGTACACATCAAAAATACATATACATGTGGAAAAATTCTCTTTGAAAACCAACTGGAAACTGGCAAAAGGACTCCTGGACAACCATGGCTATAGAAAAAACACATAGGTCATTGGGTAGGAAGGGAAGAAAGCGATTGGATCAGGACCTGTGCCCCTGGGAGGGGATTCAGAGGAAAAAGGAGATAACATGGCAGAGAGGGATGGATATACACCTGCTCTGGGGAAGGAGTGGCAAAAGCCACAAATTGGATGCCCCATTCCTGAGGTCCTACACAGGGGACCTACCACTAAATAAAGATCAATAAACATTGATAGAATATTTCACTAAATGATGATGATTTATGTAATTAATATCATAGGCACTGTTCGTCATTTTAGAGAAGAAAGGCACATCCATTTCACTGATTTTAAAAACCACTGTTGCTTAATGAAAGAGACAGGAAAATTCAGAGTGGCATGGGGAATTTCCCAAATGTTTCACTTGGAATTTCTTACCTTTGTGAAGAATAACAGAGATAAATGCAAACAAAGTAGAAGACATTCCAGCTGTATGGAACCAACTCTTGATAAATAACTCAGAGATGTTGGGTACACAATAAAGTAATCCTTAAGAGAAATAGCAGCTGCTCTTAAAGTGGCCTGGACACAATGCAGTCACATTTGCCAGATGTGGTGAAATTTGCTGTGGTCTCAGCATCTCTGTAGTCCAGGGAACTGAGGTTTATGGAGAAAGTGAAGTTAGATTGTCAGGATATTAGGGATGAGGGAAGAAGCTAGGGATGAGGGAAATCTAAGAAGAAGAAAAAAAAAGAGAAAGAGAAAGATCTTTATCTATTTTTCCATCATCCTGTCTTTCTCTTTCATACTAAACTCTTATTCATTTTTTCCCCTTTATTGAGGTATAATTGACTTAAAATTTTGTAAGTTCATGATATAAAAGTGATGATCTCAAATAAAAAATACTGCAAAATGATTACCAAAATAAAATTAACACATTGATTACCTCACTTAGTTACTTTATGGGATGGCATGAGCTGAATATATTTAAAATCTACTCTCTTAGCAATGCATACAATGTAGTATTGTTAACTATTGTTACCAGGCTATACATTAGATCTTTTAACTTACTCATTTTATAGCTAACTGGAAGTTTGACTCCCATCAATTATCCCCCCCCACCCCTAGCTCCCGACAACCTTCAACCTATTCTCTGTTTCTAAAGATCAATTTTTGAATTCCACATGTAAGTGAGATCATATATTATTTGTCTTTCTTCACTTAGCTTTCTTCACTTAGCATAACACTCTCAAGTTTTATGCATGTTGTTACAAATGGCAGGATTCCTTTCTTTTGAATCACTAAATAATATTTCATTATATGTATATCTATCACATTTTCTTTATCCATCCATCAAAAAACTTGAGGGTTTGGCTCAAGTTGGCGGAGTAAAAGACAATGGAGCTCACTTCCAACCATGAACACATCAAAAGTACATGTACATGTGGAAAAATTCTCTTTGAAAACCAACTGAAAACTAGCAAAAGGACTCTTGGACAACAAAGGCTATAAGAAAAAACACAGGCAATTGGGTAATAATGGAAGAAAGTGATTGGGTCAGGACCTATGCCTCTGGGAGGGGACTCAGAGGAAAAGGGAGATAATATGGAAGGGGGAGGGATGGGCACACACCTGCTCTGGGGAAGAAGTGGTAAAGCCACAAATTGGATGCCCCAGTCCTGAGGTCCTACACAGGGGAGATCAGCCCCTCTGGCTGTTCAGAGGACAGTTGAGAGCAATAGAAGGCTGTAGGAAGCCTGGACNGGCACACACCTGCTCTGGGGAAGAAGTGGTAAAGCCACAAATTGGATGCCCCAGTCCTGAGGTCCTACACAGGGGAGATCAGCCCCTCTGGCTGTTCAGAGGACAGTTGAGAGCAATAGAAGGCTGTAGGAAGCCTGGACTGTGCATGTGAGGAGAGCTCAAGTAAAGTTTGCGCTTGAGGGAGTGTTCAGAGAGCTCAGCTGCTGGGTTTCCTGCAGCTCCTTGCCCTGCTCTCCAGCCTAAGCTGAGAGACTGCACTGGCCCTCGCATAGTACAGCCCTGGATCTGGGGTGGCCCCAACCAGGGGAAAGACCTGACCATGTGATGCAGAGGCCACCCAGTCTAGAGCAAGAGCCTGCATGAGGCAGCAAATGCTTTTTGAAAGAAAATCTGTATATTAAAGAGAAGATTTTCTTAAGATTATTATTCTTGGGGTTAAATAAGGGTAGGGGGCAAGATACAAAATGGATATCACTTTCTGGAAAACAGTGCCATTTATTCTATCTTTATCAACTGATTAGCTTTAAAATAGAAAAATGGCCCATTTACCCCCCACATTTTGCCAGGAATGTATAGGTTGAGCTAAGTGAAATGGTTGTTTTCTAAGTCAAAAAGAGTCAAATGCCAGCAACTTCATGATTTACCTAATAGAATTAAGCCTATTTGGTTTCTCAGTTCAGTTCAGTAGCTTAGTTGTGTCCGACTCTTTGTGACCCCATGGATTCCAGCACGCCAAGCCTCCCTGTCCATCACCAACTCTCAAAGTTTACTCAAGCTCGTGTCCATTGAGTCGGTGATGCCATCCAACCATCTCATCCTCTGTCGTCCCCTTCTCCTTTTGCCGTCAATCTTTTCTGGCATCAGGGTCTTTTCAAATGAATCACTTCTTTGCATCAGGTGGTCAAAGTATTGGAGTTTCAGCTTCAGTCAGTCCTTCCAATGAATATTCAGGGCTGATTTCCTCTAGAATGGACTGGTTGGATCTCCTTGCAGGCCGAGGGACTCTCAAGAGTCTTCTCCAACACTACAAATTGAAAAGCATCAATTCTTTGGCACTCAGCGTTCTTTAGAGTCCAACTCTCACATCCGTACATGACTAGTGGAAAAACCACAGCTGTGACTTGACAGACCTTTGTTGGCAAAGTAATGTACTGTTTTTAATACACTGTCTAGGATGGTCCTAGCTTTTCTTCCAAGGAGTAAGCATCTTTTAATTTCATGCTACAGCCAACACCTTCAGTGAT
>SJYT01009464.1:0-12909 GCA_006410635.1 Cephalophus harveyi
TATTGGGTGCAGCACTTTCACAGCATCATCTTTCAGGATTTGAAATAGCTCAACTGGAATTCCATCACCTCCACTAGTTGTTAATAGTGATGCTTCCTAAGGCCCACTTGACTTAGCATTCCAGGATGTCTGGCTCTGGGTGAGTGATTACACCATCGTGATTATTTGTGTCGTGAAGATCTTTTTTTGTATAGTTCTTCTGTGTATTATTGCCACTTCTTAACATCTTCTGGATATTAACTGGAACGGGTAGCCATTTCCTACTCCAGGAGACCTTCCTGACCCAGAAACTGGACCTGTGTCTCTTGCATCTCCAGTATTGGCAGGTGGATTCTTTACCACTGAGCTATGGGGGAGCCCCCATACTACATGTGATTTTAGCCAAAAGGCCAAGAAGTAGTTTTTGTTAAGAAGGATTATGCCTTATTTATCAATACATGGTGTATAGTTATTAAATTATGGAGCTTCAGGGAGATAGCCTTGAACATAACTTTGGGAGTCAGGAGACCTTGGTTCTAGACCATTTCTGGTTTTAACTAGCTGGGTAACCTTGGGAGACTCACTCTGTATCCTCAGATGCTAGATTCCTTATTTGTAAATCAAAGAGTCTCTATTAAATTAATGGTTACCTGTGTTATTTTACATTAATGTTTTGTTCAGTTGTCCAATCATGTCCAACTCTTTGAGACCCCATGGACTGCAGCACACCAGGCCTCCCTCTCCCTCACCATCTCTCAAAGTTTGCCCATCTTCATGTGCATTGCATTGGTGATGCCATGCAGTCATCTCATCCTCTGACACCCCCTTCTCTTTCCGCCCTCAATCTTTCCCAGCATCAGGGACTTTTCCAGTGAGTCAGCTGTTCACATCAGATGACCAAAATACTGGAGTTTCAGCTTCAGCTTCAGTCCTTTCAGTGAGATTTCAGGTTTGATTTCCCTTCAGATTGACTGGTTTGAACTCCTTGCTGTCCAAGGGACTCTCAGGAGTCTTCTCCAGCACCGCAGTTTGAAGGCATCAATTCTTCAGCATTCTACCTCCTTTACAGTTCAGCCCTCCCAACTGTATGTGACCACTGGGAAGACCACAGCCTTGATTATACGGAACTTCGTTGTCAGAGTAAGCTCTCTGCTTTTCAACACACTGCCTAGGTTTGCCACAGCTTTCCTGTCAAGAAGCAAACATCTTCTGATTTTATGGTTGCAGTCACCATCTGCAGTGATTTTAGAGCCCAAGAGGAGGAAATCTGTCACTACTTCCACTTTTCCCCTCTCTATTTGCCATGAAGTAATGGGGCTGGATGCCACAATCTTAGTTTTTTTAATATTTAGTTTAAGCTGGCTCTTTCACTCTCCTCCTTTATTCTTATCATGAGGCTCTTTAGCTCCTTTTTGCTTTCTGCCTTTAGAGTGATATCATCCACACACCTGAGGTTGTTGATGTTTCTCCCACCTATCTTGATTTCAGCTTGGAACTCATCCAGCCCTGCATTTCTCATGATGTGCTCAGTGTATAGATTAAATGGACAGGGTGACAGCAGACAGTTCTGAAGTACTTTCTTAGTCTCGAACCAATCATTTGTTCCATACAGAGTTCTGACTGTTGCTCCTTGACCCACATACAGGTTTCTCAGGAGACAGGTAAGATGGTCTGGTATTCCCATCTCTTCAAGAGCTTTCCATGGTTTCCTATGATCCACACAGTCAAAGGCTTTGGCATAGTCGATGAAACAGAGGCAGATGTTTTTCTGGGAACATCTGCATTTTACATTATGTTTTAAATATTATAGCTTCTTTTCAATAGTACTTCTCTGTGAGGAAACACCACTCATCCTCACCTTTTAAACTCAACTCATTGTTGGGGGATTTTTGCAGAAACTATTAATAACACCTGTGGCTGGTGATTTATATAAGTGATAATGAAAGGTCTCCAGTCAATAAATTTTGAGTAACAAAAGATGCATTAATACACCTCTGGCCAATAATGTGTTAAAAGTGCCCAAGTGACTTGCTTTGGCCGGTGAAATGTAGGCAGAGGTGGATGTGTGTCACATTCAGGCAGAGGGTTTTACGGCCAATACGTGGTTTACTGTATATCTTTTCACCTTGCTATAATACTAGCAATATTTTGAACAGCAGGGGATCAATTAACATAGTTACTAGATTGAAGCCCAGGCAACTGTTGATGAACATGTAGCATTAGTCCAGAACAAGAAGAAGAGGTGGAGGAGGAAGACAAAACAGAAGAAACATCTTTATCACTCTATAATTCAGAGATTTTTAGGACAGCTTACTTGTTACTACAGCATGACCTAGCTTCAACAGCATAGCCTGGCTTCTTCTGACTGATACATTGCCAAACTTCGCTGTGCATCAGAATCACCTGAGGAGGTTGAAAAAGTTCCTAAATCAGCATTCCCTGTCATACTATGATCTTAGGCATGCATTAAATGATTATAATAGGCAATTTATAATAGGCAATAAACTAGTCCTTTCTATTTTTTCCTCCTTTTATATAAAATCATTTTTCTCTACAGTACTGTAGTTTTATGAACCTCTGGGGTTGAGGCATTGAAATTTACAGTTTTACAAAGTTCTCCAGGGAAATTATATAGATCCTGGCAGTATGTGTAAGGAGAAAAAGGGTGTATTAAAGGATGGGTAAAGGGATGGATAGAGGGACAGATAACTGATAAAACAGTTATTGTAAATGTTAATGGTAAAATCCAGACTGTGAGTTTACAAGTATTCACTATAAAATTCTTTCAGCTTTGCTGAACGTTTGAAATATTTTCATAATGAAAAAGATCTTCAGAAAAATTCCCCAGGTCATTCTGATTGTTAGCTTGTTTTGAACTTCTGGATTAGATCATCTAAGGAAGGCAATTTGCTGTGAATACCCCAGTGGTCACTGCAGGGAGTCTGTAACGTTGATCTTTCTTTTAATATTTACAATGTAATACTGTGGAGATAATGGTTCTATCATGAGTGAGTATTTGCTATCAATTCAGTTCAGTCGCTCAGTCATGTCCAGCTCTTGTGACACCATGGACTGCAGCAGGCCAGGCTTCCCTGTCCATTACCAACTCCTGGAGCTTGCTCAAACTCATGTCCATCGAGTCATCGATGCCATCCAACCATCTCATCCTCTGTCATCCCCTTCTCCTCCTGCCTTCAGTCTTACCCAACATCAGGGTCTTTTTCAGTGAGTCAGGTCTTTGCATCAGGTGGCCAAAGTAATGGAGTTTCAACTTCAGCATCAGTCCTTCCAATGAATATTCAGGGCTGATTTCCTTTAGGATTGACTGGTTTAATCTCCTTACAGTCCAGGGGACTCTCAAGAGTCTTCTCCAACACCACAGTTCAGAAGCATCAATTCTTCGGTGCTCAGCTTTCTTTATGGTCCAACTCTCACATCCATACATGACTACTGGAAAAACCATAGCCTTGACTAGACGGACCCTTGATGGCAAAGTAATGTCTCTGTTTTTTAATATGCTGTCTAGGTTGGTCGTAACTTTTCCTCCAAGGAGCGAGCATCTTTTAATTTCATGACTGCAGTCACCATCTGCAGTGATTTTAGAGCCCCCAAAATAAAGTCTCTCATTGCTTCCATTATTTCCCCATCTATTTGCCATGGAGTGATGGGACCAGATGTCATGATCTTAGTTTTCTGAATGTTGAATTTTAAGTCAACTTTCTCACTCTTCTCTTTCACTTTCATCAAGAGGCTCTTTAGTTCTTCACTTTCTGCCGTAAGGGTGGTATCATCTGCATATCTGAGGTTATTAATATCTCTCCCAGCAATCTTGATTCCAGCTTGTGCTTTATCCAGCCCAGTGTTTCTCATGATGTACTCTGCATGTAAATTAAAAAAGCAGGATAACGATATACAGCCTTGACATACTCCTTTCTCAGTTTGGGACCAATCTGTTGTTCTATGTCCAGTTCTAACTGTTGCTTTTTGACCTGCATACAGATTTCTCAGGAGGCAGGTAAGGTGTTCTGGTATTCCTATCTATTAAAGAATTTTCCACAATTTGTTGTGATCTACACAGTCAAAGGCTTTGACATAATCAATAAAGCAGAAGTAGATGTTTTTCTGGAATTCTTTTGCTTTTTTGATGATCCAATAGATATTGGCAATTTGATCTCTGGTTCCTCTGCCTTTTCTAAATCCACCTTGAACATCTGGAATTTCATGGTTCACATGAAATTCTGGCATAAGCCTGGCATGAAGAATTTTGAGCATCACTTTGCTAGCGTGTGAGATGAGTGCAATTGTGCAGTAGTTTGAACATTTTTTGTCATTGCTCTTCTTTGGGATTGGAATGAAAACTGACCTTTTCCAGACCTGTGGCCACTGATGAGTTTTCCAAATACTTGCTATAATGGTTAATAAGAATCCTCACTGCCTTATCAAAATCTGTGCCATCCCTTCTGTTGCACATGAGGGATTCTTTTAGTTTTCTCTGCATCAAGCTGGAGATACTGGGAGCCGTACTGTGAGCCTATTTCATACCAACGTAGTGGGTCAGAGATAAGTTCAAGAGGTGACTGCAGACTGTTCAGATAAAAGTATTTAGTTTATAGTGTTTGATGTTTGACCTTAATAAGCATCTTTCCTATATGTTTTGTTTGTAATAATTCATTTAATCTTCACAACAACAATGTGAAGTAGGTGGTATTTGTAACTCTTTTATACAGATGAAAAAACTATCCCCAAGGGCCAGGTTGACCTTGGCAGCCACTAAGCTCTATAGCCTCTCATATGTAAGGCCATTCTGGAAATCAGACTGGCCTGCTTTCAGAAATGTACTGTACAGTCTTCAGTCACGAGGCAGTGGGTTTTCATCATGGACTAGTAGGGTTGCCGGCTGAAACACAGACTCTCCAGTTATACTAAACATTATCATTGCTTATCTAAAATCCAAATTTAATTGTGTATAATATTTTTATTGATTAAATCTGGAAACTCTATCAGGGCCCACCAGTTATTAGCTTAGAGACTTTTGGGAGACATAATTTTATCTCTTTTCTGACAACTTCAATAGTTTGTGATTCTGTGATTCATTCAGCTAAAACCATCATAGCCTTAGTGAGACATGTGAAATGTCTAATTAAGACAAGACTCTGAAACTGGATTCCATGACTCTACCTCTTACATAGACAAGGAAGGCTCAGGTCTTGGGGGAGATGAAGTCACAGGCTCAATGAAGGTGATTCCCAAACATTTACATCCCATGATGTTCCTACAGCTCATAGCACCCCAACCTCACCTCATGCAAACAGAGACAAGATTTCCAAACTGCTCATGAGTAAATGCCACTAAAAGCCCTGTCCTTCACATAGCGACCTCCATGTTCCAGACACAACTTACACAACACTTACAGACTGGTGCCTTTAACAGTTGCTTCCTCAGGCTCTGCTTGCTTGCATTTATGAATTCTTGGACTTCATACTCTTTCATAATACTCTTCTTCCAAAATCTTCTTAAACTTATCAAGCCACCTTTCCCCCTATCTTGTAACCCTTTCACACTATGATACTAGACATGCATTTAATGACTATAATATGCTATTTATAAACTCAGCGTCTCCTTTCTATTTTTTCCTTCTTTTATATGAAGTCATTTTTCTCTACTGTATAAGAAATACATGCTCCTTATTGAAGATTTAGACCACTTGGAAAAATGAGAAAATAAAAAATCTCCCATAGTATCACTATCCAAATGCAGCTGCCCCAAATGCATTTTGTTTTGTTTGTTTGCAGCTTTTTTTCCTACACGTGATTTTCTGGTTTGGTTTTCATTGGAAATATGTCTGCTTTGATATTTCTCCTCTTTGGGCTTTTGTAGTCTCATCTGAAAATGAGCTTGTTGGACTAGATAAATTCCAAGGTCATTTCCCAACACTACCATTCTGTTTTTGTCTTTATCAGAGAACTTGGAGACTATTTGTGCTTGGAGTTTATTTTTGTACTGTAAAAGGAAGTGAGGATATTTAAGACAGGTAGGGACATTTGTCACGGATGTTAGTTGGATTACATCTGGGGTTTTGTGTTCAATTGTGGGCCATACTACGGAAATTATTATAAACTGTGATGAGAATATAAAGTTGGTGCAGTGTTTCTAGAGGGCAATTTGGTAATATAAATAAAAAGTCTTAAAAGTTTTCAGGTCAGTGGATTTATCCTAAGAGGAAAAGTAATGGTTTGGCTATATAGATAGTCACAATATTTTTATTTTATTTTAATTAAAAATTTTTTTAGTTTTAAATTTTATATTTTTGGCTGTGCTGTGCAGCATGTGATATCTTAGTTCTTCAGTCAGGTATCTAACCTGTGCCCCCTGTGTTGAAAGTGCAGAGTGTTAACCACTGGACTGCCAGGGAAGTCCCCACAGCATTTTTAATTAATTAAAAAATTTTTGGTAAAATGCATGACATTAAACTGAATACATTATAATATAGCAATACAAAGAAATAGTATGTGGTCATTAAAATGATATATTGAAAGAAAACAGATTAAAAACTAATACAGCGTGATTCCATTTATATAAAGTTCAAAAATATCTATGACATTCTTTGCAGGGGGCAGTGAACAGAAGAGGGCACAGGGGGACATAGCCAATGGACCGCCTGGATGGAAAAATATCTCCTCCCTTGGCTTCTGAGACACCATTTGTTTTTCTTTTCTGCTTTCTTCTCTTTCATTCTCTGGTTCTGGCACAGGTATTTCTGAGCCTCCAGATCTCAAATTTCCTCTAGCCTCCTTTTACTCAAGCCCACTGGGTGATCTCTCCTGCATATATGGCCTCACCGTCCTGCTAAATTCCATGTCTCTATCTACAGCCAGAACTTGCATTCTGGGTACCAAATCTCAAAAACCTCTTGTTTACTGGACATTACTTCTAGAAGTCCCGTTAGCATCTCAATTTTGAAATGTTTAAAACTGAACTCTTTATGACTCCCCCAAATCTACTTCTTCCCACATTCCTTATCTCCTTGAATGGCATCTCTTGCCACTTTCTACCCCCTCACCTCTGGGGCTCCCTCTTGCACACTTGTTCTTTCTTTGTGCCATAGGCCCATCCCAAGTTTTTTTTCCCACTTGCACTTAGCCAATTCCTTTTCTTCCTCAGGACACAGTTCTGATGTCCCCTCTCCACCCCATCATCCCCACTTCATCTTTCTCTCCATCACCTACGCTTCTGCCATTGCATGTACCAAGCGGTGCTATTTCTTTATCACCTTTCTATAACACAAACTCTTTGAGACTAAGAAGCCTTGTCTCTCATCTTTGTAAGCTTAAGTCTATCATTTTGTTGATATATAGCTGCTGCTGCTGCTAAGTCGCTTCAGTCGTGTCTGACTCTGTGCGACCCCATAGCCCACCAGGCTCCTCCATCCCTGGGATTCTCCAGGCAAGAACACTGGAGTTGGTTGCCATTTCCTTCTCCAATGCAGGAAAGTGAAAAGTGAAAGTGAAATCTCTCAGTCTTGTCCGACTCTTTGCGACCCCATGGACTGCAGCCTACCAGGCTCCTCTGTCCATGGGATTTTCCAGGCAAGAGTGCTGCAGTGGGGTGCAGGAACTCAAAAAAGATGTCAAATGAACTAATGAAAGTAACCCCAAAATATATATATACCTAATGGAAGAATTTAATATAGTGGCAGGGGAACAGATTTATCATTAGGGGAGTTTAAGCAACCCCTTTAAAGTCTATTTATCATTTAGCTTAAGCTATTTTTTCTTTCACCTCAATACTGAGTCACTGAGATTAATATGGAGTCAAGGTGCTCCATCGAAACACCCCAGAAGCACCAAGCTTCCTCAGGTCCAACCAGCACCAAATCCTCAAATATTTGCTAGTTGTTGCCCTTGGCCTTCTGAAAAAATTTTCATGGGGCTCACAAAAAGATACTCACAATATGTCTCAGTAAAAGATGCCATATATACTCTGAAATCATTGTGCTTTGGGAGGGGTTCAGTAATGATTCCAATAATTTCATGGGTTCAAATTGCTTTCTTTTTTGAAGTTAATACAGAATTTCATTAGATATCACCTCACACTGGTCAGAATGGCCATCATCAAAAATCTACAAAGAATAAATGCTGGAGAGGATGTGGAGAAAAGGGAAACTCTTGCATAGTTGGTGGGAATGTAAATAGATACAACCACTGTGGAAAACACTATGGAGATTTCTTAAAAAACTAGGAATCAAATTACCATATGACCCAGCAATCTGACTCCTGGGCATATACCCTGAGAAAGCCATAATTCAAAAAGACACATGTACCCCAGTGTTAACTGCAACATTATTTACAATAGCCAGGACATGGAAACAACCTAAATTTCCATTGACAGATGATGGATAAAGAAGATGTACATATATATAGTGGAATATTACCCAGCCATAAAAAGAAATGAAACTGGGTCATTTGTAGTGATGTGGATGAACTTAGAGTCTGTCATATAAAGTAAGTCAGAAAGAGAAAAATAAATATTGTATATTAATGCATATGTATAGAATCTACAAAAATGCTACTGATAAACCTATTTACAGGGCAGAAATAGAGATGCAGACATAGAGAATGGGTTTGTGAACACAGAGAGGGAAGGCGAGGGTGAGATGAATTGAGAGAGTAGCATTGACTTATATGCACTGTCATGTGTAAAACAGATAGCTAGTAGGAAGCTGCTGTATAACACAGGGAGCTCCGCTTGGTGCTCAGGGACGACCGAGAGGGGTGGGATGAGGGGTGCAGGAGGGAGGCTCAAGAGGGAGGGGACATGTGTTTACATGTCGCTGATTCACGCTATTGCATTGCAGGAAATAATACCACATCGTAAAGCAATTATACTACAATTTAAAAAGTAAAAGTAAAAAAGTGCTTTTACAAAAAATGGAATTTCACATAACTGGGAGAGACGTAGCTGGGGCACTCAGAGTTCTTTTTCATCGATATGCATTTGTCATTATTTTGTCATTGTTTTCAGACATCAATAGCTAGATATAAAGGAACAAAGTAAAATGGAAATTGAAGTACTTATTAAAATAATTTTGGCAAACTCTTCCCTCATCTACCATATTCTTACAATTTCACCTAGATTTTGGCCTCCTCATCATAGAGCATGTGCTTTGAAATCTGAAAAACTTGCTCTGAGAGGAAAGTTACTTAACCTTCCTAAACAGTACCTTCCTAAACCTTCCTAAACCATTCCTTCAACAGTAAAATGGGGAAGAATATGAGTACTAATGATTGGTCTAAGGATTAAATAAGATAATATGTATAAAGATGCCACAATGTATGGAACATAGTAAGTCTCCATTATATGTTAGTTTTAATATTGCTATGAGGCAAATAAAATAACTATTTTTGAGGTAGAGGATGGGAACTTTGGCATATTCAGTTACCTTCATACTTCATTTCCTTGGGATCATGTCTCTATTGTACATGCTTCCAACTGAGAAAACAATTAGCAGTGTGTTAACTCATTGGCTACTCAGACTTGGGATGAACAGAGATCAATATTATTTTGCCATGTAAAAGAAATCCAGAGAGGCTGGGAGGGGAGTGTCCAAGATGGCAGAGTAGAAGGACCCTAAGCTCACCTCCTCTCATGAGCACACCAAAATAATATCATTCTGCAGAGTGACCATTGTTGAAAAAGACATAATCCTACCAGAAAAGATCCACTACAGCTAAAGACATAAAGACAGAACCATGACGAGAGTGTTGGAGGTGCAGACTCAAGATATAACAAAATCTCATACCTTCAGTGGACAGCCCACAAACCGGAGAATAATTATGTTACAGAGAGGCTAAGGGATAGGTTCAAGGGCACACATGGCTTGGACACAAGCACAGGATTTGGGGTGTTCTCTCATCGCCAGTGCTGGGTTTTGAGTCTGTAGCATCTGCCAGTGTCCACTGATCATTCTTCGTGAGTCTTGGAACAAGCAAAAGAGGGCTTTCAGTGAGTTAAGCCTGAAGACATGGCCTTGACTGAGTGAACAGGCTCAGTACCTAAAACTTCACCAGGCGACTCTGTCTGTGAGTTAATGACATTTTCAAAAATATCTCAATAAGTGGGTAGGGAGACAGTGAGTATGAGGCTGTGAGATCTTCACTTTACCTGGTAAAACTTACTCACCTGTGTTCTTTCCTTTGCTAGCAATAATTAGTCCTCCCGGAGGACTCCATTAACTCAGCAACATTTTTATTTCCTTTGAGAAAATAATTTTAAAAACATGGGAAAAGACCCTTATGCCATGTCATGCAGTGTTCTAAGGACTGTTTAATGTCTCTTTGAACCTCACAGTTCTTTAAGCATAGTGAACCCTTTATTAATTTGATCTGTTTAAGTGAAGAAAGTGTTTTGCTCTAGTCAAACCATACTTAGAGTTTTCTTGCAGTGAAAAGGTTTACATAATTAAGTAGGTTCATTGTCAGCACACAATACCTGCATTTCTCCAACATTAGAAAGATATCCATTGGTGTGTAAAGGTATCTGAGGTTGTCTTGGAAAGTGGCCCGGTGTTTCTCTTCCATTACTCCCATCTTGAATGGCCTGGACTTTGAAACTAAAGGTGTTGGTCAGAGTGAGTGTCAACACACACCTGGGCCCCTTCAGGGGAGAAAGGGCTGTGGTGATCAGGCGACTGTCTAGAATGGCATGATCTCTCACAGTTAGGGCAGCTGGGCCTTGGAGTCACATGGGAATATTCCTCTGTGTGAACCCAGCCTGGCTCACGAGTTGTGTGTTTTTTCTTCATAGTGGAAACTCAACCAAGTCTAGCGTGGGTTTTCTTAGCCTAATCCAGTGATTTCTGATAGTCAGAAATCCTGATTGTCCAGTTCTTTGTGTCCTTCTCCCAACTCCTATGTTAAATCCTAAAGGCCCATGTGATGGTTTTAGGAGGTGGACCCTTTGGGAGGTGTTGAGGTCACGAGGGTGGAGCCTTCATGAACAGGATTGTTGTTGAGTTGCTAAGTCTTGTCTGACTCTTGTGATCCCATGGACTGTAGCCTGCTGGGCTCCTCTCTCCGTGGGATTTTCCAGGCAAGAATACAGGAGTAGGTTTCCATTTCTTTCTCTGGGGACATTCCTGACCCAGGGATCTAACCCATGTCTCCTGGATTGGCAGGCAGATTCTTCACCATTGAACCACCAGAGAAGCCCCGTGAATAGGATTAGCGGTAAAGAATCCACTTGCCAAGCAGGAGATGCAAGGGACGTGGATTTGATGTCTGGGTCAGGAAGTTCCCCTGGAGGAGGAAATGGCAACTCACTCCAGGATTCTTGCCTGGAATATTCCATGGACAGAGAAGCCTGGTACTACAGTCCATTGGACCACAAAGAGTTAGACAGGACTGAGCGCACATTATATTACAAACTAATAAATTAATAAGCATTGTGTTATAAACCAACAACATAACATAATGAAGAGGTGAATAATTTAAAGTCAGACACGACTTAGGGAATAAACAACAATAATCACAGTTAAGCTATTATCTATTATTTGGGGCCTCCCTGGTGGCTCAGAGGCCACAGAGAGCTCCCTAGCCCCTTCTACCATGTAAGGACAGTGTGAGAATATGGATATATAGGAACCAGGAGATGGGTTCTTGCCCGTCACTGAATCTGTTGATATTCTGATCTTGCATTTCCTGTCTCTAGAACAGTGAGAAATAAGTTTCTGCTTTTCAGTCTATGCCATGTCTAAGCCCAAATGGACTTAGACAAGCTCAAAGTTCAGTCTCCAAGTCACAGGGCTGTCTCCCATCTGGAGGGGTTTCTTTGCTCTTGCTCTAGCCCTGGTCTTGCCAGTGCTGTTGGTCCCTGAGGTGTCCCTTCTACCTTCCATTCAGCCCCTGCTCTGGAGTCTCCTGCTGGACCTCTTGATGCATGCCTCTTTCCCAGCTCTAACAAGCACCCACACTTTGCTTTCAGGCCTCCCTTGCACCAATGGGTACAGAGAAACATTCAGAACCTTTCCAGACCCACAGGAGCCCAGAGAAATGGGGACTTTCAAGAGATGCACCCTTTTTCCCTGACCACTTCCTCCCATTTGTAAGGTTCTTTGCTTTTCAAAGGACAAGTGAAAACAAGGCACAAGGGACTATTTTCCTCCAAGATCTTCCAAATCCTAAGTCTGGGGTTTCATATAGTTGCTCAACAATGCTCCCCCAAATCCAATTAACCCTAGGATTCTCGAAGTGTGGCTCACAGACTCTGGTCCCCTGTTTTCATGACAACACTAAGAGGTTATTTGCTTTTCACTGATGGTGAAAAAGCACGGGCTGTAAACTGGCAGTGCCAATAAAAGCCAATTATTCTAGTATATTCTTCACCACCATAAACTCACAGTGAAAGAAGAAAGAAATTGCCAGTTTACTTAAGAATGCTCTTGATGATGCAATGAAAAAGTTTAATTTTGACCCTTAAATACTTGTCACTGTAATATTTTGTGTGACAGAATGGGAAGACATGTAGATACTTCAGCACACCAGGTACATTTAATGGTTTTCTCAAGAAAAGCACTGTGTGATTGCTTGAGTTGTGGAACTAGTTGTTTTTTTAGTTGAACGCCATTTTTACCTTCTGAAAGACTGAATAACAGATAAAACTCTGGTTTTTCAGACTTGAATATCTGGCAGACATTTTCTAGAAAAGTAATAAAGTAAGTTGGTCACTTCAAGGAAAACAACTGGCAACATCTTTGTTAATAATAAAATCCAAGCTTTTGACCCTGGATCCATCACTTATTAGCAAATTACTTAACTCTCTGATGTCTTACTGGAAAAGTAGGATGGTGATAATATTCCAGAGAGTGGATACAAGTATTAAGCAAGATAACATTATAAAGCATTTTATACAGTGCCTGCTGTGTGTTAAGTAAGT
>SJYT01009466.1:0-16780 GCA_006410635.1 Cephalophus harveyi
AAAAAAAAAAAAACCTTGAGAAGATGCTGTTGTGTGTGTGTGTTTAGTTGCTTAGTTGTGTCCAACTCTTTGTGACCCCATGGACTGCAGCATACCAGGCTTCCTGAGGTGATGCTATTTGCTTTGACAGGTTAAAGGTGAGATCACCAACCTTCCCACAGAATAGAACTGTTACAGACATGGTTGAAACTGGCCATCCTCACCAACACCCCTCTGTTACTCAGCAGATGTGTAGTAAACACCCGTTAGGAGTCAGATGTTACAACGGAGAGGGTGGGCGAGTGGGGGGCGGGGGGAGGCGACACAGCGCAGTGGCCATAGTCCCTGCACGCCGCTGCCCAGCAGGAGAATAGAAACCTAAGTCGATAGGTTTAAGGCAGGGTGGTGAGTATCACATAAAAATGCAGGGTGGGGTTGGGCGGCTGTAGAGGCATTATGAGCACCCGCTGGATGGCAGGAAAGACCCTGAAAGGACATTGCTGTTCCGCCACATTGGCTTCCTCATACGGGGCCGTCCCCAGCTCAGGCTGGGAGGGCCCTGCCCAAGACAGGACAGGCACAGGGGCCGGTTCACTCCGTGCCTGCAGCCAGCTTACATGGACACCCTCCCTTCCAGCTGACCGCGTTTCGCTCGCTCCTGTTTTCTGTGCCTGGTGAAGAAGAGAAGACGATGGTAAACAACTACCGCCCACTCCAACCCCTGATGAACCGGAAGGTCCGTTCCTCCTTCCAGGCCACTCACGTGGGAGCAAGACTCTAAATTCACTCTGTCCACCCTAAAACAGGTAGAACTGACTTTAATAAGAGAAAGTATTGTTTCTTGGGCTTCACGGTCCGATCGTGTGTAACCTTTGAAATTAAAAAGAGAGCAAAAGGTTATGATTTCCATCAATGTACTTTGCAGTTGCAAGGAAAAAAATGGCTTCAAAGAAGCTTGAGCATCCCAGGGAATGGAAGTCTGGGACATGGGATCTCTCAGAGGACTCTCAGCAGTGCCCAGGCCTCAGGGGCTATGCCAGCCCCGCTGACCGAGGTCATCCACCCTGCCCTGTCTTAGGTCAACAGTGTGCTCTCTCCAGACCGCCAGCGCTTGGCAACACAGAGCCCGGGACTAATGTCCTTCCTTCCCAATTCCAAGTCCCTAGTGTGTCAGTGTCCTGGGCTGACCGATGATGCAACTGGTGACCAACACGCTGTGGGTGCAGGGTGCCCAGCAGGGCCTGCCTTTCTTCCCACAGAGCTGAGACTGGAAGTCGAAGATCAAGTGCCAGCTTGGCTGGGTTCTAAAAGGGTCTCTCTTGGCTTTTTGTTGTGTCCTTGGGTGGGTTTTTTTTTTTTTTTTTTTTTTTTAGCGTATGCACACAGAGAGAATTCTCTCTCTTCCCCTTATTCTTTTTAAAATATTTATTTTCTTTTTATTTATTTGGCTGTGCCGGGTCTTAGTTGCAGCACTCGTGATCTTTGGTTGTGGCATGTGAACCCTTAGTTATCTCATGTGGGACTTAGTTCCCTGACTGGGGATCGAACCCAGGCCCCTTGAATTGGGAGCGTGGAGTCTTAACTGCTGGACCACCAGGGAAATCCCTCTTCCCCTTCTTATAAGGCCACCAACCCTACCGGGTTAGGACCCTACTTGTAGGACCTCACTTAAGCTTAAGTACCTCCTAGAAACCCCTTAAGTACCCTGCACCCTCAGCTTGTTCGTCCCCAGCCACATCATCGGTCACAGCAGCCCCAGGATACCGACACACCAGGAACTTGGAATTGGGAAGGAGGGATGTTAGTCCCGGGCTCTGTGTTGCCAAGGGCTGGCAGTCTGGAAGGGCGAGGACTTAGGGCCTCAACATGTGAATGCAGAGGACACAATTCAGCCCATAATGGTCACAAACTGAGCCAGTGGGCGAGGCGGGGCGGGGGGCTTAGCAACTTACCGAGTCAGAGTCTGGAGGCCAGAAGCCCAGCAGAAGGCAGGGCTGGCTGCTCCGAGTCTCTAGTCGCCTCCGTTTTCCAGCTTCCAGGGGCATCTGCTTCCTTGCTGGCAGCCCCTCCCCCATCTTCAAAGCCAAAAGGAGTTTGACAAAGTGTTTGCTTGGGACATGTCGCCATTTAATTGTGGTCGTTCTGTGGGATGTGTCATGATTTTTCACTGTGGGTTTTGTCTTTTAACTGTGGTAAGATGCACATAGCATAACGTTACCATCCTAACCACCCTTTAGCGCACAGCTCGGTGGGCTGAGGTGCGTTCACAATCATGCAGCCATCACCGCCGTCGGCCTCCAGAACTGTCTCACCTTCTTAAACTGAAATTCCGTCCCCACTAAACACTAACTCCCCATGCCCCCCACCCTAGTCCCTGGTGCCTAGTGTCCTACTTTCTGTCTCTAAGTTTTTAAAAAACTACTATATCTGCCTGCGCCAAGTCCTAGCTGTGGCACACGGGGTCTTTGGCTGCAGCCTGTGAACTCTTAGCTGTGGCGTATGGGGTCTAGTTCCCTGCCCAGGGTTCAAACCTGGGCCCCCTGCACTGGGAGCAGAGCCACTGGAGCACCAGGGAAGTCCCCTGTTGATAAGATTTTGACTGCTATATGAACCAAACATAAATGGAATCATGCAATATTTGTCTTTTTGTGTCTGGCTTATTTCACTGAGCATCATGTCTTCAAGATTCATCATAGGGTGGCAGGTGTGGGAATTTCCTCCCTTTTTAAGACTGAATAACATCCTAGCACGACTGAGCGGCTGAACTGAACTGAATATCCTAGCTGATAATGGTATTTTTATTTTTGGTAGCATCACACACATTCCCCTCTGGTAGAGATGAAAGTGAAGTGAAGTCACTCAGTCGTGTCCGACTCTTTGTGACCCAATGGTCTGTGGCCTACCAGGCTCCTCAGTTCATGGGATTTTCCAGGCAAGAATACTGGAGTGCCATTTGCTTCTCCAGGGGATCTTCCCGACCCAGGGATCGAACCCAGGTCTCCAGCATTGCAGACAGATGCTTTACCCTCTGAGCCACCAGGGTAGAGATGAAACTCCACAAAAAAACTTCATCGTGTCATCTTCCAGCTTTACCTGACTCTCAGGTAAACACTGAAAACAGCCCAGACAAGATGGCAAGCATTCATCCGCCTAGCAAGGTGCAGTGATACCCTCCATTTCATATGGGCAGATAAAGAATAAATAGACTCATCACAGTCCATGAATAGCATCTAAGATCAAGGAGAACCTATATTATGCATGTGGTTTGTTTTGGAGGAGGTTCAGGGTTTTTCCCCAATCACAGAACTTCCTACAGTGTCAACAATTTATAGTCTGGCCCGGGGCTATTCCGTGTTCTGGCACCCACTACAGAGAAAACAATCCTGAACTTCCTTATACACATTTTTCCTGAAAAAGTGCAGCTGCTCGTCAGCGCCCATCAAATGTCAGTGTCGAGCAAAGGCAGCACGGCAAGCTTACTGCCAGTTTATGTGGGACACGGTCATTTTTCAGTACAAAACAGGACAGTTTGGGTGCATTGGTGACAGGCTTGCGTGCAGCTGCCTTGGCTGGTGCAGAGCACTGGGTTTTGGGTGACTCCAAGCCTGCAGACCTGCGGTATCTAGCAGGGAAGGGGATATTTTAAAGTTTGGTTTGGACTCCAAATTGTTTCTTGTCTTTTGGGAAATTGTAGCCATTCTTGAGTCTCTAGCCCATCAGGAGTTTCCTGTGGTCACCAGAACAAGTTCCACAGATCAGGGCCCTCCTGCCCACCTCTTGTAAGGGACCTGTGGGGACACTGGGCCCACCCAGATGCCAGGATCATTCCCGCCTGGAGATGCTTAACTCAGTGATACCCGTGGAGTCCCTCTGCTGGTTAAGGCCACACGTCCACAGGTCATGGGATCAAAATGTGGACACACTCTCCGATTGTGGAGTGTTTCAGAACTCTACCATCCTCCAGGGAAACCCTTGGATACAAGTAGCCATTGAGTGCTTAGAATGTGTTGTGTGTGATTGAGGACTGATTTTTTTTGGCTGTGCTGGGTCTTCGCTGCTGTGTTTGGGCTTTTCTCTAGTTGCTGTAAACGGGGCTGCTCTCCAGTTGCAGTATTCAGCCTTCTCCTTGTGGTGGCTTCTCTTGTGGCTCTCGGACTCCAGAGCACAGGCTCAGTAGTTGTGGCTCACGGGCTTAGTTGACCCATAGCATGTGGGATCTTCCCAGGCCAGGGATCGAACCCGTGTTTCCCTGCATTGGCAGGCAGATTATTAACCACTGGACCACCAGGGAAGTCCCAAGGGACTGAATTTTAATTGTACATAAGTTTAATCAATGAGAATTGAAGCATCACATGTGAGAGGCCAGCGGCCAGCGTGCTGGACTTGATGTGAACAGGTTTGTGCGTTTGTAAACACACCCTCAGGGTGTATGTTGCATCCCATTTACAGGAAACACTGTGCTGTTCCCTCGGGAGCTGAGGTTTCCGAGGCTCTTTCAGGAGCAGGTGGTGGCGCAGGGCAGGGTCAGAAGTGCTGGGATGTGGGCCGGGGTGCAGGAACTGCAGAAGGATGGATCAGGGACATTGGTTACTCAGTGGCAGCTGAGCAGTCAGCCCTCCGCTCACATCCTTCCTCAGCTACGCAGGCATCACAGAGTCACCGCCACCAGGTACCCAGCACCACCAGGAAAGGTGGCCTCTGTTTAGTAAAGCAGGACACAGGTAACTGTTCTCAGATAAGATGGTTTAAAGCAAACATGGCCTTACAAGGATCAAGGTGAGTGGTGATGCTTGTGAAAGCAGAGTGGCTTGAAGAGTCGAAACAGATGCTGAGAAAGAAACAAGATCAAAAAGGACATGTTTCTGTCCAGCCTCTGAGCTGACGTCCCTACTCAGTTATAATTGATAATTCAAAGGCGTTTGTCCAACAACAGGGCTGTCAGGACCCATGGCGGTGATGCAGCCGGGCCGCCTTCCCGGCCGGGCCTGGGCTAGGCATTCGCATGACGTTCAGCCCTCTGCGTCCCCGCTGTGTGTCAGAACCACGTGGGGGCACGGGCCTGACCCCTGGTGCTTGTGGTTCCCAGGGTCTGAGGAATGATGTTTTTAAAAAGCTGCCCAGGCAACTGGGTTGGGTGGGCTGGGATAAGGTCAGCCCACTTCCATTTGTTACAAGAAGCTCTGTGAAAGTTCTGTGGGGTCCCCTCGCCCCGGGTTTTAAAGGGGAAACTGGGCTCGCTGGAAAGATTGGAGGCAGGAGGCGATGGAACCGGCAGGAAGCCCATCTGGATTGCAGGCTGCCGTCGGGCCAGGCACAGCTTTTCACTCCTGTCTCTCTGATGTGTGCGACCGAAGGCGAGATACAGCCTCACGGAAGAAACCTGAAGCCCTGAACTTAACAATCTCATTGTATAATGACCTGCGGTTCTGCCTTGATGGAAACACGGACCCAAAGGCACGTGTTCAGGCCGCCTGCAGCTTATGAGGGGGCGGTTCTCAGGATGGTGGAAGGCAGCACAGTAATTGGAGGGGGTCTTCGGGTTGGGAGCTGGGGTTGATGGAGAGCAGCCGTGCGTCAACACAGTCCACAGGCCATCCGTTCCCACGGAGACTTCAGGACAAAGAAAGGCCGGTGTCCAGAGGGGCCTTGCTGGAGCAGAAAGGGCCGTGGGGCCCTGAGCTGGACGACGCCCACCTCTTGGTGACATCCTGTCCCAACAAGAGCCCCGAGAGAAGATGGGCGCTTTCGTCTCCTCTTTCATGTCCACGCTGGGCCTTCCTCTGCGCACAGAAGTCTCAGTCTCTCGGTAGGTGTTCTGCTTTGCAGGTTATTTTAAATCTGGCATTAGCCCTGGGACTCTGAGATTCTCCTGGGAACCACAGAGAGCCCAGACGCACTGAGCGAAACCACAAACATGGGGGAGGAAGGACGTCTGTCTCAGCCCTCAAAGCCACGGTACAGAAAACAAACACAGGTCCCGACACTCCCCGTTCTGAGTGGTGGCCAGATGCAGGGCTGAGGCCGACGGCTCTGCGGGACCTGCTCGCTGTGAGGTGACTGGCTGAGCTTTGTGCCCTGGAATTCCGGACCAGCCTTTAACTTCAAAGCTTCCCCACTTTGCTTTCATGTTATTTTCTCGTTTTGCCAAAGTACAGATGTGGACCCTGCCCATACCCCCTCCATTGTCCATTCTGTGCCAGCCGGGAGTCCAGTCCCTTCCCATGCAGCACCCACCTCAGCATCCCTGGAGGCCCCTCTCCCACCTGCCTGATGTCGGCTCCTCCTATTCTCCTGGGACACCTGCTCCCAGAGCTCCCGACTGCACCTGGTGTGCCCCCTGTACCCCAGAAAGAGTGGGGCTCCTCCTCTGTGGGGCTCGTCCCTCCGCCCGTCCAGCACTAAGGCCAGCCTGGAGGGACCCCTGGCACCCCCGCCCCTTCCTCCCGCGTGCCAGGCATCCGTGGGTCCCGATGGTACAGCCCTCCCTGCCGAGCCGCCCATCCTCCTTTCTCCATGTCCACATTGCACCCCGGCCACCCCGTTTCCAGACAGCATTATGTCGCCAGCCCTCTGGCTTTGCCATGTCCAGCATCTCCCTCAACCCCCCGCTCTTCTCTTGGCAGAGACTTGGGTGGGAAACAGCAACTTGGCCATCCCTCTGGCTTCCATGTTCAGAACCACGGCTTCTGCTAAACTTAGGAGGAAGCATGAGCTCCCTTCCCGTGAGTCTGGGGTGCAGCCCCACCCAGCTGGGGTTGCTGTGCCCCGTCCATGGGCCTGGGCATCAGTCAGTTCCTTCTCCTCCGCAGCCTCGCCCGGAGCATGGCGTCCCTGCCTCCTCACCCCAGCCGCGCCCTGGTACCCTCGCTGTTCTCACACTGGCACCTCGTTCCCAGCTGTTTTCCCGAAGGCAATGTTCTTGCTTGCCTGCTCTCAGCGCTGAGTGAATACCCGCTGGGCCGACACTGCCCGAGGTGCTCTGGCTCCAGGTGCTGCCGGCCACCACCGTCAGCTGTGCCCGCTGCCCCGACCCTGGACTGCTGCCCCCTCCCGGGAGTGCCCTAGCCCTCCAGCTCTGCGCCTGAACTTTTCTCCATGCCCAGGCTCCCCTCCTGTGATGCTCTCCTCCATCACCCGGCCCTCAGTGCCGGGGGCTCCCACCCGTGTGTGCTTTGCCTGCATCACACGTTCTTGGGTGCTTACAAGTCACCCACAGGCCATGGGTCCTCGGACAAAGGTTTTGTCCTTCCGAAGTTGGCCGTCATGGCATGTTAGCTGAGTAGATGGAAGAAAGCGAAGGTATTAGATGTTTCAGATCACCAGAAATTCACCTCTAGTCAGGGAATCTGATGCTTATAAGTTGAGAAGTCCAGAGAAAGCAAGCAAAGTGCAGCAGGTGTGAAGGAGGTGTGGAATCTGTGTGAAGGAGGTGTGGAATCTACGTGAAGCAGGTGTAGGACAGGTGTGGGGCAGGCATGGGGCAGGTGTGGGGCAGATATGGCACAGGTGTGGGGCAGGCATGGGGCAGACGTGGCACAGGTGTGGGGCAGACATGGGGCAGGCGTGGAGCAGACATGGGGCAGGAGTGGGGAAGACGTGGGGCAGGCGTGGGCCAGGTGTGGGGCAGGCGTGGGACAGGTGTAGGGCAGACGTGGGACAGGTGTGGGGCAGGCATGGGGCAGGCGTGGGGCAGACGTGGGGCAGGTGTGGGGCAGACGTGGGGCAGGTGTGGGGCAGGCGTGGGGCAGGTGTGGGGCAGACGTGGGGCAGGTGTGGGGCAGACGTGGGGCAGGTGTGGTGCACAGCTGGTACAGACACGGGGCAGGTGTGGGGCAGGTGTAGAGGGTGCCTGGTTCATCCTCAGAGGCAGGGAGCAGCCACACTGCTCGGCCCTCACAACAGGAGGCATCATGTAGAGGAATTAACAACATCCTCCCAGAGGTTTCGATCCCTGGGTTGGGAAGATCCCCTGGAGAAGGAAATGGCAATCCACTCCAGGACTATTGCCTGGAAAATCCCATGGACAGAGGAGCCTGGTGGGCTACAGTCCACGGGGTCGCAAAGAGTCGGGCACGACTGAGCGACTTCACTGTATTCACCCAGACGTTTCTGAAATGCAGAATTGAACTTCAAGCCCCCGAAATCTGCCTCCACTGCTCCGCCCTGCCGTCCCTGCCCTGGTGCGTGTGGCGCTGTCCCCTCAGCCTCTGTGCCGGAGCTGGGAGGAAGGGCCAGGTAGCCCAGGTGAGCGGCTCTAGAAACCATGGGGACAAAGAGCACAGGTCCCTCCAGAAGCGACAGGATCACAAGAGCCATTGGACCCCGGCCCTGCTCAGCACAGCGTGGGGGTGCGGGCTCGGTCTGGGGCAGTTTCATCGTGAGAGACAGCCCGGCTCAGGTTCCCTGACCCACAGGTTGTGTCACACCTTGGGGGCTCTGCAGTAGAAACGCCCAGCTCCTGCGTCTGTGGAAAAGTTCAAACGTGCGTCAACAGGAAAGAAAGATCTTCTGTTTCCGCCATCCTTAAGATACATTCACCAACCACTGCATTGAAGATAAAAGCTGTATATTTTTTCAGTGTTGCGATTATTCTGTCAGAATTTCCTCTGTCAGTCAGTGAGTTTGTTTTATTTTACTGGAATTGAAATAGGGAAATTATTTTTAAGCAAAGCGAAACCATCTGATCCTTTTTACTGAACTCTGGAAATCCAGAGGGGGGCCACCCTGCAGGTGCGCTAGCTCCCTAAACACACAAACACAAATCAAAAGTGTGAACATCAAAAACAGGCCTGACACTCAGGCTCCACTTGCCACGGTCTATGCCTCGTTTCATAGTTTCCTAATGACACACACAGCCACTCCAGTCTGACATCACTGTTTATCGAACACCCCCTGGCCACGAGCACCCATTAGTGGGCAAGGCGGGGAATGTGGGTGACGAGATGACGGGCAGAGACCCCAGCCCCCGTGGTGTCTGCATCAGCAGGGGAAATGGTCCAGAGATGATGGGTGGGGCAGGCCTGGCGGGAGCAAAGCGACAGGTGGCCAGGGCTCCAGGAAAAGCACCATGGGGCAGGAAGCCGGGTACCCAGTCAGGGTGGGTTTCACTGAGAAGCTGACAATGGAGCAAAGACTTGCACGAGGTGAGGGGGTGGGCCGTGCAGATACCAGGATGGTTCTGGAAATTTCAGGAGCAGCAGAGGCCAGCGTGGCCGAGATGCAGTGTGTGAGGGTCACAGTGGCAGGAGAGGAGGTCAGAGACTGACCAGACAGGCCACATGCAGGGATGGGGGGCTTTGCTCAGAGGCGTGAGGACAACTACGGGGCACATACACATCTCACCCAGCTTCTCAAAGAGGGGAGACGCGGGGTGACAGACAAACCCCAGGTGGAAAGCCCCCCGAAGGGGGAGTGAGAAGTGCCAGGTGCAGGACACACTTGTGTCGTGATCTCCAGCCCTACCAGCTGGGGGTGCGAGAGAAAGCGGGGCATCAAAGATAAGGCCAAGGGGACTTCCCTGCTGGTCCAGTGGATGAGAAGCTGTCTGCCGATGAAAGGGACATGGGTTCTATCCACGGTCTGGGAAGACCCCACGTGCCACAGGGCAACTAGGCCCATGCGCCACAACTACCGACCCTGCGCGCTACAGTCCGTGCCCCCAACAAGAGAGGCCACCGCAATGAGAAGCCTGCAAGCAATTAAGATCCAACACAATCAAAAATTAAAATAAATAATATCGTTTAAAAAAAAAAGGATAAGGCCAAGGGCCTTGGTGCAAACAGAATAAATAAATAATATCGTTTTTTAAAAAAAAGGATAAGGCCAAGGGCCTTGGTGCAAACAGCTTGGAGGATGGAGTTGCCCTCAGCTGAACTGGGAGGCCGAGGTGGAGAGGCTCTTAGGAGGTGAAGGAGAAAGCTGACCAAGGCTACAAATCTCCCACTCCCTGCAGCTCTTGAATTCTTGCTCGTTTTCCTTCTTTCTGCCTGCCACACGTGGCATGCGGCCCCCTGCAGTGGAAGCATGGAGTCTTAACCACTGGCCCACCAGGGAAGTCCCTTGTGGTCCTTTTAAGTGTCAAGAGCTGTGCTTTTAGTCTCAGCCGTCTTGTTTCTCCATTACCCACGCAGTTTCTAGAACCTAAAAGGGGCAAAACTTAAAGCAGGGGCACACGCTGAGTGGAGGAAGAGTCTCAGGCTCTCAACCAGCAGGGCAGCCCCAAGGGCCAAGCAGGAGCCCAAGTGCTTTGGGGTGATGCCCCCAAAATGGACTGCTTGGCAACTGGACGCAGGGAGGAGGGTCTCATCCTGGGGCATCTGGGATCTCCCAAGGGAGCTGTCCAGTCACGTGAGTGTGAGCAACAGAGACACCGGAGGCCTTCCCGTCACCGTGTCCACTCGGGATGGAATCACGGACAGGCCAGGACAGATCATGCCAGAGTCCTTCCTGCCTGCCCGAGCTGGCCACGGGGAGTTGGCTTAGCGCTGTGAGCCACCTCATCCTCCACGCTTCACTCCAGATGTCCCCGAGGCGGCCAGTCCAAGGAGGGAGGGGACGCTGGGTCCCGATGACCTGCAGGCTCACATCAGCGTCTACAGGACCCTAGTGGGGGTCCCGGCAGGACAGTGACTCACCTGTTCTCTTTCCTTCCAGGCAGAAGCTGGTTCTCCACGGCACTTTCCCCAGCTGCTGCGGCTCTGGGCCCCGTCCCCTCCCTCTCTCAGGAAAGGCTGGGCTGCCCACGGAGCTGGTGTTGGTGTTGAGGGAGAGGCTGGCGGGGGACACAGTGCACCAGCCAGGTGGGCCTTCCCTGTGCCTGCACAGATTAACGAAACAGCGAGACCCAAGGGGGCCCCACACGGAGGAGCTCCACCTTTTATAACATCTCACAGTGGTTTGGGGCCACTGAGACTGTATGCCACAACCCGGAGGCTTTAAACACCTGAAGTTTGTCCTCCCGGGGTCTGGAGGCTTGCAGTCCGATGTCAGAGCCGAGCCCCCGGCAAGCCTGAAGGGGAGGGTCCTTCCTGCCGCTTCCGGCTCCTGTGTCACCGGTGGTCTTGGCTTGTGGCCGCATCCGCCCAGCCTCTGCCTCCACCAGCACCTGATGTCCGTCACGTGGCCGTTTCTTACGAGGACACCAGTTGTACAGGGTTAGGGGTCACCCTGCTCTGAGAGGACCTCCTCCTAACTAGTTCTACCTGCAGCGGCCCTACGTCCAGAGGAGGTCAGGTTCTGAGGCTCTGGGGTTAGGACTGCAGCGTCCTTTTGGGGGGGACACTCTTCAACTGTAACAGTGGGCAGGGCAGCAGCACATCCCAGAGGAGCCCCCACCCCAGGGTGGGGCAGGAGGGGAGCAGAAATGTAGGCTGCGCTTTATCCGCGGGAAGAAATCGGACTAGAGTCCAGTGGCCAGTCCTCTGCTGGTCAAGCCAGGCGCCTGGAGCAAAGTCTGGGAGGAGGACTCTGCATCGCAAACCCAGATGTGTGGGGATAGGACCTGGACGGGCGGCCAGGCCTGACCAGGGGCCAGAGCTCGTCACGGGGTGGCCGTGGGTGGGCCACATGTCTCCTCTGACACCAGCTGAGCTCTGCCCAGAAGGTCGAGGGCAGAATCGGGGCACCTAGCCAGCCAGTCCCTAGGCCCCGGAAGGTCACTGTCTCACCCTCACACCAGCCCACCAGCCACAGCTCTGTCAGGCATGGGGGCTTCACCCTGCTACCTCACCCACCCTGCAGAGGCCAGAGGTGATGCTGCACCCTGCATGGATGGGGACCCCGAATCCTGGAAGCGGAGTTGCGTTTCCCACCCTCCACCCCAAAGCTCCATTAGCCTCTCCATTAAGACGCAAAGTCGGGGTTTGAACCCAGGGCTTCTGACTGTACGCCTGCATGTTTTTTTGTTTTTTTTAGGTACAAATCCACATAATATGGGCTTCCCAGGTGGCATAGTGTTAAAGAATCTGCTTGCAATGCAGGAGATGCAAGAGACATGGGTTCGATCTCTGGGTTGGGAAGAACCCCTGGAGAAGGAAATGGCAACCCAGTTCAGTATTGTGGCCCAGAGGATCCCATGGACAGAGGAGCCTGGTGGGCTACAGTCCCTGGGGTCTCAAAGAGTTGGACACGACTAAGCACATAAACACACACACCCCACATAATATGAATTTAACCATTAACCATTTTAAAGTGAACAGTTTGGTGGCATTTAGGGTGTTCACACTGTTGTGCAACCTTCACCATCATCTGGTTCCAAGAAGTTTCATCACCACAAACTTGCTGCCACTCACTCCCACGCCCCTCTCCCGCCCCAGGTACCACCAACCTACTTGGTATCTCTCCAGCCTCAACATCCTTTGTCATTTCATGTAAATGATACCAGACACTCCCAGGCATCCAGCCATTGCATTGAGCGGAGGGTTTTCACAGTTCATCCACATCGTGGTAGGTCAGTGCCTCACTCCTTTTTATGGCTAAACTGGACAGTCCCTTGCATGCATGGACCGCCTGCATTTACCCATCTATCCATCGATTCACTGATGGCCAGTCCTAAACTCTCAAGCCCTGTTTGCCACAACAGTATTGCTTCTCTAGACCCCCTGATGAGCAGGGCCAGCCTTCTGAGCACATCAATCAGCCCCCACAGTGGCTGCCACAAGCCGAGAGCCTGGGTGCCAGGCAAACTCTTGATTTTTCTTTTTTTAACTTAGTGGAGAGCACCATGGAAAACCTAGCCTCAGTATCTCCAGCTTTACTTCTACCGTTACTCAGAAGTCCCCAGGCCTTGGTTCCACTCAGAATTACAGACAATCACCATGTCCACCCTGTGAACTTCAGAAAATTGGGTAACCTTGCTGAGCAGCTGGAGGGCGTTGGAAAGCCTGTGTGGGGAAAGTCACAAGGCCTGCCCTCCACAAGAATGGGGGTTTCCAATGAGAGAAATGAAACTTTCAGGAGCCCCCAGGAGAGCTAAAATAAAGCCACTTGTGGCCAGAAGAAGTCACACCATCAATCTAGTCCGGAGGGCAGGTGGCCTGGTTGGCTGAGTGGGAGGTCACAGCATCACAGCTACGATCAAAGGCCCACGGTGGGTCTGAACCTGGCTGACCACTCAGTGTCTTATAATAAGCCAGTGTCTTATTCCTCCAGCCACAATCGGGGTCAAGCTATGGCTGATGCAATAATTAAATGACACAAAAGATCCTCAAGTCCTGGTTTGGGCTCAACAGTCAATGTGACGGAGATGCCACACCTGTGTTGGGGAAGCAGAACTGAAGTTCTAAGACTGCTGAGGCAGTCCCCTGTCCACACGTGCAGACAGGAAAAAACTAACAGAGGAGCACCACCAAAGCACGGCTTTTAAGAAGAGTTTCCTGAAGAGGAAAAGACACTTGCTACGTGAAAAGGACACAAACCTGAGTCCCATACGACTGTGGACAGACACAGCAGGGCAGCCGCACAGGGCAGGGTGGCTTCCACATCAGTGAAGGGCTTATTGGATACATTTTTTTTTCCAGGAAAAAGAGTGAGTTGAGAAAACGATCCAGGCCCTAGTAGGAGTATGCATATTCAGGCCATCACCCTTGGATTCTGCAGAGGAATTACAACCACAAATCTTGAGTGGTAAGAAGTCTGAGACTGTAACAGCAAGCAAAGACCCATCCATTTACCAGCGTCCCAGCCTTCTGCCTCCTTACCACCATCTGTGGTCGCTTCCAGCGAGACAAAGGGATGATATAGGTCAATCTAGTCAGAGAGGGAGACTGCTAACTCTTGTTCTCTCTGAGAGGCTGTACACACAGTGTCTCACTTAAACTTGAAACAACATGAGAAAGAAGCACCATTACTCCCCCGACCCTGGTGCAAATGTGGAAGGAGAGGCTCAGGCTGACCCCTCACCCCCGCCCCCAGAGCATCCCCTGGAGCCTGGGCCACCAGCCCATCCGCACATGCGAGGAAGTGCAATTCTGGACAAGCTGTCGAAGCAGGAGCGCCCTGAGAGCAACCCAGGGGCACAGGCACCTCTTAAACCTCGGGAATGCCTTGCCTGTCAGGGCCCAGGGTCTGTAGGTGCCGCAGAAAGTCACTCGCTCTCAGTGTCTGTTTTGTGGGTTGTATGTATCCATAGAAACAGCAGGCTTTAGGACTTGGTGCTTTCACTGCTGGGGTCTGGGTTCGATCCCTGGTCAGGAAACTAAGATCTGCAAGCCACATGGCACAGCACCCGCCATCCCCAAAAAAAGAAACAGTAGGATTTGCTTCCAGTGAAATGCGCCTCCTGATGACTTTTGCTTGGAATGCCACTTGACATTGACTCCACTTCTGCTGATTAAAGATTTTTTTCAGGCCATTCAGCTCTCCCCAACTGTTTCTTTCCCAAGGTGAAAAATTTCAGAGTTTGTCCCTCTCCACAAATAGGCAGAGACCAAGCCAGACAGGCAGAAAGGCATCTTCACAGAGGCTCGCGTATTCCCTGAGGAAGATCGCAAACCAGGGCAGGAGAGAAGGGTGCAGCTGGGTTTGGAAAGGAAGGCTGAACTACAAGGCTCTTTCTGTGCTTGTGACTAAATTTTCTTTCAATGTTGGGAATTTGAAACCGAACTCTTAAACAAGATTCACCGTGTAAAGAGAGTATGTTTCACTGTAGATAGTTTAGGAACAACAGAGAAATAGAAAGAAGAAGAGGTCAAACAGCAGGTTCACCACCACCACCCCCCATCTGAAGGTGGCTGCTGTTACCATTTTGGTATAAATTTCTTTGATTTTTTCCAGCCACTTTATAGGCACTATCACTACTACTAAGGGTTGAGTTGTTCCTTTGGGATAGACTCTGATCTGAGCCCTTCACATATATTAGTTCATTTGCAGTAGGTACTATTATTTTCATTTTACAGAAAGTGAAAATGAGGCCCAGAGTGGGGTAGGTCTGCCCAAGTTCCTTCAGCAGGTATGCAGCAGGCCCAGGCGGGGACTCAGGCAGTCTGACCTTCAAGCCCATGGTCTCTGCCGCTGCCGTGAAATCGCCTTCGCATATTCTTTGCCCCCAGTTTTATTGACATATAACCTGGGGTGCGTTTCAGACGTACAACATAGGGATTTGATACGTGCTTATTCTGCAACGTGATGACCACAGTAAGTTCAGTTCTCATCCACCACCTCACATAGCTCCACCCTTTTTCTTGTCATGAGAACTTTTCAGATCTACCCTCTGAAGAGCTTTCAAGTATGCTGTGCGGCATTATTAACTATGGTCATCAGGCTGTACATTAGACCACCCCCCCCGCCCCCGGGACTTATCTGTCTCATAACTGGAGCTTGTGCCTTTATCCACCTTCACCCGCTTCCCCACCTCCTCCCCATTTTCTGAAGCCCACATTTTGCCATGAGGAATCTGAAAATTCACTGAAGGTTTGGAAATAACAGGAGAGAGTTCAGAGAACCGGCAGAAAATCTTTGAGGCAGCTCCTACACTGGCCCAACGTCCAGCCTACCCTTCCTGTGACAGGCTTTTCTCTCCCAAGGCTGGACCTAGAGCCGCAGAGCCCTCAGACAGGAGAGACTTCCCCAAAGGGGTCATAGTGTGCAACCCCTGACCCAGAGACACAGCTCCTCCCATTGAAGCCCCGCTGGGCTCAGCTTCTCCAAGGCCAACACTCCCTGTTCTAAAAGGCCCTGAGAAAGGCTCCTCCGCGGAAGAGGCAGCAACCTTGGGCCCAGATTGCATCCTGCAGCCGAGAATCAAACTGCTTGTTCCTCCAAACATGGCAGCTCTCCCAGAGCTCAGCACGCACCTGGGCTCCACCAGAGCACCCCCAGGGCCCACCAGATAGGACTCTGGAACGCTGCACTCCATTGTTTCATTCATCTGTATATCAAGAGCGCATTGTGCTTAGAGGTGTACCTCCCGGTTTTTAATGGCTACACTGGATCCCACCACACGGATGTAGCAACATTTACCAAAGTAAGTCCCCAGGAAGTTTGGATTATTTCCATGGTTGGCGACTCTGTTCTTAAAACTACAATAAACAATCATGTAGCCAAAACTCAGCACAATCCTTACCACCTTAGATCTATTTCTGCAAGTGGAATTACAGGTCAGGTGAGACACATGGTTTTAAAGTTTTTGACTGAAACTCCCAAGCTCTCCCTGTAGAAATGCCCAAGTTATTCTCCACCAATCCTTGTGAGAATAAAAGACATAACTTTTAAGAAACTACTGGCTAACACTGAAAAGAATGGGCTTCCCTGGTTGACTCCATGGTAAAGAACTCGCTTGCTAATACAGGAGACCTGGGTTTGATCCTTGGGTCTGGGAGATCCCTTGGAGAAGGAAATGGCAACCCACTGCAGTATTCTTGCCTGGGAAATCCATGGGATTGCAGAGTTGGACACTGAGGGACTAAAACAACTGAAGAGCACCGCAGAGTGAGCAGAACTGAACCTGCCTGGGACAAGAAGTTCCTTTGCTGTCCACCAGATGGTGGTGGTAGCTAAGGTTTTTGCATTCTGCACACCAAGTCTCCTGTCTCCTGCATCTCCTACATTGGCAGGTGAGCTCTTTACCACCCGCTAAGAGTTCCAGAAAAACATCTATTTCTGCTTTATTGACTATGCCAAAGCCTTTGACTGTGTGGATCACAAGAAACTGTGGAAAATTCTGAGAGAGATGGGAATACCAGACCACCTAACCTGCCTCTTGAGAAATCTGTATGCAGGTCAGGAAGCAACAGTTAGAACTGGACATGGAACAACAGACTGGTTCCAAATAGGAAAAGGAGTACGTCAAGGCTGTATATTGTCA
>SJYT01009466.1:19732-80922 GCA_006410635.1 Cephalophus harveyi
GGCAGTTCTGACCGTCTTAATATATTCCCCAAGTCCCCGGGATGAGCGGACCAAGCGGGGTCCTACCACTTCGGACCTTGGGCACCCTCCAGGGCGGCAGGCATTGCCTCCTCTGACTGAGCCCCCAAGGCGCCCAAAATCTCACTCATCCTCTGCGGTGGCCCCAGGTGGTCGGCCCTGCTGTAACCCACCCGCTTCCGCTCGAGCAGCGGGGGTCCCCAGTGCACGCGGGAGGGGGGCCGGCGATGACCACGAGGCTAGTGAGGGGGGCGAGGAGCCCAGTGCTCCGCTCGCGCGCGGTGGAGCCCGGTTTCCCGGGACCACGTGGGGCCAGGACCACCAGCCATGCAGGTCACCGCGTACTTCGCGTGCGCCGAGTTGGGGCGTCCGGTTCTTCTTAACGGCTGCGGGGACCACACCCCCGGGGTGAGGCGCGTCAACGACGGCCGGCGGGCCGGGGGCGGGGTCTGGCCCGATGGGGCGGGGCCACCGTCCGGGTATAAATGGCGGAGGTTTCCTGGCTGCCGCAGCGACCACGCTGGGAGAGCCGGTCCTCTCCGGTGGGCGGCGCGCGCCCGGTGTCCGGACTTTCCCGGCCCTGCCCGGCCCGACCCTGCGCGGCAGCATGGCGGGCTCAGGCCCCAAGCGGCGCGCGGCGGCGGCCACCCTCCCGGCGAACGAGGAGGAGGAACGGCAGGCACGGGAGCGGATGCTGGCGGCGCGGGGCGCGGACGGCGCGGAGGGCGAGGTGACCCTGCAGCGCAACATCACGCTGCTGAACGGCGTGGCCATCATCGTGGGCACCATCATCGGCTCGGGCATCTTCGTGACGCCCACCGGAGTGCTCAAAGAGGCGGGCTCGCCCGGGCTGGCGCTGGTGGTTTGGGCCGTGTGTGGCGTGTTCTCCATCGTGGGCGCGCTCTGCTACGCCGAGCTGGGGACCACCATCACTAAGTCGGGCGGCGACTACGCCTACATGCTGGAGGTGTACGGCTCGCTGCCCGCCTTCCTCAAGCTGTGGATCGAGCTGCTCATCATCCGGCCCTCCTCGCAGTACATCGTGGCGCTCGTCTTCGCCACCTACCTGCTCAAGCCGGTCTTCCCCACCTGCCCTGTCCCCGAGGAGGCCGCCAAGCTCGTGGCCTGCCTCTGCGTGCGTGAGTACTGACCGGGCCCCGGGACACCGAAGGGCGCGGGGAGGGTTGGAGTGGGGGGTGTGTGCCTAGCCGTGGTCGCCGCATCCTTGACCCTCACCGCACTCCTGGACCATCCCTACACCCCGCGCCCCCCGCCCCCCGCCCCGGTCCGACCCAGCAGTTCTAGACTGAGGGCTACGGCCCCAATACCCACGTGCGTTTCATTCATTCTTTTCCACACCTCCTTGAGAACTCCGCAGTGAGTCACACAGCAGGGTCTCCGCCCTGAGCCTCTGACCAGTAGCGCCTTCCCACTCGGTTCATCCGGAGCCTTGCTTAAGCTGACCCTTACTTACCTCCTGAGAGGCACCCACGTGGAGTACCTGAGAAGCCTGTCTGTTTCTTGTGTCCTTTGACTTCCCCAAGGCTTACTGTTTGTGGAGAGAGATCGTAGTTTAAAAAAAAAAAAAAAAATCAACAAACGTCATTCAAACATGCTCAGTCAGGAAGGGCTGACTCATACAAAACCAATAATAGTAAAATTGTGCGTGGTCAGTGAGTGAGTTGCTCTTTTAGACAATGGAAGGTTGCATCCCTCTAGCCAGTCTTAAAAGAGGGGTGCTTAACTGCATCTTAAGTGTGTGCAGGGTGGGTGCTGGCTTTGGGATCCCAAGCTGTGCTGAAATACAGCCACTGGGCACAGCCCAGATGTTGGTGGAGGAGGTCCCAGGATGTTGGTGGAACAGGTCCTGGTATGTTGGTGGGCTGTTTTCTGGTGGTATTTCAGGAAAAAATAATTTGTACTGAAAGCCACACGTTTATTGTATCTTTGTCTATGGCTGCAAACATCTCGGGAGACGTGCAGGGTGGAAGTGTCCAGCCACCTGATTTGAGGCACTGCCTAAACCTTGAGGTGCACAGAGGTGTGTGGCCAGCAGGGCTGGTTTCTGTCCAAGCCCCGAGACTCAGGGAGCCGTGCCATCGCTTGGAGCGGCTTTGACCAGCAGTACACGCTGGCGCTGTTGGAATTCTGGAGCCTGGGCACCAGCTCACTGTGTGTGTTGGGTGGGGGGCTTTCAGAGGCATACTCTGGGAAGTGGTGTCCATGGGAGACCTGAGACCACAGAGCTGCCATGCCGGGGGAGGAGGATGTCTTGCCTTTGAGGGGAATTTCAGCAATGAACATCTCAGCTTATAAAAACCTTTGGCCCAAATCTAGGAACAGTCACAGAGAGGGGCAGGGAACCTGTGGCTTCCAGTGGGCTTCTCAGACGATACTTTGGGCCGAGTGAGGAAAATCCCCTCTTTGTTGATTTTCTGTCAGTAGAATTTTCATTGTCTGATTTTCGTCATTGCTAGGTCTTGTTTGATGTTTGGCCCCAGGATGTGATGACATATAACACTGCCTTAAAGGGCCCTTCTGTGATCTTGGGAAGTGGATCCCTCACTTTCTCAACCTTTTGGGTTTAAGCAGGTGAAGCCGCGGGATGGATTCTGGAGCGGCTATGGCGGGTACGCCCTCACCAGGACTCCCGTGGGCGCCAAGGAGGGTCACCTAAGTTCCACCCCTTCTCCTGCGAGCATGTCCATCGGCCATTCTCTGCTCTTTTCCTCTGAACCACCCTTGCGAGTGTTGTGTGTGTGTGTGTGTTGTATTTTCTGGTGAAAAGGAGATTTTCAGTAACACAGGGATATGCTGTCTGAAGGAGGGAGCGCTAGTCTAGAGCCTCCCACATCTAGAGGGGGGATGAGGGCTTGTCCGAGGCTGGCAGGAAAGTCACAACCACCCAAGAAAGGGTCTGCTCTTGGGCACATCTGAGATGGCAGTGAAAAGCCACAGTTTCTAATTTTTGTTTGATTATTGCACACAGGCCAGGTTCTAGAACTTCTCCTCCTCGAGAGGAGAAAGGGCCCTCCACCACACACTCCCTGAGCACCCACCTTGTGGCAGCAAGCCCATGCGCCCCAGCGCGGCAGCCCAAGGCCTGAGCTGATGCCTGGTGAACGGCCCAGGGGCCCACCCTTTGAACGGCATGTTGTGGAGCCACAGTTTTGCCGGTTGTCTTTGCTGCCCCAGGCATGCCCCAGGACAGCTGGTCTCTATATATGGTGGCTCGCATTGGCTCTGGTGCTTAGAATGATCCTGTGGACAAAATAAATGGGGGAAGGTCCCTTTTCTTGTAGGTCTGACGTGGAAATGACGGCCCTTTCATGGTGCGACCTTGGGGTTTCCGTCTTTCTAATGAGTCGTGAAGGTGAATGACACAAGCTCCCTGACTCTTTGCTGACAGCCCGGGAGTCTGCTGTGCGTCTAAGTTTGCAGGGGTCGTCCAGCACTTACTGATGGCATCTGAGATTCAGGTGACCCTGGGTTTTATCAGGGCGGCAGAGGTCACTCAGGTGAGTGACAGGATCTCTCCGGGCCAGACTCAGAAGCTGTCTGAGTTGTGGACACAGAAGGTGACCTCAAGTCGACCAACCTCCCCCTCGCCCTCTTCCACAACCCCCTAGTTATCACCCATCTGGTGGAACCTGGCAGGTCTGCTCGTGGCCGAGAGTGGAACTCTACGTCTGCTTCCAGCTTGGTGGCCCTTAGTGGGCCTGGAGAGCACAGCTTCCCTCCTTCTCCCAGGGGTCAGATGGGGTGCCAAGGCTCCCCTAGGGTGAGCTGGCCCCCCGCATCACCCTCCCTGGGCAGCCCGCGTGGAGTGGGCGTGGGGTCCTCAGCTGTTGGCCTCTGGGACCCATGACTTGGGCTGTCCCGTGTCAGGTGAAGAGCCTGCATTCTACATGTGGACAGACTTGGGTCCTGTTTTAGAGAAATTCACGCAACCTCCCAGCCTGTCTCTGCATCTGTGACTCTGGTTCCTGGTGTTTGTGGGAGCTCTGCCATGACGTGTCTAATGCACGTGGCACCCCACACAAATGGTCACACCATGCCCGTGCTTGTTCTCGCCCTCCATGTCTTGAGCTAGAAGCCATTCCCTGCACCCCCTTTTAGCGTGGGGGGTGGCAGCGTTTCAGCCCACCCCACTGGCGGCCCCTCCCAGCACTGGGGCAGCCGTTGCTAGCTGGCTCCAGGGCAGGATGGTCAGTTGATGTCATGACCCGAAGAGGGGCTGTGTGGCAGCACACCCCTCCCCCAGGATTCCCATTGTGGTCCCCGCTTCCTGGAGATGAGAGACCCTCCTGGCGTGTCCACCACTGTGTCCCTGGGCCTCAAACCAGGCCTGTCCCAGCAAGGCTAGCACACCATCCGTGCCCACTGCAAGCTGTCTGGATGTCTGCCAGCTGCCCGGCCTAAGCCCCTCGCCTCGCAAAGCAGAGGCTTCTGGGTGTTTCCAAGGAGCTGGCGACCCTGGGATTGCAGGCTGTGAGCTGAGTGCAGACGACAGCCGGGTAATTAGCCCTGAAATCCGGCTTTGCCAGACAGACATGAAAGCGCTCCGGCCCAGTCACGGGGCACAGCGAGTACTCGACAGAGCGCGTGACCCGAGGGAGGTGGGAGACGGCATTTCTGGCCCTTTTCCCCTGGGTCACGGGCCCCTTGATGATCCCTCAGAGTATGCAGACCCTGCCCAGAGATGTCCACCCCAAACCCTCAATTGCAGGATCCCAGACCCCCGGGACCGCTACCCCTATCTTGGCAGAAATGCCCAACTTTTGAGATCTGCCATCCCCCTCACTTTACAGCCAAGGAGACAGGGTGTCCTCATCCCAAGCTGCCTCTGTCACCCGGCGTGGGGACGCGGCCGTGTCTGTGGTGAGGGTGGAGGGTGCCGGGGTCTGGGACAGTGGTCGTCACCATGTCCAAGTGCCTGGTCATCAGGGGCAAACACTAGTGGATCTGAGGTTTGTGTCCTGGACTCCCTGGGAAGCACTCCCCCGCATATTCCACCCCTCACACCGTACCTTCCCCCACTGTGGGGAGTCAGACCCCTTACAGGGAGCTGTCTAGGAAAACGCAATATTCCTCTCAAGACCTTCCCTTTGCAAATAACCTTCCAGAGCAGGGTGGCCAACAGCTGCCCTATGGGCTCCAGCTGCCCCGTGGCCACGGGCCCTGACCTGTGCCCACGCTGGCCTCCAGTTCCTGTCCTCTCCTTCCGTGAGAAGTGCCAGGGACCGGGCGTACGTGATTCCACACCCCCAGTTGGTGTGACCTTCCTGGGTCTCCTGGGTCTGGATCATTGACCAGGGGAGCTCCCAGAGCACATCTGACCCCCTACCCCTGAGTTTTGCCCCTTCCCTTCCCCACAGTGGGACTGCTGCTCCATCCAGCAGTGGTTCTTGGCTCATGGTTGGGGTCCTGTCTGCATCCTGGCGGGAGGCCCCCACCCAACTCTTTCCTTAGTCCTGGAGGAATCCTGAATTTTTGCTTGGGAGGGTGGGCTGGTGGGTGGCCTTGACACCCTCCTATGCCAGAGGGAGGGGTGTCCTACCCCCACCCCGGTCCATCCAGACCAGCCTCCAGGCAGGGGCAGTTCGCTGGGCCCATCTACCCCCCGCCCTGGGGAATTTGCCTGTTCAGAAGCCTCCAGCATGCTGTAGGCAACCCAATCTGCCCTCTGAGTCACCCTGACCTTGGCTGCTGGCTGACAACCCAGAAGAGAGTCACCCCAAGTGTAGCCAGTACAGACGGAGGCCTCTGCCCAAGGCTGGTACAGGATTCAGCCCTCAGCAGGGACACAGGCTGCAGGGCTGGGTCTTCTTCAACTGGTCCTCGTCAAGGACATCCTGTCAGCTGAAAGGCTCCTGAGGGCCCTGGCTGTGTGACCCAGGGCTGGGTGCTGGGCCTCTCTGGTCCTGGGTTTCAGAACCTGGAGCGGAGCAGTGCAGGCAGGTTGTACATGTGGAGGGTGTGTGAGTTCTGACCCATCGCAGCAGGGGTCCAGTTTGGGAAGGACTGGCCAGGCAGGAAATGACAGAGCCGGTGTGCCTGGCAAGGGGACCAGGAGCTCCGGCCCCACTGGGCACAGGGTAGGGCTGTCCGCTCAGGGGGTCTGGGCAGGGAGAGAAGCTCACCAGAGTCTTGACAATCATGCATTCATTCCCTGGGTTGTGGGCATGAGTCGGGGGGTCCCTAGAGGGTTGGTGGCTGGCCCATCATGGGGGACCAGGGGAGTGTCCTCGGGTCGTGTGGGCAAGGGGCCGTCTGCCTGCACTTTGGCGCAGGGTCCTCGGGCCCTGAAGTCAGCCCTGTTTGGTCCACGTAAGGACTCGTGCTGGGTGTTGAGGCTGAGGCAGGGGAACAGGTTGGGGTCAGGGGCAGCCTCGCTGGGTGGCAGACACGCATGAACGGGGGTGTTCACAGTGGAGGGCAGGCTACTTCATCGTGCTTCCCCACATCCTGCTTGGGACCCCTGCCCCAGGGCCCCCACCAACGTGACAGCCTGCTTCAGAGTCGGGTCAGAACCAGCTTGGGCTGGTCACCTCCTCTCCCGGGATGTCAGCAGTGTGTGTGTGGTGGGGCCCTAAGGACTTGGCCCAGCTGATGGGTCCCCACCCTGACTGCACTTGGGACCACCTGGTTGGGAGGTGTGACGCCCAGGCCCCCCAGGCTGACCAGGTCTGCAGTAGCACAGTGTGGGAACCTGTACAGGCACCGGGGCTGAAGACCCTAGGCAAGGGGCCACTGCACAGGGGTGGGACTAAGGAGGCCTGGATGTCCTCACCCCCGTCCCCTAACTAGCAAACTAGGTTTCGGAGTGGGGGCCACGGGGTCCCGTCCCCCTCAGGTGCAGCGGGTTTGCAGTGAGGTGGGGCTTTCCAGAACATAGAGGTGCGAGCTGGGGATGGATACTAACTGGAGACACCCGCATGCACAGCCTCGGCTCCTTAGCACATCTTCACTTGGCCGTGACCACTCAGTTTAGTAACTTGCAGGCTCGACAGTCAGGGTCTGCAGCAGTATTCCCAGTTAGCTGATGAGGAAATACAGAGGCTCAGACCCGCTAAGTCGCCAGCCCAAGGTCACACAGCATGTGAGAAATCAGGACCAACTTAGAAGGGGCTCCTTCCTGTGGCCCCTGGGTGTTCTTGGGGTTGGGAGGGAGGCTTTGGGAACCTCTGTTTATTCTGCAGGGCTCTGCTTTGGAAGAACCCAATAAAATGAGATGTGGCTATATGTGGAGTTTCCTGCTAACTTCAGGGCTTGTGTGTCAGCAGATCTCAGACTGGACTGAACCTGCCTCTTTCTGGTATCTGAAATGAAGTGTCAGTCCCAGTTTCAGATGCTGGCTGAGACTTCTGCCTCCGAGCAAGGGTGGGGGAGCTCTGGCCGGGTGTTACCCAGCCCAGGTTAAAAATGGAAAACACGAAACACATGTTCCAGGGCTGGTCGCATTTGAAAATGTGACTTGGCCTATTAGTAACCGTTTTCATAAGAAATCAGTGATCGACAAGGGCTGTGTCCCAACTGGACTGAGGTTGTGTTTGCCTGCTCCCGCGTCCACGGCCTGTCTCTGCAGAGATTGGACATGGGAATTAGATGGACTCCTGGGTCCCATCCGAGCAGCCCCTGCCCCTGGAATTCCCTCATTTTTATTCAGTTCTCCAGACTCTGGAAGCTCCAATCTTGAGTGGCCAGTGGTGGGGTCGTTGGTGGTCCTGGAGCCAAGCTGTCGCCCTGCGTAGGCTCTGCAATCCAGTGCCTCTGGAAGTGAGGCTGGCCTCCTCAGATGTTTGGGTATGGGTGGGTCCTGGGCATTCACTCTCTTGGAGCCAATAAAGGGGAATTACACGTCGTGAAGTCAGCTGCTGGTTCTCCATGTGGGTCCTCTGGACAGCACCCCTCAACTGTCAGAAACCTGTGGGTTCTCAGGCCTGCCCAGTCAGATGCTCTGGGAGGTGGTACACTCAGTGGGAGACCAGTCTGTTATTGGGTGGGGGGAGTTAGGGCAGGAAGGGAAGAAATGCTGGGTGCAGGGCACAGGCCACCATGGAGGCTGGGCCTGGGGGTGAGGGGCTCGCCCCAAGCCCGGAGGACGTTAGGGAGTCCAGGACCAGAGCGGAGGGGCTGGTTCACCAAGTACCCTCTGAGCCCTGGGTCCCTGCATGCCAAGCGGATTTGGACAATAGGGTCAAGGCAGGACAAACACCCCAGAGCAACTCGCCGCCTTTTCAGCAATCAGCCCCACTGCCAGCCACTCTCCCAGCCACCTTGGCCCACCTGCAGCCAGGGCTCCGGGTCCAGATGCCCAGTGAGTGACCCTGTTTGACTGGTAGAGGCTCCGACGACGAGCAGGCTGGCTGCCTGGGCCCGGGGCTCATCCGGCCGCGGTCGCCGTGGTCAGCACCTGCCGTTCTCTGGCCTGGTACCAGCTGCTGCCCTGGCTTGGCTTCCTGCAACCCGTGTGGCCTGCCAGCCACTTCCTCTCCCATCTCAGGGCCCACCGAGGGCTGTCTTGGGGCGCTGCTGGGGGCCTGCCAGCAAAGCTCTGATACAACGGTGCTCATCTCCCTGGCATCTCAGCCCCTCCCACCTGTGTGGGGCCAGCAGTTCCTCCTGGGCCTCAGACTGTCTTTTCCTCAAGTGTTGGCCCTTTTTTATCAAGGACCCTAAAAAGAAGGCACCTCTTTCAAAGAGGTTCACTGGCAGCTTCTTGATAGTGAGGTTCAAGGCTCTGGCCCATGGGCCCTTCATCCTTTCATTCTGGGGGGTGGGGGCGGATGGTCCCTGCAGACCTGGGGACAAGGGAGGGTCCATGGCTGCAGCCCCCTCACAGACATGGGGACAGTGGCTGAATATTCTGATGAGTGGGGGCAACCAGTCCCCAGATGCTGTGGGTCTGGATGGTTCTGTTGCCTGCCCACGACCTTGCTCTGGTGTGTTTGAACTCTGGCAGAGGCAGTTAAGGTGAGGGACCCTGAGGGCACTGAGTGAGGTGTAGACAGTGGATGCTCATACTTCGCCCCAGCTGTCAAGGTTGTTATTTTGTTATTGGCATGCACAGAATCCAAGGGCAGCCCTGATAAGGCTCATGAGGGTTTTACCCTCGGTCAAAGGGAAATGGGTTTTGGTGTGTTTTGTTTTGATGTTTTTAAGTGAAAACAGCCCCCACTGTGTTTCAAGTCCAGCATATGCTGGGGGCTGGGAGGCTTGCCTCCATGGCTGACAGCTGACAGCCTGTGTGTGAAGAGTTATCGGGGGTGGACCCTAGGCCTGGAGAGTGAGATAACCGGTCAGGCCGGGGTGAGAGGTCAGGCTGGGCAAGGCTGGGCAGAGCCTTTAGGTGCTGCTCAGATAGATAAGTGCCCTGGTGCACGCCTCCCGTTTGTATGCTCACCCCGCTCGGAGTGCCTTCTTCTACCTGCAAGTCAGCATCGTGGGGTGGGGGTGGCTTGCAGTCTGCGGACAGGACTCTGAACTCAAGCCACCTGGTCGGCCAGGTTGCAGCTGGAGTTGGCGCTCCTGGTCAGGCTGTAAGCGTGACCAGTGGTCCAGGGGGCCATGGGTTGCGAGCAGCCCCCCAGGCCGGCCGGGGGTGTCCCTCCCTCACTGGGCGGCATGTCCTGCCCTCCCAGACATGAGGATGGGTGCAAGTGAGGGAACAAGAGTGCAAGTGCAAGTGCAAGTCTGTGAGTTCGTTAATGGGGGGATGGTGACTTTGCAGGAGGTGGCTGGCCCACTAGCGGAAACCTGAGGTCCCGACCCCCTTTCAAGGTAGAACTGGGGCGCCCCTGCAGGGCAGCAAGGTGGCATGTCACAGTCAGACAATGTCCTGTGGGACCAGCCACCAGGCCCCACCTGCCCTGCCATCTGCCCACAGCCCACAGCCGCTCCTCTCCCGAGCCCACCAGTCTCTATCTTCCCACCCCAGCTGTTGCCTGGTGTTTATCTGGGGGGTGTCAGCACTGGGAACCCCAGGGGGGCCGGCTTCCAGCCAGTGCCTGCCTGCTGGTGCCCTGGGGCGGACTGTGCCCCCTGCCCTGAAGCACAGGTGGGGGCTGCCCCTAACCATGATGGTGACAGCAGAGACCCTGGTTCCACCCGGATGACCCCTCCATCCTGCGGTGTGGAAGCTGAGGCGCCTTGCTGAGGTGATGGACTCAAAGCCAGGGCAGCCAGAGGCCGACCCAGCTTCCCAGACGGCCTCCCAGCCCTGCTGTCTAAGGCTGGGATGGAGCCCCATATAGAATGGACATTATGGGGAGTAGTAAAGCATTTACTTATCGGCCAGTCAATGAACATTAACGTCTCATTCTATGTTTTTATTCTTCTTACTGTAAAAGAAAGGAATATTACAGAGTCCCCTTTGTCCTGGGATCCAGCCCATTTCCCTCCCAACCGCAGAGCCTCCACTGTCTGAGACAGAGCTAAGCTCAGGGTCCACGGGGCCCTGGGGGCCCTGGGGCTGGGCTTGGCCAGCCACACCCCTTTCCTGGGTCCACAGCGGCTGGGACGTCTGCAGGGAAGGGCTCTGGTTCCCTGAAGGGGGGCCCTGGGGCTGGGCTTGGCTAGCCACACCCCCTTCCTGGATCCTCAGAGACCTTATCTGTGGGGTGGGGAGCCCCCGCTCACCTTGGGGCGGAGACCCCAAACCCGCTGAGGTGTGCAGAGATGACAGCAGCGAGGGCTGCTGGGCAGGAGCGCCGTCTCCCCCTCCTCGTGGCTCTGGCCACGCCTCTTCCCCGCCCCGTCCCCCGCCTTGCCCGCTCCCCAAGGTCCCTCCTCCGCCCACCCTTCCCTGCTCTCCGCTGTGCCCAGGCTCCTCGGGCCACTGGTGGGCGGGCACCTCGGCCTGGCCTCCCAGGGCCCCTCACCCTGGGTCCCAGCCACGTGGTTGGTTGCACCATCCTGGATGCTCAGGAGAGGAATTCCCTGCCGCTCCACCTCTCCCCACCCGCAGTGGGGGGGTGTGTATCAGAGGGGCCCCAGAGTCCCAGGCCTGCCCCTGTCACAAAGGACAGGGGTCCTTTCTAAGCCTCTGGCTCCTCTTCTGTGCTGGGAGTGGCAGTGCTGATGTGCATAATACAGGACAGCTGTCTTGGGGCTGACCTGGAGGGTCTGGACTGAGTGTGTGTCCACCCCCGAGCCACACGCTGAGGGTCACTGGTGCTGCTTGCCCCTTGCACACGTTGGCCCCTTCATCTGAGCCTCTCCCAGCCAGGGCTCAGCTCCTGCTGCTGAAGACGGCTTTGATGCCCTGACAGGGACTCTGCCCCCACATTCTCAAGGCCTCACATGGGCCCCACCGCCCTGAGCCGGCTGTCCACCAACTTGCCTCTGACAAGTGCAGGACCACCAACTGGGAGCCCTGGGGGCCCGGCCAGGGTCCCCATGAGTGAGGGCCACTCCGGGTCCATTTGTCACAGCCCTCCACTGTCCTACCTGGTGTGGGGAACATCTGAAGGTTTCAGTTTAGGAGCGGGGGCTAAAGGCAACTGGTTTTAAGGCAGATTTTAACCTCTACTTTCTGGGGCGTGGCAGACAGTCCTGATCAGCCCTTGCATCAGCCAGGCTTAGCGCAACAAAGAGAAAAGGACAGGGAGGGTGGTATTGCGGTATCAGTTAATTTCCGAGAGAGAAGCTGTGGGTAGGGGCTGGTCCTAACCAGAGCTCATGGGGCCATTTCCTGTTTTTCGCCCACCTGGACTGTCGTGTCTCATTTGGTTAATTAGCGTGGATTTATTTCTTTGGGGGCCCTTCTCTCACTTTGTAAAAGTACATGTAATTAATTTAGCTCGGGAGGGAGCCATGTGGCACCTGCCAGCCCAGGTTGGTTCTGTCTGGAGAAGCGCTGTGTGTGGGGCATGGTGGACAGATGTCCCTCCCATGGGTCCAGGCCGTCCGGTTAATGTTTGACTGCCAGCCCGCCCAGCATAAAAGGCCCCACCTGTGCCCTGGCCATCCCCCTGGGCAGCTGGTGTCAGCAGCGGCATGAGGTAGAGCCAGTCCGAGAGCCGTCACGCCGGCGCGTTTCCACGGGGGACGCAGTGGAGGAGGGCATGGGTGTTGGGGGCTGGTTCGTTCCTTTGTTTTCATCTCATCCACAAGAGATGCGGTGGAGGAGGGCATGGGTGGGGCTGGTTCCTTTCTTCCTTTTCATCTCGTTCTGTTTGCTTTTGAGTTACAGAGTTGGCTGCCTTCACGCCAGCTCGCCAGGCCCCTGAGCCCTCAGCCCCTGCCCCGCTCAGGTCTGGGGTCTCCCCAGGTCCCAGGTGGGGCCTGCCTGTGTTATTGAGCTTGTGGAGCCCGGCTTGCCTGCCCTGTGCCCCCGCCCCACGTCCCCACCCCGCCGCGGGGACTGCCTTGGGGTGGGGTCTTCAGTACCTGCCTTGACACCGACTGCAGCGTTGGCGCTGGCTCTCTGGTCTAACCAATGGGACCCCCGACTGTACATCTCCTTCAGCCCACCCTGCACCCTCCCTCCCCGGCTTGTCAGGCTTAGGCCTCATCCGCTCTGTCCCCGGGGGATCCTAGGAGGACCCTCTGAAGAGAGGGTTCCCCCCTTGAGAGGTTAGGGTGTCGGATAAATTGTGCTGAAGTGTCAGGTGGGAGCAGAAAGGTGACTGCGTGCACAACCCCCCACCATGGCAGCTTGTGCTTCTCAAGGGCGCCCCCTGGAGGGACTCAGGTGCAGGTGGAGGTGTTTTGAGTCCCCATGGGAGGTTGAAATCTGTCCATCAGGAAACATTCCCTTATGGCAGCCTGGGGGCACCTGTGCTCAGCCTGTGGCCTTGGATCCCCTCCCTTCTAGAGTCCAGATGGTCAGACGCAGGGAAGGGGCTGGGGAGTGCCTGCCCCTCTGCCCGCGTTTCCACAGCACTCACTTGCTGCCCTGTCTCCACAGTGCTACTCACGGCCGTAAACTGTTACAGCGTGAAGGCCGCCACCCGCGTCCAGGACGCCTTCGCCGCTGCCAAGCTGCTGGCACTGGCCTTGATCATCCTGCTCGGCTTCATCCAGATTGGGAAGGGTGAGTGCGCCTAGGGTCGGGGGCTGTCTCTGGACACCTGGCCCCAGATCCATCGCCTTGGCTAAGGGGATTCACTGGAGGCAGTGGGTCGGGTGGTCCCAGGAGAAGCGCTGATGCTGAGGTAGGCCAAGTGAATGTGGTCACCGGCAAGTTGTCAGTCCTGGAGCAGTGGGAGAAATGGGTCCACCATGCAGACCATGGTCCCCTGTACACACAGGGCAGGCATGGTGGTGATGGGGGGTTGAGGGGAGAGCTCGGTGATGCACATGCCGTGTCAGGAGTGTGGCCAAGAGGTGTTGCCAGTGCTGGTGGATCTTCCACTTGGGAACGTGCCCCCAGCCCCCGTGCCCCACACAGGGCCCCCAGTGCCATGTGGATGCCCGCCCGCCATCCCCACCCCTCCCACGATGGCCACCCACGTGGCATGATGGGTGGCCCACAGAGCTTATCCGGGGCGGGCAGGGGCAGGTGGAGTCAACCCCGTTTCTGAAGGGGCTGTCTTGATGAACAGAGGCACAGCGGGACGGTAGGCCAGGCTGGCCATCTGCTCAGCTGCCGCAGGTCAGTGGTCCCACGGGGCTGAGGTCCCCACCCCAGCCCCGTGTGTAAGGAGCCTGGAGCCTCACTCTGCATCTAGGTGCTGATGGAGTCGGGGGCAGGAGGTGGGAGACGATCCTGTGTCCCCTGGCTTCCTGGGATCTCATGCCCCAGCATTTTCCTGAAGACAATACTGTGTCTAGAGCACGCTGGCCAGGCCAGGCTCCAGGTGTCAAGGGGGTGTGGTCAAGGCGGAGAGGACTCCCTGCCATCTGGAGCTTACGGTGGGAACCGACAGGTGGGAGAAGAAACCCCTCCTGTGCCACCAGCCTGTCCCGCTGGAAACTGTGTCGCGTCTCCCAAGGAGGACTTGCTGAGGGAGATTCGCTTGGCTGGTCTGATAAGATGCAGACTGATGAGGAATGCAGGGGGACTGGACTTCTGTGAAAACAGATTTCAGCAGGGATAGCAAAGAGCTTTTGTTGAGCTTGAATACATAACGTGTTTATAATTCTGTTGCCGTGGAAAACGTCCTCCCCCTGAAGCCATTCCTTTCTGAACCTGGGAGGCAGTGCAGCGTCTGTGGAATTCCTGTCTACGGGTTTTCCTCCAGATGGTCCCCTCCCTTCTAAAGGACTTTGTGGAAACCGCCCTTTCCCCACGACCGCCGCCTGATCTCCGCTCCGGTGGCTGCCCCAGGGTCCCGTGCTGAACATCGGCAGGAGGGCCAGAACCCGTCAGGCGGGGCTCAGCACCACGGTGCCTGGATGGCCGCGGGCCACGCTGCACCTGGAGGGCATGGCCTGTGTCTCACAGACTGGCCCATGCATTGTCTCTGCTGTCCTTCACCCAGTGCCTGGCCCCACCGGCCTGCCTGGAACCCAGGGGTCCCCGGGCTGCAGAAGGAGCTGGGGTGTGGGGCCAGCAGGTCCGGTTCCAGGCCTCTGTGGCCTCATCCTTGATGCCGTGAGACTCACAGGCAGTGTTGCCCTGCTTCTCATCCTCCTTCCCCAGGACCAGACCCATGAATAGGACACTCGGATTGGGGAGGGTCAGCCCTGATGAGGATGGCTTTTCTGAGGGCCAGAGCGGGGGTGGGTGTGACCAGGGACCACTCTGCAGTCCTGGACTGAGATTGCAGGTGTGGGAGGGGCTCACTGGGGGTGGGGGAGTTAGACGTATGGGCCCTCGAGACCACTCCTAGCCTTTTCAGGAAGGGGGAGACTGAGATTATCTCTGATCCCAGTGGGCACGGCTCAGCTGGGGGAGGCCACAGAGCAGCAGGCCCAACGGCAGGGTCGGGAGTGGAGCCCTGAGGACCAGGGCTGAGCGAGAAGAGAAGCGTGGGCAGCTTTTTGTGTTTTTGCTTTTGTCTGTTGGCCATTTACCTATAGCACCTGCAAGGCCCACAGCCCCATGTTCCAGGATTGGAGGGTGGGAAAGGTACAGAGAAGGCGAGTCCCTGGAGCCCAGCCCTGCCCAGAGGACACACGGTGGGACCTCGTGGGTACGTGGATGCTGTGGCTGGGGTCACCCTGCAGATAAAGGTGCCCCTGCCGGAGGTCATGGGAGGGGACCAGGCAGCCCCGCCCACACCCCCCACAGCAGCCCCGCGACCTCACCTGGCACTGGGCTTAGCAGGAGTCCTGGGTGTGGAGGCCACTATGGACGGTCACCGTGTGAAGGGACATAAGCTCCCTTGGGTCTGCCCACCCTGTATCCTGCCCCAGGGTGGTGTCGGCAGGTGCTGGGGAAGGGCCTGAGCAGCTCTGCTGGTGGTCAAGGTCGGTGGGCGGGGAGCTGTGGGGCCTGGAGGAGACCCTCATCCCCGGAGGATCTGGGGCTCAGACCAGTCTCTCCAGGAGACTGTGCCTCCTGGAGCCTCACATCCTCATCTGATAAGCGGCCGCAGCAGCCCCAGGCCTGTCTTTGGGTCGTGGGCAGGCGCCTCGGGCAGCCTGTGAGCAGAGCTGCTCTCTTCAAAGTCAGGGGGAGACGTTTCAGATGCTCCTGGGCCCGGCCACCCCAGTGCAGGGCTCAGGGTGCCTGTGACAGAGGCCGTCTTAGAGGGGTCGGGACCACACTAGGACTGCAGGACGCTGACTGGGGCCCCGGGGCTGGGCTTCCGTCCTCCCCCAGCCACCCATGCCCCAGGAGACAGGGCCGGTGCTTGGCGGGCCAGATGCCCAGAGTAGTGGGTCACGCGCAGATGGGGCGCCTCAGCCGCGGTGGCAGGACTGATGCAGGCAGCTCACCCCCTCGGGTGCTCTTTGATGGTTTTTAATTGAGACCTTTCTGTCGGCCTGTGCAGCTCACATGCTTTGCTTGTGTGGCCCGCCCAGAAGAAATCAAAGGCCTGGCAGCTGGCTCTGTCTCCCTGCCGCCCCCACTCAGCCCTGCCCTGGTTGGTCAGCAGCAGGCCGGCGGCAGCAGGGCAAAGCCCTGTGCTGGGTGCTGTTGGTGCTCGGGGGTCTCCCAGCCTGTGCAGTGGGCACAGTTGGTGCTCGCGGATTTGCCTGCCCGTGCAGTGGGGAGAGGGTCCTTTGAATCTTCACACCAGGGCAGCTCTTCCAGGAGTTTAAGAGATGGATGACACAGTAGACAGGCTGGCCGTGGGAGCCGTCCCGTCCTCGCCCCCCACCCCCTTAGGCAGAGCCAAAGAACAGGCACCGGACCCCAGGTGCCCAGCCCAGGGTGGGGAAACAGGAGAGAGGACCCCTGACAAGCCCACTGTAGATGTAACACCCCCTCACCCCACTCCACCCCCGCCAGGGATGCCTGGTCTGTGAATGGAGCAGAGGGCAGAGCTGACTCAGCAGAGCTCAGCCCTGTGGCCAAGCACCTGCTTGCTCGGCCAGTGATGGAGAGGCGGGGTCCACGGCCAGGCTGTTTCATGTCCCAGCTGTGCCCGTGTGTTACAGAGTGGAGACGGGGGCGTCTGAGCCCTCACTCTGCAGAGTGTCCTGGGGCGGCCGCAGCACAGGACACAGACAGGGCTTCAGACACTGCAGTTTCAGTCTCAGGGTCTTGGGCCAGCAGTCCACAGTCCAGGCCGAGCTCCCTCCGAAGCTCACAGGAGGGGCCTTCCTGCCTAGTACTTCTCAGGTTCGTGGCCACATCACACGGCCTCCATCCTCACGTGGCCCCCACGTCTCTGTCTTACAAGGACGCTTGGGGATTAGGGCCCACCTTAGTCCATGGTGTCTCACCTTGCGATCCTTGCCTTGATTACATCTGCAGAAACCCTTTATCAGAGCATGTCATGTTCTGAGGTTCCAGGGGGGACATGAACTGTTGGGGGTACCCTGTTTAGCACCTGGCACCACGTACATGACCACTGTGTGGAACCCCAAGAGTTATGGAGGGACCAAGCGAAAGATTCCAGCGCAGTGGATGTCCCCCGCCCTGGTTGAGGGGGTGACTTTCTCACAGTCAGCCTCCCATCCGGGGAGGGGTTCTAGGGGCTGTGGCAGGAGGGGCGGGTCCTGGTCACACTGAGGCTCTGGGATTTTTCTGGCTTTCCACCAGCCGCCATCTCCAGACTGTCTGCGGGTTCCCATACCCGGGCCCAGGCCCAGCCATGATGAGGATGACAGGCCAGGCCAGTCCCAGGGGTCACAGAGACCTTGGCGAGCCTTTGTCCTCTGATCCAGAGGGGCTGGCGCGTCCCAGTGCGCACACGGCCCCTCTGAGGGTGGGGTGCCTGCACCCCCGGGCTCTCTTGGCTGGTTCCCACGGCCCTGTCTGCATGACGCAGGGGTTTGGGCTGCTTTTCCTGAAATGGGCTCCCTGGGGCCTTGTGAACCACTCCCCTCCCAATCCTCCTTGTTCTCAGAGGGATCCTGGCAGGCAGGCGGGCATGCCTGGTGCCCAGAGCTGCCCAAGGGCCGGTGTGTGGCTGTCTGCTAGCATTCACCTTCCTGTGGCCCGGTGAGGCCTGCAGAGAAGCCCCAGAGAAGGAGGGGCCCAGGGGACCCCACTGAACTGCTGGAGTTCCCACACCCCAGGCCCCCAAGAGGGCCTCTCCGCTTGTCCGCCCTGGTGACTTTCCTGACTCCTGGGGGCCCTGTGAGGACAGAGCTGGAGTGGGGAGCTCCGTGTTCATGGGCAGGGGTGGGGGATCGGCACAGTCATTTTTCTCACGTCTGTCTAGTGCCTGGAGCTCTATGTTTACACAAGACTCGCACTCCAGCTTGGGGTCCATGGGAGCCCTTGCACGTGGCCCAGGCACCTGCCATCGCTCTAGGGCGGGATCCTGCCCAGCAGCATCTGCTGGGGGAGCCTCCTCGTGCCCTGTCCAGCGGCACACGCCTTCGCCCACCAGGTGGCCCCCACCCTGCCCTTACCCCCATGACAGCCCCAGGTGTATCTCCGGTCAGCACCATGTCCCCTGCTTGCCGGGGCTGGTGGGTGGCTGAGACCACTGTGTGGACTCTGGGGTCTGCCCTCCCAGAAGGGCTACCCCGTGTGTGTCCCCTGCGCTGGCCGCTGGCACCGGGCAGCTGCCCGCACACATCAGCTCATGGGGCTCTAGCTGCCTCCCTAGGCTTTTTGCTGTTCTGGAGACAGGCGGGTGGCCCCCCTCAGCTCTCCAGAGCTGCATTGAGGGCCCCATTCCCGACGGGATGTGTGGAAGGCATGGGAAAGTGGGGCCACTGTCCCCTTGCAGCCACCCCTAAGCTGTGCCCGTCTTGGGGGTCCCTGGCCAAGTGCCGTGTGGAGCCAGCAGAGCCGGTGCCTGCTCCGAGGCGCCCGTGGGGAGGACAGCATTTGGTTGGGTGCCTGGCGCAGCTGTGGCACTGATCTGGGAGGTCCTCCAGCAGACAGAAGCTGGACAGACCCAGGAGCTCCGCTGAGGGGGCCAGTGTGCGTTCACTTGGGGCAGTTCGGCGGGAGGGAGGTGACGGGGTGGGGGCAGTCTAGAGGGGCTTGCAGTAGGGGGTTGGAGCCCAAAACTGCCAGATTCCTGGTGGAGCTCCCCCCAACCCGCACGCTGTGCCAGGAATGACGGAGGGGGATGTGGGGTCTGGGATGCAGGGATGTCCACTTTCCTCCAGGGGAGTTGGACATTTTGTAGACAGGGAATGAGGCCCCAGACAACCCGTGAGCTCCCCGCAGGACGGCCCAGCCACACCTGTCCTTCAGAGGCCCCTGGGCAGCCCAGTGAGGTTGTTCAGTCTGAGTTTGGGCATAGCCACTGTGTTTTCTTGGGGTTTCAAGGCTACAAGTCACCCTGTACATCCAGGCAATTCTGGGGACAGGAATTCCATCCACCGTCTCGGGGCGATGATGCTTTCACGTCAGGACACCAGGCTGGTTGTCCATAGAGCTGAGTAAACCCTTGATGAAAACAGAAGCTTCCAGACGTCAGGGCTGTAAACCGTGGTTCTTACTTGAAAACCCAGCCTGTATTTCAAGCCTTGAATTTCATCCTCAGCTGTTCTGCGTAGCGGTGTCTCCAGCCCACAAGTGCACGTGTGTGTGTTCCTGGGTGTGCACCCACGTGCACACACATGCAGGCAGTGTCACTGCTCCAGGGTTGCGCTTGAGGTGGGAGGCAGTTCTAGCAGATGCACCGAGCTCTATCTTGCAGCCTGTGTGCAAGGAAGCTGCCCCTGAGTCTGCAGGAGACAAGGAGGCATGTCCTGGTGGGGAAGTGGGGCAGGTTGAGGAGAAAGGCAGGTTCGCTTCTTGGAAGGAGCCCTTGTTGGCAGAGACCTTTGATGCCCTAGAAGCCAGTGGCGGCAGCAGCAAGGCATGTGGGGGTGCGGGATCTGTGCAGACCGGGGATGGTGGAGCCACTAGCGGCTCCCCTGGGCTCTCGGGAGCAGCTGCAGAATTCTGAGAGCGGCGGGCGCCTCGTGGTCCCAGAGCCAGGCCCCTGGCAGGTGGCCCGAGCCTCCGTGTCCCTGATGGTGGGACAGATGTAAAAGGATGTACATTCCAGAACATTGCGTGGGGACTGGCCGGGCTCTGGGTGCTGTGCTGAGGTGCACTGTCCAGCTCTCTGCGCCGCCCCCGGCCCTGCTGATCACCCTGTGACCAGGCAGTCTCGGGACCCAGGCATCCTACTCAGATCACACGTGGGCAGCAGGCTGGGTGAGGTGCCAGCCGCCTCAGAGCCCGTGCTCTTCACGAGACCATGGCCTCATCTGGTGGGCAGAAGCGGCCATCCCCCATTCATCTCCCAGCTTAGGCCGGAGGTGAAGGGCAGACAGTGCAGGCGTGCGGACCCAGAAACAGGCACTCCCCCCGAGGAGCTTATTGGAGGAAATGGGTGCTGCCTGGAAGGAAGTGCAGGCTTCAGCTGGGTGGAAAGAGGGGTTCACGGGAGCCTCCCTGTCGTGCCCCAGGGGTGGCGTGGCAGCCTCCATCTCCCCATCCCCTGCTCAGACCCTCACCTGCAGGTGAGAGATCGTCCCTGTCTTGATTTGACGCTCAGCTCCTCCAGCCCCGTGTGCCTGGCACACTGGCTCTGTACCCCTTTGCACCTCTGCTTCTGTTGCAAGCCTCTCCCACAAAGGTGATGGTCGCTGAGGTATGTATCAGTGCTGCCACCACCCCCAGAGCTGGGGAGCCAGGAACTGACCCCCCGTGGGGACTGGCTGACCCCCTACTGTGTCCGCAACCACCGTCAGGCTGGCGCCTCATTATGGAGCAAATCTTTCCGGCCCTGGGTATGAAGGGGCCATTTCACCGATTGTATAACAGTTCAGAACAGGCAGGCCAGACACCGTGCTGGTAGCCAAGGACCCTTTTGAGACCCCCATGTTTCATGTCTATTGTACCAGGTTGAGGGGGGGCCCCTGTGAGACGTCTAATGGAATCTGGATTTGGCCTCATTTAGGAAGAGGGAGGGATGGAGCTGAGGCCACCCTGGTTTCCTGGGGCCCTGAATCCGGTGACACGTGTCCTTTTGGGACACAGAAGTTACAGCCAGAGGTGCCAGCTGATGGTGGAGCAGAGGTCGAGCCATGCGGCCACAAGCCCAGGACACCTGGGGCCCTTTGGGGTAGAAATGGTCAGCTGAGAAGCCAGCCCCCTTGTGTCCAAGAGCCTGTATGTCTATCTCGGTTAAAGAGCAGTCCACCGTCCTTCCCCAGCTACAGCCCCTTGGGTCTGCCACGTCCAGGGGCAGGGGTGAGAAGCCTGGGTTTACAGCTCTGGACTCCTGGCACTGAGGGGGAAAGCAGTTTCTGCCCCATAGCCACGTTACGAGGTGTCCTATCCCCCAGGCACAGACAGGCAGGGGTGCTCAGCACAGCTAGGGGTCTGCAGAGCCACCAGTCCCATCTGGGGGTCCAGAGGAAGGCCCTGGGGGCTATGTTCCTCACGCTCAGGGCAGAGCCGAGCTCCCTCGGCCCCCATGCCCTTGGCCCCGGGTGGCTCACAGGTGCATTTAATCTGTCGCATTTTTGTCTGTTACCATGTTTTGCTCCAGGAACATTCCGGAACTTGTGGCTTGACCTCGGTGCCGCGCTGTCTAACTCAGAATTCCTTTCTGTCTGTTTGGCCTCTACCAGGTGACGTAGCCAATCTGGATCCCAAGTCCTCCTTTGAAGGCACCAACGTGGACGTGGGGAACATCGTGCTGGCGCTGTACAGCGGCCTCTTTGCCTACGGGGGATGGTAGGTTCTAGAACGCCTGGGCCCCAGAGCCCTCAGAAACCCACATATTTCGGTCGTCCGTGGTGATTCTGGGACCAGGAGACCTCTCACATCCCAAGGAAGCACAGAGGGGCCCCCATAGCAGCCCTGGTGCTCTTCTCGGCCCCCAAAAGGGGGCCCCCAGATAAACCTCTAGGGACACTGCTGACCCTTCAGAGACTGTGCTGCTGCCCAGGCATGCGGGGAGAGGCAGGACCATTGCCATCTCAGGAGGGGCAGGACCATCGCCATCTCAGGAGGGGCCTGGGGGTTGTGGGGTCCCCTCTCCCCACCCAGGGCAGCTAGGCAGGGTCCCATGGAACCTACATTCTTTGTTCCAATGACAAAAGGAATGTATAGTAAAAGTCTGCTCTCTGAATTCTAGGAATTACTTGAATTTTGTCACAGAGGAGATGATTAATCCCTACAGGTATGTGTGTGAACAGAGGTGTGTGTTTTCATCATTTTCACCTGAGAGGAGGAAGAAGCCTGGCTGTATCCAAGAGCCCATCCTTGGGCCCAGCCCAGTGCAGTGCAGGGAGGGTCCCTGGGGTTGGGCTTACAAGGGGCTGTGTGACCTTGAATAGCAGCATACTCCCACAGAAAAGGTAGGAAGCCCACTTCACAGATACAGGCTGGGTTGCTGGCCCACGTTTGCATGGCTGCCCTGCCCCATGCACCGCCTTCTAGCCACATGCCGCTCCCCCTGCAGTGAGGTGTGGGCTCAGCCACTGAGGGGTCGGCTGGCCCCGTGCTGGGCCTTGTTTTGTTGACATGCCCGCCCGGTCCTCTCAGAAACCTGCCCCTGGCCATTATCATCTCGCTCCCGATCGTCACCCTGGTGTACGTGCTGACGAACTTGGCCTACTTCACCACGCTGACCCCCGAGCAGATGCTCACGTCGGAGGCCGTGGCCGTGGTAAGATGCCAGCCCTGCCCTCTGAGCTCAGACAGGAGCAGAGTGGGCCTCTCCTTGGCAAACCACCCTCCTACCAGGAGGGCTTGAGCCGGTGCTATGCAGGATATTGGCTGCGTATTGGGGCCACAGGAGGCTTTAACGGCGCAGGTGCTCGGGCCGCCTGGATGGCTGTAGGTTGGCTCAGCCATGCTTGTCCCAGCACCAGTTGCTTTTAGAGCTGAGGGGCTGAGTCCATTACATACCTCCAGCCCCACCTCAGAGGCTGGTCCACCATCTGAATAAATACTGAGCTCCTCGGGGAGGGTTGTGTGGATGAGGGAGGGGACTCTGGGGCTGGGGGTGTCTCGGGAAGGGACTGCAGGGCGGGGGGTGTCTCGGGGGCAGGGCTCACGGTCCGTGTCCATCCAGGACTTCGGGAACTACCACTTGGGCGTCATGTCCTGGATCATCCCCGTCTTCGTGGGCCTGTCCTGCTTCGGCTCCGTCAATGGGTCCCTCTTCACGTCCTCCAGGTGAGCCCGGCAAGGGCAGCTCTGTCATGCGGGCCCCGCGGGGCCAGAGCAGGACAGGGTGTGGGTCGCCACTGCACACGGCTTCCTCACGTGAGTTCTCAGGGTTCTCTTTCTTATTACTTTGAGTAATAACATAGCTGTCAGGATGTTCACGTGAGTCGGAAATAACCCACATCCCTGCCTAGAGGTGACACAGATACCCTGTCCATCCAGACCGTCATGGGTTCATCTGGACCTTGCTGGGCCGGGGCTGATGGGACCCCACAGCAGCCGTCCATGAGGGACACCGAGGCCCACGGCACAGGCCCCTCCACCCCCACATGCCTGGGTCCCTCGGCTGAGGCTGACCGCCACCCCTCTGTCTGCAGGCTGTTCTTCGTGGGGGCCCGAGAGGGCCACCTGCCCTCCATCCTCTCCATGATCCACCCACAGCTGCTGACGCCGGTACCCTCACTGGTGTTCACGGTGAGTCCCCGCCCTCCACGTAGGGGGTCACTGGTAGGTGGAGGACAGGCGTGTCCCAGGGGGATCATGGGGCTTTGAGATAGGGGGGCACGCCCTGTCTGGAGACCCCTGTGCTGGTTCCACCTGGTGCCGGCCAGGCTGGGGGTCAGGCTGAGGCGAGACATAGATAGGTGAGCACAAGTGAGTACCCTTCATCACACGTGCCCCTGGATGCCAGAAAGCACAATATAGTTTTTTGTTTCCCCAGAATTAATACATGGTAGTTGTTAAAAAAAAAATCTGAAATTAGCATAGAGGCACTTTATGCCAAACCTCCCGACCAGGCTGGACGTGGCCTCTGCCACCTCCGTGAAGCCCAGGATCTCAGCCGCCCTGCCATCAGCACATCCCTTGGCTCTGAGGGTCCTCCCGTGGTGCGGACCACTTATTCCACTAAGACAGGAAGGGGCGCCTGCCTCACCCGGCACGTCCTGAGGCTCATGGCCTGCCCTCTGCTTCCAGTGCGTCATGACCCTGCTTTACGCCTTCTCCAAAGACATCTTCTCCGTCATCAACTTCTTCAGCTTCTTCAACTGGCTCTGCGTGGCCCTGGCCATCGCTGGCATGCTCTGGCTTCGCTACCAGAAACCGGAGCTGGAGCGACCCATCAAGGTGAGGGCTGGGCGTCCACGCTGTCCCCTCCACAGACAAGGACTTGGGGCGCCTTCCCCAAGGGCACCTTGATCAGTGTGTGAACACCTTCTGATCTGGACGAGGGACTGAGTTCAGTCGACGACTGTTGATGGCCAAGCGTGTGACTCCAGGTGCTAGGGTTCATTCAAGATCACAAACGACCCCCTAAAGCCCTGCTCTCCTAGAGCTTGTTTTCTGCCAAAAGAAGAGGGGCAGAAGAAGGCTGCCACGCCAGGCGGGTGTGTGGGGCAAGGGGACCGAATAGCCTGGGACAGCACTGAACTGCCTGGCCGAGGGGGTGGGGAGAGTGAGGATTGCCACGCTGTCTGGGGAGGGCCGGGCGCTGGCGTGACCAAGGATGGGGGTGCTGCGACAGGCTGCAGCGTGGGACATGTCCCCCAACTTTGTCCCAGATTGGTCCATTCAGACTGTCTGCCCCCTGTCCGCCTAGCCTGAGAGGGCCTCTCCCTTTCCTCCACTTGGTACTGGGGGCAGCTCCCCAAGGGCAACCGTTTTTTTGCACAAAGAGGGCCACACCTGCCAAGGCCCTGGCGAACACATTAGCTCTGTCCCCCAACAGTGGTGTCGGATCGAGGGCGGAGCCCCTCTGCAGCTGACACAGGCCTCTTGCCTGCTTCCCCACCTAGCAGTCCTGCAGAGGCCAGGCCTGGCCTTTCTGCCTTGGACAGGTTCCCCGGGCACCAGGGCGACCTCAGTGCCCTGGTCCACCTGGCTCCCTGCTTGGGGAGGGTGCTGTCCCCGTGAGGCCAGGCGTGGTGTAGGCAGTCTGGGCTGACCTTATAGGACCCTTGCTCTCCCCAGGTCTCTTGCCAGTGTGTAGACAGAGGGTGGAGTCCGTGTGTAGACAGGCCTCCTGGCAGAAGGCACAGTGTTTGCAGAGGGGAACGAGTGTCCCTGGGCCCCTGGCTGTGTGTGGGTGGGGCTCTCTGCCCAGCGGCTGTGTACCTGTGGTCCAGCCTGTCCACAAGGGCCCTCAGAGAAGGCAGGCACACCTTGCTTGTTAGTGGTGGCCACGGTCTTCCCAGAGGTGTCACCCCCCCATCAGGCGACCGTGGTGGGGGGCAGGGTTCTCTCGTGATGTGGGAACCTGGGAGTCCACCCTCCTCTGACCTTGAGAAGCCTGCTTATTCCTGCTCACCCACTGGCTCCCGCTGGTCTTTGGGTAATTACTGCCTGCTGCCCGGTGCTGAGCTGGGTAAACGGAGAACGTGGCAGGGTCCGCTTATCAAGAGGCCAGCGTGGCTCAGGGAGGCCAGCCCGAGGGAACCTCAGGCCCTGGCAGACAGCAGAGACGCTGCTCAGGCAGCATGCTGGCCCTTTTGGATCAAGAAGCCTCAGCCAGGCACAGGGCTGTCTGGGGGTCTGTGGGAGAGGCCGGGTGGGCCCCGGGGAAGGCCAGCTCCAGCAGGGGTGGAGGGAGGGCTCCAGGGGTGGCCGGGTCGTGGCAGGTGTGGACGGGAGGAGACACATCGGAGGAGACTCCAGGCTCCCCGGCATCAGCTGCGGCTCCCCCGACAGGTTCATCTGGCCCTCCCAGTGTTCTTCATCCTGGCCTGCCTCTTCCTGATCGCCGTCTCCTTCTGGAAGACCCCCGTGGAGTGCGGCATCGGCTTCACCATCATCCTCAGCGGCCTGCCCGTCTACTTCCTCGGGGTCTGGTGGAGAGACAAGCCCAAGTGGCTGCTCCAGAGCATCTGTGAGTCCGTCCCTGCCTGCTGGGCCTCCTCTGTCCCCCGGGGGTCTGTCCCGCCCACCTGGCTGTGCTCCTCTGACCTCAGTCCAGTGGCCAGGAGCAGCACAGCGGGCAGTGCCCCCCGCCCTGGGTCACTGGCAGGAGTGGGGGTGGTCAGCATCAGGATGTACGAGGTCCTGGCTGAGGGGCCCACAGTGGCCAAGCCAGGCCTGTCTGGCGGTGACCTGGCCCACGTATTTCAGGATAAGACGCTGAGCCTGGCACCAGCTAATCTCAAAACAAAGGATTCCAGAAAACCAGGCTGCTCTTGCCAAGTAACAAACCCCTCCCACCCCCCGCCCCCGTCTGCCGCCAGCTTAAAGCCAGCCGGCTGACCTAGAAAAGCAGGGGAGGAGAAAACGGGATTCCTCACAGCGGTCACGGGACTCGCGGACAAGCCTGTTCAGGCACCTGCGCCGAGACCGCCGTTAGAACGATAGGCTCCTGGGTGGGCTTAAACACCCCCCAGGGAGCCGTCCCAGAATTGCTGGCCACCTGCCTGGGGCCCAGGACACTGTCCGTCAGTGAAATGATGTGAGTGGTCACACACTCGCAGGGCCCCTCCGTCCTGAAACGGCCCCCTAGTGATGCTCATGGAGCGTCCGTGGGTTCACCCGGGCCATAGCACACACAGCCGCCTGCTTCAGCCCCTCTGAGGCCTGTGGTGGGTGTGCGGGCAGCCAGGCCCATCATCCCGTTATGGGTCCTGGGGTCTGAACTGGGGTGAGGCACTTGCTGCCTCCATTGCTAAGATCCTCCCTTGCTCGGATCCTTGACCACCCCCGCCACCCTCCAGTAATAGTCCCAGCAGATAGCCAGGGGCACAGGCCATGCCCCCCCAGCAGGAGGCCTGGGGCCTGATGCCCACACGTGAATTCCTGGCTTCTCTTACAACCTCGGGACTCAGACAACAGGCTGGGTGAGCCCACGTCCCGTGCAGCCCTGACCCTCAGGCACCAGGCCAGGGCACCCGAGTAATGCCCTCTCCTCCCGGCAGTTTCCACGACGGTCCTGTGCCAGAAGCTCATGCACGTGGTTCCCCAGGAGACGTAAGCGACCAGAACCAGGAGGCTGCCCTGAGAGAGCAACTCGGTCCCGCCATCCAGGCAGCTCTGCCGGGGCCCCCGCTGTTCCTGCCCCGGGGGGCAGCCGGGCCACGGTGAACCCTGGTACGAATTTAGTCCCCTGAAGGTGGACGTCCGCGGATACCTCTCGAGCGTGGAGGCAGGAACATCGGACCAAGGAGGCCGCGGGCTTCCTCCCGAACTGGGCCTCCTCCCTTCTCACCTTTGTTTATTTGTATTATTTTTTTTTTAACTTAAGTCTTGGGTCGGGTTGACATTACCAAGACAATTATTTTTTAAGAAACGGGGTGGAAAAGTTTTCTCCCCAGACGCTGTCTGCAGCACAGCGTTCTTCCGAGGGGCCAGGTCCTGTCACCAGATTCTGGACGGTGGCCTGGACACATGTGCTCGGCTTCCCTGTTTCTCCGTTGTTGTAGATGCAGTGACTTTCGTGAAACTAATCTCCGGGCTTACGTCTCGTTGCCTTAAAGCCCTGCGCTAGCTCCCTCCCCTCCCCCGGAGAAGAAATAGAACGCCTAGAGGCTTGTAGAAGCAGGGCCTTTGGGCTGGTGGATAGCGGTGCCTTGGCACCTGCTGCGGGCCGGGGGCTCCAAGCAGAGATCAGGGGCAGCTGGGCCTCCCCGGGCCTCCTGTCAGTACGTGCAGTTGTTGGGGGGTGCAAGGGGCTACACCCTGTCACTCAGAACATCTCCGAGGTCCTGTCTGTACACCCCACCCTGAGCGCCAGCCTGAGCAGAGGCCCGAGGAGTCCGGCGGCTCCTGTGGCAGATGGTGGGCAGTGCGGTCTCAGGCCTGTTCTGCATCAGTTTTGGAATCAAGCTCTCGCTCTTTCAAAGCCTCACACTTGAAATCTGTAAGCAGACACCTCGACCCCTCAGGGGCTTCTCATCTGTGTCCCATGCGTGCACCCCCCCACCCCAGGCCTCAAGGGCTGGGTCGCAGCCCTGGCAGCTGTCTGGGGTGCTCCCAGCTCCTGGCCGAGGCCCTGCCCCCGTCCCCTGGCCCTGGCGCCCAGCCTCAGCACCCCAGCTGCACCTGCTCCGGAGGCCGCCTGAGTCCTGCTGGGGCCAGCACGCACACCCGGCCTCCCCCCACCCCCGACGGGAGGCTGTGCTTTTGTTGTAGTTCCCATAGCGTTCTCCCCGGAAGGCAGCCAAGTCCCAGAAGTGCGCCTGGTGTTTCTGGGCGGGCTCTCTGTCTTCCACGGAGCCTGCTTGGGGGACAGTGTCATCTGCGGTCTGTCTCCCTCTAGGCCCTGCCTTGGCCTATGACCCCTGACCTTCTCACCAGGGTGGAGTTGAGCCGAGCCCTTGGGCCTTGTCGCTCAGCTGCAGCTGAAGAAGCTGCTGCCGGTTCCCAGGGGCCACGTGAGCTCCGTGTGGCCAGTCCAGCCGTCACCAGCCTGGGCTCTGGGGCCCCATGTGATCCTATAGGCCCAGAGAGAGCAGCTTAGGGGTGCACAAGATGGACATTGAGGCTGAAGTGGAGGCAGCCAGATGTCCAGCCCTCCCTCCCCATGCTGGTCAGGAGACCCTGCCAGCCTGTAGCTCCCAACACAGCGTCCACCGACGTCTCCTCACCAAGCGAATCCTCCCGGGCCACAGTCCACACGACTGGGGCCCGGCTCAGCGTCTGGAGGCAGAACGTCACCGAGGAAGCTGGAGGCCTGATGTGAGACTGTTGGGGCCTCAGTTTTCTTGGGTGTACATGGGGCACTGCCCTCTGCCTCTCCACGGGGCTCCAGCAGTCTTGTGGCAGATTTCGGCCTTCTCCCGCAGGGCCCTGGGGGCAGCACTTGGGTTACCTCGTGGTCCACCACTGGCTCTCGATGTGACCTGGCAGAGCACAGGGGCCATGTGACTCTGTCCAGAGCTCGGTGGCCTCCCTGGGATGTGCGCCTGGGGGCTGGGGTACTGTCACCCCTGCAGGGGCAGGGGGCGCTGAGCTCCCTTTATATGGAAAGACCGGGGGTGTGGCTCCCCAGCATCTGTGAAAGCAGGCTGGGGGCCCGGGCTGCATTCTTGGGGCTCTGGGGCCCGGGCACCCTGGTTCTGCCACGTCGGCCTTCTGGGCCGACTCCACTCCTGATCACACTACTGACAGGTGTCCTGAGCGTTCCTGCTTGTGGGTTAATTTTTTAAGCCAGGTTTTGGCATAACAGGCGCGTGTTTGTCCAGCCGTTGTGCTTCACTTCCCCCTCACGTCTCCCTGATGGGGGGGCGCCGTGTTTATTTATTGTGGGGCGATGTGCAGCCGTGCTGCCCCTCGGGTTCCGGCCGTGTCAGCCGCCAGCCATGATGTCGCGTGTGTGACTTAGCGCCTTTCTCTGCTGTTAATGCTGTTAACGCTAATGTGTTACGCTTAGCTGCTTTGGGATGGGGAGTTTTGTGTTTTGTTGGGGAAATTTGTTTTTTAAGAATTGGAGTTATAAGCACTGCTGATGGTCTTTTTGTCTTTTCTTCCGCGCCAAGTTCTGGGTGAGGGAAGTTCCAGGAGGAGGGTGGTGATCACACAGCTCCTTGCCCGGCTCATTTAGTCACTGCACTCACTCAATTCACTCATTAACAGGTAGGTGAGCAAGGCCAGGGAGCAGGCAAGGGCACTGAGCCAGAACTTGGAGCCACTTCTTGGGAGAGGCGTTGAACCTGAGAAGAGGAGAGCAGATGGGCTTGGCCTCCTGGCACCTGCAGGCCTTTGGAGTCACCAGGCAGGGGTCGGCAGCAGGGGCAGGCACATGCCAGCTTGGGGTCAGAGGGAAGGGCAGGCTTCCACAACATAGCCTCAGGATGGAGCGGGGCCGAGAGCCACGCCAGCCCTCACTTGTTGATGGCAAACTCCATTCCTCGCGGGGCCTTGCACAGCCAGGCGTAGGTGTGCCAGAATGGGAAGGGCGCCCCTGGGCTGCCACAGCCTGTCCGCGGCAGCTGCTGAGCCAGCCCCGCCTGCTGGGACGTGGGGCCTTGGGGGGCCTCTGCAGCGGTGTTCGTTGCAGCCCCTGGGCTTGGGTCCCGGTGCTGCCCTCAGCAGGTCCGCTGTGCATGCCTTTGTCCATCCTGCAGCCCCTCAATTGCTCCAGGGGCCCAGCTGGACAAAGTCCCGGGTCAGCTCCGTGAGACGTGGACACGTGCATTAACGTGCCCTGTCCGTCCCAACAGCAGCAGTGAGGGCGTGTGCCTGCCATGGCCGCTGACGGAAACGGGTCTGGACACAAAAAGGACGGGTCTCAAACCAGCCCAAGCGAATTGCCTAACACACATGTGGTCTGAGCAGAGCTGGCAGGTCTGAGTCCTCTGGGTGGGGGGGAGAGAAATGTCCCTTGGGGGCTGGGAGAAGAACTGGCCATGTTCACCCAACAGCCTGTGTTGCTCAAACCCTGGGCACCCAGGCACAAAGAGGATGTTTATTTGGAGAAGGGGAAGAAGGTGGAGGGGTGCTGGCTCTTTCAGGAGACCTCTCTCTTTGTGGTCCCCATATTCTTGGGAAGGGGCTGGTAGGGTGAGGGTGTGGGCAGCGAGGCAGAGGCCTCTAATATCAGGGGTTAGCCAAAACCACCACGAGGGTATGGGATCTCGCCTGGCTGTGGGGATGGGGGCCAGGCACACAGAACTGGATCCCAAGCAGAGTGGGAGGGGCCCAGGGGGAGAGCTGGGAAACCGAGCTGTCATGAGCTCCCGGGGAGGAAGCAGTGCCCACCTTGTGCTCCTGCTTTGGGACAAGACCGGTTCTGTGCATCTTAAACACATGACTTTTCCCCGGCCTCCGAGATGGTGAAGGGGGGCCAAAGACCTGGGGAGAATACCCCCACCCACAAAGGGGCTCTCTGTACTCAGGAGTCTGCCCCAGGCGAGCAGCTCCTTGTGGCCCCAGGACCTTTGCCCTCCTGCCAAAAACTGCTCCTAAATTCCTCCTTGTGCACAGCCACATCACACAGGTCCAAGCTGCAGGCCCTTCTAGGGGTCCAGCTCTGGCAAGGCCCAGATCTTTGTCCTCCAGCCAAAGGGTGACTTAATCCTGCAAGTAGGAACACAACTGTAATTAACTAAAACACTTAAGTTTAAATCACACCAGTGCCCCGGATGATCAGATCTTCACAGAACTCGTCTCTACCCGTTTTCCCGGAGGAGAGCCTATCCTCTCTGGATCTAAGATGGGCATGGAAGTTTCCCTCGTAGCCCTCTGCGGGCTGGCTGGAGGATGGCACGTGTCCCCCAGAAGGGCTCTTACCCACTTCCTCCCCAGGAAGGAGGCCTCGGGGCCCAGAGTGGCGTGTGCCTGCCCCTGCCCACCTCTGGTCCTAGCCCTTCCAAGCCTGGGCAGGTAGTGGCCACCCAGGCACTCTGGGCCCTAACCAGGCCCCTGAACTTGGGAAAGGGATGTGTTTAAGGCAAGGTCCTCAGGGCTGCCTGGGCCTCCGGGCCGAGACTGCAGGCTGGGCTGCCCCTCACCTCCGGGAAGGTTCCATCTCATATGCCTATGCCAACGGAGGCTGGTTCCTCCGTTGCCACGGCCGCTGTGTCATGGTTGCTGGGGGAGCAGGAGGCCGCCTAGACCTGACCTCTACCTCCACCCGTTCCTCTAGCTGCCATGATGTGTCCCAGGCTCTGATGGTGGTCCTGGGACAGCCTGCCTGCGTCTCAAGGAGCCCCGGGGGTGGGGGGCTGAGCCCCTGCTGTTCCAGAAGAGCTGCTCCTGTTCTGTTTCTGGGCTGTGGACCCCACAGGGAGGGAGCTGACACACGGGAGCCAGATCTGGCCTGAGGAAGGAGCTATGTTGCACAGTCACTGCAGAGTCCCTGACTGAAGGATGGGCCTGCGTTTGGGGCAGGGTGGGGAGAGAGGGGAGGAGGCCAAGGGTCTCCACAGGGAGGGGAAGGGGTCAGAGAGGCCGGGGTGGGTGTGGGGTGAGGGCAGCCAGGAGGGCCGTGGGCAGGCCCTCACCTGGGGACAAGCCTGTTGTCAGGAGCCGCTGTCAGCTCAGGGGCCTGGGCAGGGAGGGGAGTCACCAGCATCTGGTTATGAGCAGTTGGTCCCCTGGGTCAGAAGGCGAAGGACAAGCGGCCCGTCCAGGGGCCACATGTGGTCTCGTCACAGGGCAACAGGAAGTGTCCTCGGGTCTTGGGGGCAGTTCCAGAGCACGGGGGAGGGGCTGTCAGCGGGGCTTCTCCAGGACGTTCAGCCCCATCTGAATGAAGTCGGGCTGTTTTCTCCTGTGGTACCTGGCACACTGCCCCTACCCCTGCCAGCTCCCACTGCTTCCTGCTGCCCGACACCCTTCTGAGGGCCACGGACGTGCACCTGGCCTTGCCATCTCTGTTCCCCCACGAGCCCCTGGGTTACCAGGGCCACCTGTCCAGCGGTAGACAGCCCCTCGGCCAGTAACGGGTGCTGCATAGATTCTTAGGGTGATGAGTATGCATGCAGGGTTGAAGTCTGAGTCGCATGCCCACCGCAGGGAAGCAGGAAACGGGTGCTGAGGCCGCCTGATCTCTTAAAACCGCCAGCAGAGCAATAGGAAGCTGGCTCAAGGGAAGGGGGTTCAGGATGGAGGGGACACATGTTTACCCGTGGTCGATTCCTATTGATGTATGGCAAAAAAAACACTGCAATATCGTAAAGTAATTATCCTGCAATTAAATAAATGTTTTAAATAAAAATTTTTTTTAAAAAAGGAACTGGCTCAAGCCCACAGTGGATGGAGACCGTGGAGGCCAACATGGTAATGAGACAGCTCTGTGGTGGCGGTTGCACAACCCTGGCAGATGCTCTGGAAACTGTCAGGGGACTTGTTCAGTGTGTAAACCATGTCTCAATAAACCCATCACCAAAAAAAAAAGGAAGAAAGAGATGAAAGGCTTGCCTTATAAACAGCGTGAACCACTAAGCAGTGTGTGGAATGGTGGATGCGGTTGTTGTTCAGTTGCTCAGTCATGTCTGACTCTTTACAACCCCATGGATTGCAACACACTGGGCTTCCCTGCCCTTCACTATCTCCTGGAGTTTGCTCAAGTTCATGTCCATTGATTCAGTATTGTTATCTAACCATCTCATCCTCTGTCACCCACTTCTCCTCCTGCCTTCAATCTTTCCCAGCAGCAGGGTCTTTTCCAATGAGTCAACTCTTCGCATCAGGTGGCCAAAGTATTGGAGCTTCAGCTACAGCATCAGTCCTTCCAATGAATATTCAGGGTTGATTTCCTTCAGAATTGACTGGTTTGGTCTCCTTGCAGTCCAAGGGACTCTCAAGAGTCTTCTCCAGCACCTACCATTTTTACCAAAAAAAAGGAGAAAAGAATATCAAGTGTATTTCCCTGAGTATGGAGGGTCTTTGTGGGTGGGTGGTGGCAAGGAGTTGTTGGGGGGGAGTTGGGGGCGGTGCTCCATCCTGCAGTGGTCCTTGCCCTGGTGCCTGCAAGAAGGGCCTTGAGTCCCTGGGGAAGGATGCCCATCTTGCACCCTTTGCACCTCTGGAGTTTTCAATCACACGGGTGATTTACACATTCACAAAAGCAGTACTTTCAAATTAGCTTTTAAAAACTCAGCAGGCTCCCCGGGATGCTGGCACTGTTCTGTGTTTAGATCTAGTCACATGGAAATTTATCCTGCTGGGCACAAAACATTCACACGCTTCCCTGTATGTGTTTTCAAATGTGCAGTGGAGGCTCGGCTGCCTGGCCATCACCTGGATCTCGCGGTGGGTCTTTGATGTGCCCTGCAGACCCCAGGATCATACCCCTCAGTTGAATGTGACTCAGAGTCTATTGCATTTGAGACAAAGACCCGCCTCCATTAACACCCCCAGGGCCTTGCACATCTGCCCCTGCACCTGCCCCTCTGACTTTACTGACCCACCGCCCCTCCCTCTGTACCTCTCCCACCAGCATGGTCTCACAGCAGCTGGGAGACCCCCAGGGCTTTGCACCTGTTCCTCCTCCTCACCTGCAAATTCCTCTTGCCCCCTTACCCCCACACACAGAGCCCACCCTCTCTGGGCCCTGGGATCCTGGGGCCTCTCAGCAACTCAAGGTCCACAAAATATAATGAGCTGCCTGTTAGCATTTCTTTCTCACTTGTCGCTAAGAAAATGTGGGCAGCTGGGGGCTCCCGGAGACGCGTGGGTGGAAGCCAGAGAAAGGGGGTGAGCTACCCTGTGAGCTTCCCCAGGACATGAGCGCTGGCCATGTCCATGAGGCGTTGTGGCCCTCCACTCTCCAGCTACAACAGCCTGGGCAAGGCCACCTACCTCCACCTGAGCCTCGGTTTTCCCACCTAGAAGGTGGGTGTGGGAGGTGGGGAGGGTTAAGGGAAGCGGCCAAGTCAGTGTAGCATCCGCGTTCCCTCCAGGACCCTGAGCCCACTGCCCACTCCAGAGACAGACGGGCCCATCCAGCACCTCCTCCAGGAGCAGCCAGTGGCTGGGGGAGCCCCCAGGAAACGTGCTGGGGGCCTCTGGGCACAGTGCCAGGAAGAGGCCGTTTTCTTCCCTGGGACGCGGTGTGAGTTCTGAAATCACTACTGCTCTGGATGCGGCCTGAGAAAGAGGCCAGCACACACAGGGCATGGTGCCCAAGGAGTGGGGGAGAGGCTGCCACAAGCATCCCTCCCCCAATGGTGCTCCAGGACCGCAGATGTCCACCTCCTGGGGTGGCTGCTGATCGCTCTCAGCTGGGCCTCCCCACTCACCCAGAGCTAACGCTGGCATCCAGTGACAACTGGACATGTCCCCAGTTGTCCCCAGCTGTTACCGAAATTGTGGCCGCTCTGTACCGTGCCGAATCAGACCTGAGACCGAATTGGGGGAGAAGTAGAAAATGATAGCTTTATTGCTTTATCAGGCAAAGGGGGCCACAGTGGGGTCCTGCTCCAAAACACTATGTGTGCTGACCCAAGAGGATTTGATGAGGGTTTTATAACAAAGGTGGGCTCCCTGACAAGCTTAGGGTGTGGCAGGGCCTGCATGCCCTCGATCTCATCTCAGGTGGTGGTCTCCTCATTAGCAACCATTGGAACCTGCGCTTTGGAACTCAGGAAAGGTCATGGAGGCCGGAGTCTTGCCTACAAGAAACAGGAGATGAAGGGCCCTCTGCGCCTCTGCCCCAGGGGACCCTGCTCAGTTTCGGGACAAGCCCAAAGCCTCCCCAGCCCCAGAGCTCCTGTGGGGTCAGCTGGGGCCTCAGCTGTGACCAAGTGCAGCTCAGTGGGACGTGGAGCTAATAGGGGAAACACACTGACTGAGACCACCCACCCTGGCCAGGCACCATAGTAGCCATTTGCATGAGTTATTTATGACAGTTATTTTAGGAAGGAACAAGGAACTAACAAGCCATCACCAAACAGAAGAGTTAACAAAAGGTCAAAAGGTTACACCACATGTCCAACCACCTCCCAAAATCCTCGCTGGCATCCATCTTGGTTGAGCAATGCTTGCGCCACCAGAAAGGACCCTGAATCAGAATGATTGGCCAAGGACAACCCAGAAACGAATCCGTCACATCTCAGGCTTTAACCTGAGACTATGAGCCACGTGGCAGAGCAGTTCTCCTGGGTTCCCTTACCCTACTGCTCTCTGCCCAGGCGCCCTTTCCCAATAAGGTCTCTTGCTTTGTCAGCTCATGGGTCTCCTCAGTTCAGTTCAATTCAGTTCAGTCACTCAGTCGTGTCCGACTCTTTGCAACCCCATGAATCACAGCACGCCAGGCCTCCCTGTCCATCACCAACTCCCAGAGTTCACTCAGACTCACGTCCATCGAGTCCGTGATGCAATCCAGCCATCTCATCCTCTGTCGTCCCCTTCTCCTCCTGCCCCCAAATACTCTTGCCTGGAAAATCCCATGGATGGAGGAGCCTGGTAGGCTGCAGTCCGTGGGGTTGCTAAGAGTTGGACACAACTGAGCGAATTCACTTTCACTTTTCACTTTCATGCATTGGAGAAGGAAATGGCACCCCACTCCAGTGTTCTTGCCTGGAGAATCTCAGGGATGGTGGAGCCTGATGGGCTGCCATCTATGGGGTTGCACAGAGTCAGACATGACTGAAGCGACTTAGCAGGTTGGTCATAACTTTCCTTCCAAGGAGTAAGTGTCTTTTAATTTCATGGCTGCAATCACCATCTGCAGTGATTTTGGAGCCCAAAAAAATACTGGGACGAGCTACCCCATGTCCGACGTCAGGGGTGGCGGCTGAGAGTGCCAGGCTGCGACGGCACAGGAATGGCCGAGAGGAGCAACCCCACGTCCAAGGAGCGGTGGCTGCACGGGTGCAGGAGGGCCAAGAGGAGCTACTCCACGTTCAAGGTCAGGAGGGGCAGCAGTGAGGAGATAACCCCTCATCCAAGGTAAGGAGCAGCAGCTGCACTTTGCTGGAGCAGCCATGAAGAGATACCCCATGTCCAAGGTAAGAGCAACCCAAGTAAGACGGTAGGTGTTGCGAGAGGGCATCAGAGGGCAGACACACTGAAACCATAATCATAGAAAACTAGTCAATCTGATCACACGGACTACAGCCTTGTCTAATTCAATGAAACTAAGCCATGCCGTGTGGGGCCACCCAAGACAGATGGGTCATGGTGGAGAGGTCCGACAGAATGGGTCTCCTAGGATAATTCATTTCCCAGTGTTAGACAAGAGCCTGTTCTCTGGCCCTAGAAGGGGTCCCCCTTCCTGCAACAGGGCCACCCCAATAAGCCTTACATCCCTGGCTTGGAGGTACTCCTGGGAGCTCACCCAAGAGGGGGGATCTCTTCCACCTATATGTTCCTCCCTTTGCAGTGGTCCACGTGGAACGTGGGGCTAGGGGCTGTGGGGGCTGGTGCTATGGGGTGGCCCAGACCAAACCCTGGGCACCCACCTACCAGAAAGGGCAGGGCACAACCTTTGAAAGAATGACAGAACCCGAGGCCACAATGGAAGCTGAGTAGAACCAAATGGGTCCAAGATGGCAGACAAGTCAAACTGACGAGACCTGGATGCTCAGTGCACACTCGTGACACATCAGCAAGGTAAATGACACACCCAGGGGGGCCAGAACAGGTCAAGGTCAACTTGCAAAATGCCTGGAAATCTCTACCCCTTCCCCGAAATAATGGAAATAATCCTCCCACTCACTAGTATACAAACGGGCTCGATAAAGGACAGAAATGGTATGAACCCAACAGAAGCAGAAGATATTAAGAAGAGGTGGCCAGAATACACAGAAGAACTGTACAAAAAAGATCAAGATAATTATCATGACCAAGATAATCATGATGGTGTGATCACTCACCTAGAGCCAGACATCCTGGAATGTGAAGTCAAGTGGGCCTTAGAAAGCATTACTATGAACAAAGCTAGTGGAGGTGAGGGAATTCCAGTTAAGCTATTTCAAATCCTGAAAGATGATGCTGTGAAAGTGCTGCACTCAATATGCCAGCAAATTCGGAAAACTCAGCAGTGGCCACAAGACTGGAAAAGGTCAGTTTTTATTCCAATCCCAACGAAAGGCAATGCCAAAGAATGCTCAAACTACCGCACAATTGCACTCATCTCACATGCTAGTAAGTAATGCTCAAAATTCTCCAAGCCAGACTTCAGCAATACGTGAACCGTGAACTCCCTGATGTTCAAGCTGGCTTTAGAAAAGGCGGAGGAACCAGAGATCAAATTGCCAACATCCGCTGGATCATGGAAAAAGTAAGAGAGTTCCAGAAAAACATCTATTTCTGCTTTATTGACTATGCCAAAGCCTTTGACTGTGTGGATCACAATAAACTGTGGAAAATTCTGAAAGAGATGGGAATACCAGACCACCTGACCTGCCNTTAGAAAAGGCAGAGGAACCAGAGATCAAATTGCCAACATCTGCTGGATCATGGAAAAAGCAAGAGAGTTCCAGAAAAACATCTATTTCTGCTTTATTGACTATGTCAAAGCCTTTGACTGTGTGGATCACAATAAACTGTGGAAAATTCTGGGAGAGATGGGAATACCAGACCACCTGACTTGCCTCTTGAGAAACCTATATGCAGGTCAGGAAGCAACAGTTAGAACTGGACATGGAACAACAGACTGGTTCCAAATAGGAAAAGGAGTCCGTCAAGGCTGTGTATTGTAACCCTGCTTACTTATTTAACTTATATGGAGAGTACATCATGAGAAGCACTGGGCTGGCTGAAGCAGAAGCTGGAATCAAGATTGCCGGGAGAAATATCAATCACCTCAGATATGCAGATGACACCACCCTTATGGCAGAAAGTGAAGAGGAACTAAAAAGTCTCTTGATGAAAGTGAAAGAGGAGAGTGAAAAAGTTGGCTTAAAGCTCAACATTCAGAAAATGAAGATCATGGCATCTGGTCCCATCACTTCATGGCAAATAGATGGGGAAAGAGTGGAAACAGTGTCAGACTTTATTTTTGGGGGGCTCCAAAATCACTGCAGATGGTGATTGCAGCCATGAAATTAAAAGACACTTACTCCTTGGAAGAAAAGTTATGACCAACCTCGATAGCATATTCAAAAGCAAAGACATTACTTTGCCAACAAAGGTCTGTCTAGTCAAGGCTATTGTTTTTCCAGTGGTCTTGTATGGATGTGAGAGTTGGACTATGAAGAAAGCTGAGCGCCAAAGAATTGATGTTTTTGAACTGTGGTGCTGGAGAAGACTCTTTTTGGACTGCAAGGAGATCCAACCAGTCCATTCTGAAGGAGATCAGTCCTGGGTGTTCATTGGAAGGACTGATGCTAAAGCTGAAACTCCAATACTTTGGCCACCTCATGTGAAGAGTTGACTCACAGGAAAAGACTCTGATGCTGTGAGGGATTAGGGGCAGGAAGAAAAGGGGACAACAGAGGATGAGATGGCTGGATGGCATCACTGACTTGATGGACATGAGTTTGAGTGAACTCTGGGAGTTGATGATGGACAGGGTGGCCTGGTGTGCTGCGATTCATGGGGTTGAAAGAGTCGGACACAACTGAGTGACTGATCTGAACTGAACTGAACTGATAAAGAACAATTAGTGTTTTGTCTGTCAGTTATGTACAACAAGATGGAAGAGGCTTATAAATGGTACAAGGAGAATGAGACACAGTAAGGAGGCCACAAAATGTTGAATAAAATTATGCAGATTGGCAGCAAGGCAAGAAAATCAAGGTCAATCAGTGGGGACCTATACGCCACACTAAGGTGTTTGAACTCTGAGGTAGAGTGGGCAGAGCAGTCGATGTAGAGTTAGGTGACAAACCTAGACAGTGTATTGAAAAGCAGAGACATCACTTTGCCAATAAAGGCCCGTATAGTCAAAGCTATGGGTTTTCCAGTAGTCAAGTATGAATGCGAGAGTTGGACCATAAAGAAAGGCAGAGCACCAAAGAATTGATGGTTTTGAACTACAGTGCTGGAGGACTCTTGAGAGTCCATTGGACTGCAAGGAGATCCAACCAGTCATTCCTAATGGAAAATGAACCCTGAATATTCATTGGAAGTTCAACTTCATGCTGAAGTTGAAGCTCCAATACTTTGGCCACCAGATGCGAAGAGCCACCTCATTGGAAAAGATCCTGATGCTGGTAAAGATTGAGGGCAGGAGGAGTAGAAGGGGGCAACAGAGGATGAGATAGTTGGATGACACCACCAATTCAAAGGACATGAACTTGGGCAAACTCCAGGAGACGGGGAGGGACAAGGGGGCCTGGTGAGCTGCATTCCACGGGGTCACAAAGAGTCCAGCACAACTTAGTGAGTGAAAAACAACAACAACAATGGAACACACGGTTTTTTGTATGCTTTCTACAAATTGCTAGCTTGGGTTGGACAGGAAGGGTGTCTCTCTCCACAAGGCTACTGATTTGGTACCAAAAAGATACTCTCAGACTGGCACAATCCTGGGCACATTCCTCTTTCTGTTCCTGGAGACAGCAGGTAAAGACCCTGAATTTGTTGACGGAACAAGTCAGTGGCTGGATTTCAGGGATACTTACAATAATGCTTATTCTGGGTTTATTAGTTAAGTTTTAAAGATGATGAGACTGAGGCCCAGAGAATTTACCTGAATTTTTTGGCTAGTTCAAGGCCTGTGCTAGAACTGAAGCTTCCAGGCTGTACTGTACGATCTCTCAAACGAGAGACTCCTAAGCCAGGATCCTGTTCTCTAGGTGTTCCCAAAGGGATATTGGAAATCAGAGGGCAGAAGTGAGGTCCCACGTGGTTAGAGGAACAGCTCCAAAAGAGCAAAGGAACTGACTTGTACATCTGACCTTGCTACATGGAGGTGGGAATAAGGTTATAAGTAAAGACCTGAAGTGGTGGCCAGAGGGTGGGGCGGGTGGGGACATTAGGGAGAGTTTGATAAAAGAGTACAAAGTTTCAGCCATAAGATGAGTAAGATCTGAAAATCTAATGCATAACATGATGACTATAGTTGATAACAATGTATTGTATAATTGAAATTTTCTAACAAAATAGAGCCTAAATGTTCCCACCAAAAAAAAAAAAAAGGATAGAAACAAAAAGATAAATATGTGAAGTGATAGAGGTATGTATTAATTCTCTAAATGAGGGAATTCTCTCATAATGTATTACATGTATGTCAAATCATCATGATGTACACTTTAAGTATCTTACAATTTTATTTGTCAATTATACATCAACAAAGCTGAAAAAAGGGACCTGATAGTCCCATAGATGAGGTTGTCCTTGACATAAGACTTATGCTTCCATTAGTGTCATTTTAGGAGCTTCTAATGCTTGAAGCTTTGCATATTCCTTTCTCTTTGTAGTTACATAAATCACTGATTACAGTTGCTATCAATGCAATATTATTCTAGGAGTAATAAGTTTCAAAATTTTTGTTAATGGCTCTCTGCTTCAGAGGCAATGAGATACGGAGTATGAAATCAGAAGTTGGCTTGCTTGGATAGTCTGGTTCCCAAATCTGCCAACTTCATGCAAAACTCAATCTCTTCTGCAATTTTTTTCACCCAATAGCTTCCCTGGTGGCTCAGAGGTTAAAGCGTTTGCCTCCAATGCGGGAGACCTGGGTTTGATCCCTGGGTCGGGAAGATCCCCTGGAGAAGGAAATGGCAATCCACTCCAGTATTCTTGCCTGGAGAATCCTATGGACAGAGAAGCCTAGTAGGTTACAGTCCATGGGGTCGCAAAGAGTCGGACACGACTGAGCGACTTCACCTTCAATCCCTTGAAAGGGATGGAGAAACTACTGTCAAATCTTTGTAAATAAAAGATGCCATTTTTGCTGCTATCCATTTTGAGACTTTTCCAAGTTCAATAGGAAGGAAGAGACTGCTGCTGTGGGGCGTCGGCACTGATTGCTCAGGATGGTGGGCTGTGCTAGAATGCTTTGTTTTTCTTGAAGAGTCTTTCTCTTCCTCAGGGTGAAGACAAGGCTGTATCCTTTGTATCTTTAAGCTTACACTTACTAGTGGACCTATTAGATATTTGTTTACATAGTTTTCTCTCTCACTTACCTAGGAACTCGTTGAGAAGCAAGGCTTACTCATCTTTGAGCCTTCACACGGTGAGGTAAAGTGGAATTGCATTGTATGTGAATCCTTCCTGTGCAGACGCATTTCACTGTACGTAGGTGGGGTGGTGATGGAGAGAGAGAGAATGGAAACAGGGAGAGATGGAGAGAGGTGGAGCGAGAAAGGCTGAGAAATGGAAGGAGGCAGATTTCATTATGGAAAGTAGGTGATACCACTCACTATTGCATTTAATGGTCTGAATAGGCAGCATTTAGGAGTCTCTCGTCTCTAGCTTCCATTCTCTCATGCAGTCCCCATGTCCTTATGCTTCTTGTAGAGTGAGCATATTGCTGTGCTGGGTGTGATTCTTGTGTTTAAAGGTACATAATTTTCCTGCAACATGGCTGCTAAACTCAGCCAACTACTTCATCTCTGCTCAGCTGAAATAGCTGCAATCTGTTCCATGGCTGAAGAAAAACTTGTTCAGAATTACTGAAAGATGTGGAGGTGTCAATCTCCAATGTCAACCCTTCCTGAGAGATTTTCAAGCATAATTTTGACTATGCCATGTGTCTCACCTCTGCCTTCAAATATGGACTGTTGAGTCTCCTTCACACCTTGGCAGTATCTTGGGCATATCCCATAGCTTTTCCAGGCACTTTTGACTTTAGAGTTGTCTCATTTTAAGGTGCTAAAATGGCCAGTCCAGTTCAAACCACAGCTTCATTCTCTCATCCAGTTTCAAGCTTCTCCATTTATCCACTTCCCACTAAACTTCAGCCCCATTCAATAATCGGTAGATCCAGCAGGTGAAGATGTATAGCATCTTGCTTTTCCACTATTGCTCTGCTTTATTCACTTATCTTTCATACCCCTTTATTCTTCCAGCTCTTCCTGTGCCAGGGCAAGCAGGGTGAGAGGAGAGTTTAAGGCCCTGCTGTACTCGATGAGCGGGGAGGAAATATGGCTGTGGTACTTTCCATGTGGCAGAAAACTGAAAGTTGGCTCTCTCCTTCTGGGAAACTTTTGTGTGTTCTTCAGAGATCCCTTTGGGGATCTTCGGCACTGCACTAACGCTCAGTGTGGGAGACTCATTCTCTCGTTAGGCTCCTACACCTGTTCTCTCAGCGCTTGCTTAGGATGGTAGACTGAGTCTCATTCTGCTGGCGTTGCCTTGCCCTGACAGGTATCTTCCTTCAGTGGAGACCTTTCAAGACAGTAGCTAGGGAGATGGACCCTTAGTTCAGAGGAAAACTCAGCAACCTTGCCCCCACCAAATTCTGGAGGAATAAACCACTCATATTGCTGTCTTTCTTTGTTACTGTGGTCTACACATGTTTTTATCTCCCTTGCAAGGACATTGTCTGTGTATCCCAAGACCTGCCCAGGCTCAGCTCTGGTCCAAGGTCACCAAACTCTCTCTTCACCTCAGCCTTTCTTTTGGAGGCTATCATGTCAGTTGTCTCTTCTTGTAAGACTACTCACTTCTTGAATTTTCTTTCTTGAAGACTATCTTGAATCTTCTTTCTCACTTGGCTTAGGAGGAGTCACTTAGGAAAAGAGTTAGGGGAAATGCCACGGTATAACTAACTCATTTGATGGCTTTTTAATTTCAGTGATTCTCTCAATCTTCATCTCTAATATCTTAAATTCTCTTATGAGCCTGGATTTTGATCACAGCCAAAATGGCAACCCACTCCAGTATTCTTGCCTAGAAAATTCCGTGGACAGGACAGCCTGGTGGGCTATAGTCCATAGGGTCACATAGTCAGACATGACTAAGCACACACACAAATAAAAAACTAGTTTTTCCATCTTGTACCTTTCAAGGATTTATATTAAAAAAAAAATCAGATATATGGATATTTGTTATTTTCTGCTTTGGGCTTCAGTTTAAATTTCAAGATAATTGAAAAGTCCCTTTCAACAGTTTGATAGAGTAACATGTGAGATTTTTTTTTTGCCTTGCATACTAATTTCAAGAGCTTTTCCCCACTTATATACTTTTATCATATACATAGGTGCTCAATACATATTTTTGAATTGAATTACACCCATTTCCATACCTGTGGTCAAGTCAAGAGAAATTATGTGCCTCCTAGAGAATCTTCCTTCCTTCTCTGGCCTAAGATCAGCTGTTAAAGTGGGCACTACCCCTTCTGGTAGTTTGCAGAAAAGGCCAAAAGAAAACTTTGCCAGGAGACATAAGACTAATGTATGGAAAAATGCATTTTGTTATTAAATAGGGAGACTGAATGTTGTAAACATGACAGTTATTTCTAAATTAACCTAGATATTCAAATAATTAAATAAAAACACCAAGCTTTTTTGTGATCTTAACAAAATGATACTATAAATTCATTTGGAAAAATAAACTTGGAAAAATCATAGGGATTAAAAAGAAAAGACAAACATTATGAGATAACAAACTATACTACAAATCTGTAGCATTTAAAACAAAATAGACATTCTGGGAAAAGAGTTAAACTCATATGGAAGTTGATTATTGATAAAAGAGTTAGATCAGTGCTGAAAAAAATATTTAGTAAAAGATTTGGTGGGAGACAAGTGCTCACTGTAAAAAAATTTCAACCATATTTCTACTTCATGTCTTACATCAAAAAAAGGTTAAAGACAAATATAAAAATCACACTGTAAATATTCTAGAGAATTCATAGTTGCAATTTTAAATCATTTTGAATGAGGAAGAGCATATTAACTATGAAACAAAATCCCAGAAAACATAAAAATATTGACAATTTGGAAACATAGATATTTAATACATTTTTACAGGTAAAAGAGCCACTGCTGCTGCTGCTGCTAAGTCGCTTCAGTCGTATCCGACTCTGTGCAACCCCAGAGACGGCAGCCCACCGGGCTCCCTGGTCCCTGGGATTCTCCAGGCAAGAACACTGGAGTGGGTTGCCATTTCCTTCTCCAATGCATGAAAGTGAAAAGTGAAAGTTAAGTCACTCAGTCGTGTCCGACTCTTAGTGACCCCATGGACTGCAGCTCACCAGGCTCCTCTGTCCATGGGATTCTCCAGGCAAGAGTACTGGAGTGGGGTGCCATTGCCTTCTCTGAAAAGAGCCACAAACAGTAATAAAAAATAAAACCCAACCTGGAAAAGTAATTGCTTATAAAGAGTGCTTTTGAAATATTAAGAAAAAGACTAAGAGGACGTTAGTAAGATGTATGTGAAGATGCAGAGAAGCATAATTGAGGAACCTCACTCATAATTAAAAAAGCACAAAGACAGTAACATACTATTTTAACCTATTAATTCGCCAAAGATTAAAATGTATGATCTTTTCCTTTGTTGGCATACATACAAGAAAAAAGAATACACTTATGCACTGTTGGTAGAAGTGTGAACTGGTGAAATGTTGTTTAGAAATAACTGACATGATTTGTCAAATTTTAAAATATGTATATTCTTTAACAGAGATTCCACTTTCAGAAATTAGGTATATGTATATACAAGTATATATTTTTATGTGTGCGTGCTGGGTTGCTTCAGTCCTGTCCGACTCTTTGCGACCCTCTGAACTGTAGCCTGCCAGGCTCCTCTGTCCACGGGATTCTCCAGGCAAGAATACTGGAGTGGGTTGCCATTTACTCCTCCAGGGGTTCTTCCTGATTCAGGAACTGAACCCACGTATCCTACAGCTCCTGCAGTGCAGGCGAATTCTTTACCACTAAGTCACTGGGGAAGCCCCCCACCCCCCACTGCCCACACACACATGTTGCTGTTGTTCAGTCGCTAAGCTGTGTCCAACTCTTTGCAACCTCCCTGTCCTCCACTGTCTCCCAGTTTGCTCAAGTTCATGTCTTTTGAGTTACTGATACTATCTAACCACCTCATCCTCTGCCACCCTCTTCTTTTGCCTTCAATCTTTCCCAGCATCAAGGTCTTTTCCAACGAGTTGGCTCTTCACATCAGGTGGCCAAAGTACTGAAGCTTCAGCTTATATATATATATATGCTTCCTAGGTGGCACAGTGGTAAAGAGTCCACCTGCCAATACAAGAGAAGTAAGAGACACAGTTTGATCCTTGGGTGGGGAAGGTCCCTGGAGTAAAAAATGGCAACCCACTCCAGTGTTCTTGCCTGGAAAATTCCATAGACAGAGGAACCTGGTGGTCCATGGGGTTGTAAAGAGTCAGACACAACTGAATACACGCGCGCACACACACATAAGTTGAAACAAATAACGAAATGCCTAATGACTTATGATATGTTTGTATTAGTATCCATAGAAAGGTTTGAGACAGATATAGCGATATTGATATGCAAGGATATATAAGATATTTTATTATGTGAAAAAGCAAAGCAGAGGAAATAATGTCAAATATGACCTTATTTGTGAGCAGAAATAGGATACTCAACTAATGTGGGTTTATATACATATGGGTTTTACATACAGAGAAAAATGAAGCTGTAAAAGATGGTTATCCTTGAGAATCAGACTGAATGGCTGGAAGGAAGAAGTCCCTTAAAAACTAGTTATGCTTGGGCTTCTCTGGTGGCTCAGTGGTAGAGAATCAGCTGCCAACGCAGGAGACATGGGTTGGATCCCTGGTCTGGGAAGATCCCACATGCCATGGGGCGACTAAGCTTGTGTGCCACAACTACTGAAGCCTGAGTGCCCCAGAACCCATGCTCGCAAGGTGAGAAGCCACTGCAATGAGAAGCCTGCACACTGCAACTCGAGAGTAGCCCCTATTCCCCGCACCTAGAGAAAAGCCTACACAGCAGCAAAGGCCCAACACAGTCTAAATAAATAAATACATGATAGCTCTGTCTTTCTATACTGATTAGATATGTTGAGGCTGTTTTACATGAACCATATAAGCTTTCATAACTTAAAAACAAGTTAGGAAAGTTACAAAAGTTAGTAAAAGGCCAGAGTCCACAACAGAGGCTATGAGTGCCCTTTCCACTCCTTTCCCTTTCCATTTCGGTGCACATTGCCTGACTTCAAGATTCCTGCATCTGGATTTTTTTCCTGAGGCTTTTCTTTGGCCTCTGAAGCTCTCTACTTACCCTTAAGTGTGTGTGAACTCAGCTTTGTCTGACTTGTGCGACTCCGTCTGACTCTGTCTGACTATAGCTCAACAGGCTCCTCTGTCCATGGAACTTTCCAGGCAAGAGTGCTAGAGTGGGTTGCCATGCCCTCCTCCAGGAGATCTTCCCAACCCAGGGACTGAATCTGTATCTCTGGTGTCTCCTGCACTGCAGACTGATTCTTTACCCCTGAGCTATCTGGGAAGCCATTTACCCATATGGTAGGCTGGAACTATCAAAGAATGAATGACCCTCAGGAGTACCCTCAACCAATGACTGACAGGAGAGGTGGTGTAAAAATACTCTAGTGCCCACAGTGTCTCAGAGTCTTCCCAGTGGGGCTAAGTTTCAGCTATCTAACTGGCAAGTGGCTTGATAATGGCCTTTGTTGATTGCCTTTGCTCCTCTGACTTACTCCTTTACCCTCTTGCCAATATTTCCTTCACCTTCCAAACACCACAAGCACCCACATCCTTGTCTTCTGATAGCTCCTGGAAGAACGAGGACTAGGACAGAGCCTCTCTGTGGTTCCAAGATGAGAGTTGCACCCAACCAATTAACTCAATGGTTGAGCAGAAATGTCTAGGACCATTTCACGCAGGTATTTTCCAGGTGTGAGCACTTATAAACCTCTGAAGGATGTTTTGGTTTGTGGAAATCAAGACATCCTTTATGCTTTAGATAAACTCTGCTCAAAGTGCTAGGCTGGTGGGCTGCAAGAGTGGGCTCCTCCTGAGTCTTCTGAGAAACTGAGGGAAGTTGAGGGGCCAAGCATCAGCCCTGAAGTATTTAGAGAGGTCACCTTGATGGTTTCTTGGCCTCTCCCATTTCCCTGAGAACACGTTTACTTCAGCCGTATGGTTGGGAGTGTATATCGTGGGCAGTTGCAGAACCTAAGGCTTTTCCCGCAGGTTGTGATGGAAGTGTTTGTCCCAGGTCCTCAGGGTCCCAATCACAATTCAGTTTTACCCACACTGTGTTCCACCAGGATTTATAGAGCTGTCAGCTTATAATTGGACAGAAGGTCTGAGTTCAGTTATGGAAACAGAATTTTATTCGGTTCTTGTGTTTTGAACAGTTGAGCATTTTATGGCTGGGTTGGTGAAAGGTTTTTATGCTATTGGTGTCATGAAACATTTTACAGCAAGGGATAATTGAGTTTTTATTTTTTCACTAGAAAATAATGTTATCAGCTTGGCTTTGGGGACCAAAGCAAGGAAGAGCTCAATTAATGACCAGAATTCAGGGAGACCCAGTAATTATGAAATCTGCATAGAGACGAATGCAGCAAAACAGCAAGACTAGAGATGGCAAAAACTAATTTTGATTCTCCTGTAAAATTCTGACGGGAACAATGAAACAGTCAAGGACATTATAAATCCATTCATTTATTTCAAAATTTGCAAAACAAATCCCTTCTCACACATAGTATTTGTACAACATGAAATTATTATTCAATAAGTTGACATTTTAAACCTATTACTGCCTAAACCCATCTATTACTGAGCTATTCAGAGCACTAAGTTAACATTTACCAGAACATTCATCCTCACATCATGGGGAGATCAAGCTGAAATCCTTTATTTCATATTCAGATCTTGCCAGGTCAGGATTGAAATCGGCTACCTTTCTGATACTTTACTGAAAAGCCACTGTGAAATCCACAAAAGAATTATTATCAAGTTACTGCAGTTATTCAGCTAGATGTTGACTTTGATATGTCAAATCTCTGATCTTTAATAGAAAATTGATGGTCGTGCCCTGAGGGTCAGTCATACGCACGACCAGGATAGGCCAAGGTTTGCATTAAATTACAGCCAGTCTTGTGGTCTCATTCCCTGGCAGCCAAACAAAGCAAATGGATCCCTTGCTAGTTGAGTCTCTTCATTGTTTTGTGTTGGCATATGGATTTAATTCTGTAATGGGGCACTGCTGGGCACAATCTGCCTTATTGATTTTCTGGAGAGAGTTTTTTCTTAGAGTACCCGGAAGTGCAATAAAAGAAAAGCAACTGGTGCAATTTTTCTTTTCTCCACCTTGGATGGTTGTGTTAGCAGCTGATTGATTCTGCCACTAGAAATCAGATGAAGATATTAAAACTATATCATCAATCAATTTGTTTTTAGAGGATTGGCTTTCTCTGTGTTGGCAGGCTAGAGAAAAGAAAATAGTAATTCCCTTATGTCTCAATCGTGGGGCAGGTTATTTGGCCGCAATGCTCCCTAGATTTGAGCTCTGCTAAAACGAACTCTTTCCGTAATGGTAACGGCTGATGTGCTCCCATTGCCTGTTTGGGAGGTGGGAAAGGGAGGGGAAACTGGAGGGGAAGATCATGATATAAAGGCTGTGGTTCTCACAGAGATTCTTGTGTCATCAGAGTTGTTCAGCTGCCTGGCACGCATCATAGACTGTGGAGCTCGAACAGACCCCCATGCCTGTCGCCCTCTTCCTGCCCCAGTGAGGCAGAGGAAGACACTGATCCAGGGAAATTGAGGGCTTTGAACAGAGGGTCAGAGAGAATGAGCACTCTACTCCAGTCTAGTAGAGAGCTAAGCAAAATGTAAAAAGAGGAATAAAAAATGGCAGTAAAAGTCATTTTTTGATATTGTTATTCTATACTTCAGTTATCTCATTTGTAAACTCTACCTTCCTCAAAGGTTGTTGTAAGGATTGCATGAGGGGTTCTGGTGGTGTTGGGTAGCTTCTCCTGGGACACAGCTCCCTGGGGATGGGCACCTGGCTCAGGCGGGCTATGGCCACCGTGGGACGGAATTGGCTTCTGACTCTTATCTCCTTTCTGCCTGCTTGGAAGCAGTGATCATGTTGTACTCAACTGGAGTATGTGGAGGAATGGGTGCAGCACTGTATATGTTGTTTTTGATTGGTTATCCCTTTCAGGTTCAAGGAGACTGGAAGCATTTTGGTTTTCTGGTGTTTGGTTGGTCAAACTCACTTCTAGCTCCTTTGCTGACAGCCAAGAGAAGAGGATCTTTCCTCCCTAGAGTACATCTATGTGAGGTGTGAACAAGAGCACATTGTCAAACCAGGGGAGGTCAGCATGTCACAGCACATTTTATTCATGCCATGATAGGGACAAGTGTGGAAACAACTCTTCAATACAGTATGTCATTATAATATTCTCCATTTTAATTATACTGATGATTATATATTTCTAAAATCCCCTTCTAATGCCACCATGTCTAAAAATATTTTGAAGAGCAATACTAATAATAGAAATAATATTAATAATAGTACTTACATTTTTTTGAAAGTTAATATACACCAAACATTGTGCAAGATATTTACATAGATTTTCCCACTCCAAAGAGGGAGTTTTTTTTAAATATTCCTGTTCTGAAGATGGGGAAAACAAAGCTCGGGAAAGTGGAATAACTTTACCAGAGTCCTAATGTAAGTAGCCATGCCTCCTTCAATTCCAGGTGTGTCTGAAGCTGAAGCACCAGCTCTCAGCATACATGCCTTGGCCGTGCTATTTGCTGGTGCTAGTTTGCAAGAGGGAAAAAAACACAACTTTTTGCTTTCTATGTGCAACAATTCTCTGAAACTTTAAATGGAGGCACAGAAAATAAATTGAAATCTATCCCGTCATTTCTCAGGGTCTTACATTCATTCATTCAACACACATTTGTTAAGACTTTGGTATGTGCAGCAAGCTTGCCAGGGGCTAGGGAGACAAAAGATGGAGAAATCTTGGTTCTTGTCTAATTAATACAGTCAAAGTGCAGGCCTGGTTAGCATGGCATGGTAGGGCTATGAGTAGGATGAAAAAGCCAGCATTTTGCTAAAGAAGAAGATATGAAGAAATAGGGTTGGGTTTTGTAGGGGGCACTTTTTTCGCCCCTCTCATCCTGATGTTTATGTTCTTTAAGACAGATATTCAGGTTTTTACCTGTGGGGGAAGAAAACACCGAGAGGGTCCTAAAAATATAATTTCAACAAGGTTTTCTTCCAGGTTTGCAGGGGTGAGCGCTGGAAATGACATTCATCTGGCTCAAAATAAATACTCATTAAATAAATTCAAAATAAGCCACGGGCAGGCTCTTTAAAATCCAGGGTCAACCGAAGCCATCCAAATTTGCAGCTGGCGTTATCCCCTCCCTATCCAAACAGGAGTGTGTTTTAATGAAAGAGGATCACTAAATGTTTTGCCTGCATTTTAAGGCGTCGAACTCTCAGAGAGCGAGTTCTGCCTCACAGCCAGAGCTGGCCCCTTCCTCACCCTGCCCCTTTCATCTCCCTTTGTTCCGTGTCTATGCTGAGGCTGAGATTTCCCCACCTCTCTCTGTCTTACTGTGGCTCTGAAAGATGATTGCCTTCTGGTGAAGCCCTTTCCCCTTCTTCTGTACCCAAGCTCCGTGTTCAATGAACATCAAAAAGCCTTATCATACCCTGATGGTTTAAATCTTTAAACAGAGCGTAACAGCCGGAGTACATCCAGACCGCTCACATCCTAGAGCCTTGTCACTGTGTGTTCCTGCAACAATTACCAGGAGAGGGAGGCTGCAGAGTGAATCAAGTAGCGAGTGTTGTCTCCCTGGACTCCATGCTGATGCTCTGATCAGGACTTCAGCAAAATTCTGTTTGAAATGAGAATAGACTAATTTTCATCCGACTCTTCTCAGAGGAATCCCATGTGGTCCAACACGCCAAGGGTCATCATTAGAAAACCGCCTTCAAAAGAGCTGAGGCTTCTTGTGGCAAAGCTCTCTCCCTTTGTTAAATTTATAAACATTTATGTAAAAATGTATACATTAATTGTTCAGGCTCTTCTCAGCCTGGAAAGCTATGCCCAGGAAAGTACTTGGGGGGAAATAAACTCATAAAAATACCCCAAGTCAGGATGAAAATGGCCTCGTTTTGACTGAAAATTCAGAAGAATTCAGTGATCAAAGGAGATTCTTACTCCCAGCTGTTCAAAGGGACTTATATTAAAAAAAAAATCAGATGTGACCAAGAATAGAAAAGAACTCATTAAGAGCTTAATGAGATGGTGACAGGTGAAGTCATCAGTTGCTTAAACACTGTAGAGTTGTTTTTTTTTTCCTTCTGTAGGAGTCACTCGTTTGTTTTCCTGGATTTGATTTAGATTTCTTATCCATTGTTATCAAATGCAGAAAAAGTTCATCAAAAGGGGAACATTTTTCAGTCCCGAGTTGATGGGCATCTAGGTGATTAAGACATCGTCTTCCCCACTTGCCCCTCACCTCCATGGGAGATGTTTGCAAGCACATCCAGGGAAACAAATAATTGACTTGTTTCTCCTCTCCCACTCTTCGCAGGTTTCCTTGGGAGAAAGAACTCGTGAGTGAGCACGTACGCCAGGAAAGGTATGATTTGGGGAAGTTTAACAATAATCCTCATAAACCCACAAGCGAAGGTAAGTTTTGGGGGTCCCTAGAGACATAAAAATAAGGAGCCCTAGGGAGAGAGAGGACTGTGTACCTTTTTATAGCTTTTATTTTGCTACTCAGGTGTTCATAAAATACCAAAACCGAGCAAAAGAAATTTCTTTTTTTCCCCCCTTCTAATTCTCTTAAGCAGCTTAAATCCCCTTTGACTTTCCCCAGGCAAGTCTGGAATCTCTCGCACGTTTCCAGGCTCTGACCTTCCCGACGTTGGTCTCCCAACACTAGTAGCCAGTTTTTTTATTCTTTAAGTGCTAGAGGAGTCATGAAAAATTCAGACACTGGGTTTCCCTGAGACCAATCTGGTGGCTTTTTCTTTGTGCTAACTGCTGCTTTCTATGCATCATTCAAAAGGTACATACCAAGTTGTCAGCCCCTGAACTGCTACTTGGTGTTAAACATGAATATTTGTAGCTTAGCAAGGGACTAAATTTAAAAAAAATTAATATTTGACAAGCCCAAAGAAAGGCATAACAGGTCCAGAAGTATCCATTTTAAAGCTTTTTTATTTGTAAAAAGTCAAAACTTTTTGTCCAACTGGGGTGATTCTGAGCCACAAAAGGTTTGCTTTGAAAAAGCACTGATTACTAGACTTCTTCCAGGAACATCGATTATGATTACAGCATCACAAATACAGCAACAAAGTTTTTTTTTTTTAATGTGGATGTAGGAGGAATATTCATTCTACACCCGTGCCACTAATCTTATGTGACCAGAAAGCCAAGCGGGATGATATAAGACTGATGCTGGCCGCACATCAACTCTACCTACAATGGCAAAATTGCCTTTTCCCACATTTCTTAATTAGAATGAGAATCAGCTTAGAACTAATAGAATCTCTTATTAGTCACAAAAAGAATGGCTGCTCTCCAGTTCAAGTGGCATATCTGCATAACTTATAGCCTTAAGAGCTTATAGTCCCTGGTACTCTTGGCTGACTGCCTTTAACTCTCTCATATTAATGAGTTGTTCTAAATTTAGTCTGCTGTGACAAACTAATATTAATACAGTATTTTATGGCCCACAGCATTGTTAAAACATAGGAATGAAACCCAGAGTCAAAGGGAGGGGGCGAGGGAGTGAGATTACTTTGTGTGATTGTCAAGATAGAAGATAATCCGAGTATGTAGATATTAAGACTTAAATATAATACACTGCTTATGGATTTATATTATGTGAAACATTTTCTATTATTTTAAATCCTTGTGGTATTAGTTTCCTATTTTCAGGGGTTTATAACTTGGCCGTACAAATTCACTCTGGGCTGAAACTTGCAATGCAGGGTCTTAACCTGGGGACATTTTATTTATTTATTTATTTTATTTAGCCAAATGACAAGTCAGTTTGGCCATTTTTAACCCAGGCCAGGGGGAACACAGGTTTGAAATACTCTTTTGTGTACAGAACTCCAGTTTCTTTCAAAAAGTGAACACCGAGAAAAGAAAATGGTAAAGGACACGGGAGGGGGGGGGTTGAATTTTATAAGAAAAGAAAAGCAACAAACTCCATCAATAAACATGACAAGGGGGTTTATTTCCTTAAATGTAGACTGTACCTTTTAAGTGTACACACTGTGAGCGGTAGTCCAGCGACAGGTCCTGGTTCAGGTTGGCACCCATGGGTAGGCAGCAGATTTGCAGCATCTGCAGAAGGCTTGGATGTGGTTGTGTGTGTCATTTATACCTGTCATTTGTAACCAAGTAATAGAAACATTCAATGCGGGCTCAACCCCGTTCTCTAGCAAGATGCAATGCTTGCTCTTTAATGAATCCACAACTTCAGAAGAAGAAAAGCGAGTGTCACAGTTATTATCATAGGCAGCGCCAGGCTGCCAGGTGCATCAATCAGGGCGACTGTGAGGTTTTCGTAAGTGAGGAGGTGGTGGGGTGGGAGCTTGTGGCAAAGACTGGTTGGGCAACTCGTTTTTAAAGTCTTATGGGCTAGAAGACTGCTGAAATGAATGAGTGCTGGGTGGTGTCATTCTAAGTAAAAGCACTAAAAGTTTACTGCAAAGCCAGCTCTGTGGGTGACTCTCAAGATGTGTGGATGTCCATTTGGCAGGTATTTTTAAAAAGTCTTTCTATGTCTCTAAAAAGAAAGCCTGTGTGGGAAATTGTCATTGTATTTCCAGGACATTGCATTTTGCAATTTGTAGAAAAATGTCATTTTATTGGAAACTGAAATTTTTCCTGTTTTCCTTTAATATAGACTTAATTCTATGACACTGAGGTCAGTTGATATGATTCTTCTCTTTCCTCTGTTCACTCTGTCAGATCAATGCTGATTAATTCACAGACAAGGCATTCCCTTTCCATACCGAGCTTCTCAGGGAGACCCTGGGAAGGGTTTCCTGCCTGGAATTGAACAAAGAAAGAGAAATTTCTTCATAAAGGAAGCAGGAACTGACTGCTCTTGAGAGCAGAAGAAAGACTCAACTGCCCTCACCCAGGAAGAGACTGTCAAGTGGCGGCCAGGAGACCCCTGGCAGCAGGCAGAGCCGGCAGGCAGGGCTCGAGATTGTTGGCGCTCCAGTTTGGATGACGACATGTTACTGGGTGGCAATTCATCTGAAGAAATTGAAAATAACAACAACCATGACAAGGCAGAATGATACAGACATTTCTAAAGCAATTGATTCCTCTGTAATAAAAACGTAGTCAAATATAATCCCAGAAAACAGAAGTATCCACTTTGAGGTTTCCAGTTTAAGGAGATAACCATTTCTTATTTATTAATTTTTTTGTAGAATTCTTAACCTCATAATAGCCTTCCTGTTAATGGGCTAAAATAAAACATATACCATATTTAGATGCAAATTAGCAGTAACTATCTGCTAAGGTGAACAACTTCCCCCAGGGCTGCTTAAGATAAAGCCTCTGTCCCTGTTGCTTCTTGGTGACCCATGATAGGGCTCATGCTCGGTGAGTGCTGGATTTCATCTCCTTCAAATGTTTGGCTCACGTTGTTTAGATTTAGCTATTGGTTCTACGTAACAGATGTTGACGGATTTTTGAGCTAAGAAGATGAATTTTTTGCTTTGCAAGAAAAGAAAATAATTTCTGTATTTATGTTCCCCCTGCTGAGTTTCACAATGAAACTGAAAACCAGGTAGGGGTAGAGTCTATCTGATTTTTAAGCTTTATTGTTCTTGTTTAGTTGCTGCATTGTGTCCAACTCTTTTGTGACCCCATGGAACTGTAGCCTGCCAGGCTCCTCTTAAGCTTTGCTATAGATTTGAATTTGGGCTTCATTTAGCAGGGGTTGGCTTAGTATCTTGAGTCAGGCATGGTTTTAAGAAATCACGCATTGATTGTGCGGAAACTTCAGGTGAGATAATTTACTAGAATCGACAAAGTTATTCCACACTCTGAGGAAGTTTTCCTGCCTAGCTGCTCTTTGGGACATAATTCTTCTTCTCATATACTTTGTGGATTGGAGAGGTTGCAAGGGGAATGCTTTACATTACTAGAGACTCTAGTTAAAATTTAGGACACCTTTCAAAGTTCTCCCACCGTTATAACTAAAATTATGTAGCCACTTGAAATTTTAACTTAGTTTAAAAAGCAGCATACTTGCATAGCTCAATACTCAGAATATAGTGTAAAAAGTAGCTTTCAGCCCTGTTTCCCAGATGCCCGGTTCTGTGCTCCTCCTCAGAAGTAACTGGCATTAGCATTTTCTTGTCTGTTCTTTCAGAAACGTCCTAGGCCCATATTGTTTTTCCCCTTTTCTACAAATGACAGTGTTCTTCACACACTGTGCTGTACTTTGGTTTCAGTCTCTTACTAACTGATCCTGGAGAGTTTTCCATTTCAAATCATGAGAGCTTTCTCCTTTTTTTGGGGGCGGGGGAGGGGTGGCAGCACTATTCCATTATAATTGTAACAAAATTTACTGTTCAAAGGATGGAAATTTAATATTTTGCAGTTAAAAACACTGCAGTAAGAATACCCTTGTACATATGCTATGTCACACATATGCAAAAACATCTGTATGAAAAATACCTAGATATGTAATTGCCGGTCAAAGAAACTGTAGATTTGTAACTTTGATGGATGTTAGCAAGTTATCCTCCATGGAGGTTGTACTGATTTATAATCCTTCTGGTGCTGGACGAGAGTGTCGGATTCCTCGCACCGTGAGCATGCGGTAAGTGGTATTATTAAACAATGAATCTTGTCAATCTGATAGGTAAAAAGAAGATACTTCAGTATAATTTAAATCACAATCTTCCCATTATGAGTTGAGGACACATTTGAAAATGTATTTAACAGCCATTTGTATATTATCTCCTGTGAACAATGTGTTTACATCTTCAGTTACTTCTGTTGAACAAGCCCAAACCCGTATTTTCCAGCTTGATTCTACAAGCTCATGAATCTGGACTTTGACATTAGAGATTCCAGTTAGTTTAAAATGTTTGGATAGGAGTATGGGAAAAAACCAACTCAAGATGATATGAACATGAATGCAATGTGATTTTGTTGAGCCCTTCATTTTTTTTTTTTTTAATTATGGGAGTCCTGATTTTATTTGAAGATTTGAAGCAGAGACCAGAAAAAAGATCATTTTTTGAAGCTCTGCATCTCAAAACTTGACTTTTAGAAGAATGCATCTCTGCACATAGATCCCAGGATATATAGATATTTCTTGCATCTTCTTTTAAATACAGATTGACCCTATAGTCAGTTGACATATGTTCATCTACCAATGAAGATCTTAAAGACTGGAGGAATCTATGGTCACTCGACCAGCACTATTTCAATCTTTTTACTGAGAGCTTTACTCTTGTTATTTATTCTTATTTTATTAGCTTAAAATAATTAAAAAAGAAGTCTAACATGTATAGGAGAGTACCAGAGAATAAGGGGAGTGGAATCTTATTTCCAGCACTTGAAATTGTTAGCTTTGTCATACTCTTTTTCAGTCTCTTAAAATAGTTATATAATTGGCTAAAGTACCTTCTAAACTTGAGTTTTGTTTCTTTCCCTCTCTGCTGAGGGACAACCACTGTCCATTAAACAATTTGTATGTATATATTTATATACAATCCATGAACAACATATCATATTGTTTTGAGGGCTTCATAAAAATATGAATGGGACAACAGTATTTCATACTGCATCTTGCGTGTTTTACTCAATGCTATAGTTTATTTGAAATTTGTTCATGTTGACACAAGAATATCTGCATCTACATTTATGTGTCTATATCTGGCTATCTCCAGGTTATGCCATTCATTTTTGTGTGTGCTATTTCATGTATGAGTGTACCACACTTTGTTTTTATTTAGCTTGCTGCCAGTTTGCTGTAATTTTCAATGTACTTCTGCAAAGATTAGCTCATGGGATCCTTACATAAACTCAGTGACACGTGTGAGACAGGACAAATGAGGGAATTCAAACATAAGAGAGGTTAAGTGACTGCATTAAGTTTTGTTACATTCTCATATAGAACCCAGCATTTCCTAAATCTTCATATAAGGTTTTGCCTCTGATTTATACAGCTTTTTATTCTCCAAAGCATGGAATACAATTTAAAAATTGAAATGGAGCCAACCTACACATAGTTTAAGTTGAGAATATGTGTGTGTGTGTGTGTGTATATATTTGTTCAAAATTTTTTTTCTGGATTCGAATTAGTTTCAAGACATTAATCAAGAAATAACTGCCTAAAACACAGACATTTTAATAGATGAATACCAAAACTCCCAACAGATCTATTCCCAAGCATATTTCAGTTCAGAAAATATGTTAAGGGTCTCTCACATAGTAAGTTTCCTGAACTTAACTATTTTTATAGAAATGTGCTTTTGACATATTGCTGACATTTTTTAATCCAGGATGAGGACTTCAGTAAACTTTTCCCCCAAAACTTCAATTTCTGTTTTCTTTTCAATGACTAAAGCATTTGATTAGAGAGGAAAAGATTAAATCTTTCTCAAGCAAGAAGTTTTCTCCTACATACCAAGGTGATCATTGGAGGAAGGAAATCTGAAAGTCAATAATACTCAACAGACAATACAGTGCTTTAAAATGAGGAGAAATTTTTGTTTATGGACTGGCTCATTAACTTACAGAATATTTGAACTGAAGGGATCTTAGACTGTAGATGTATAACTTGTCCAAGATGGCTCTAGCAGCTACACCAGAGCACATGAGGACTATATAATTACAAAATAATTTAATTTTAAATTTTCTTATTTTTCTGGAAAAAAGAGAGGCATGTTGTTGTGTGGATATGTTCAAAATTAAGAAAGGAAAATAAAATTTTCTGTTAAGTAAATTTACTAAAATAGGAATATTTCACTTTGCATTTATGGAAAGATTTAATTCAGATACTCGTGCGTGGCTGGTTGCTGAGTGTGGAACGACCATTACTGCGTATCTAACTGAGAGTGATGTATTGATGAAAGGACAAAACTGTGACAGTGTCATAGTCTTGGTGGAACTGCATCTGAAGAGAGTTATTGGTCTTGTCTTGCTTGCACTACCTTCAAAGGACTTTCAAGGGCTGTGGAACCCTGTCAAAGCTCCTTACTTCCTTGGGGAGCCGAGCATTCCTGCCTTCCCAGTGTTGGATCAGGTGCAGCTCCTACCGCTTCCAGACAGCCCCATGTCTATCCCCATCTGAAGCGTTCGCGACAGTGTTTCCTAATGACCTGATTGGTGTGGCTGTCTCCCCTACTTGGCCATAGGAGCCCCTGCTTTAGAACCAGGTCCATTTTTCCACGGTTGTATTCCGTGTGGCTAACAGAGTGCAGGTACTAGGCCGGTAGTCATAACGATTCGTTAAAAGACGAGTGAATGTTCAGTAGGAAGATTGTGTCTTAGGAGGAAATTTGCACTGTCAGGATTTACAAAACTTAGCACACACTTCAAAAATGCTAAATGCCTGACTGCTAAATGAGTAAAGTGTACTAAAGTTCTATGAAGTTTGAAAGTAGAGATTTTCCTTTATTTCCCTCTATTGAATTAGAAGTGACTAGATGAGATTTTTATTTGAGGATAGAGCAATAATTCTGTATTAAGAACATTAAATTCATGACACAATTATGACAAAATAATTATCTAGAAGTAAATAATTGCTTTATTAGGGAAAATATTCACCACTTTCTCTGTGTGTTTAAAAAAAATTTTTTTTTTATTGAGGTATAATTGAAAATAATATATTGTTTCCAGGTATATAGCTTACTGATCTGATATTTGTATACACTGCAAAGTGATTACCACAATCAGTCTCGTTACCATGTGTCAGCATACAAAATTAACTTTTNCTTTATTAGGGCAAATATTCATCACTTTCTCTGTGTGTTTAAAAAAAAATTTTTTTTTTATTGAGGTATAATTGAAAATAATATATTGTTTCCACGTATATAGCTTACTGATCTGATATTTGTATACACTGCAAAGTGATTACCACAATCAGTCTCGTTACCATTTGTCAGCATACAAAATTAACTTTTAGAATTAATCTTCTATGCTTTTTTTTTTTAATTGACAGAGTAGGAAGCCATATTATCGTTTACTTAATTGCACCTAAATTCTCTAGCTTCATCACTAGCTAAAAGAAATAAATAGATTCAATTTTAATATTAAGTACTATTAGTAGATTATCAAACATGAGAGACTAAAAGTATTTAAATGTCACAGAGTTCAAGCTACTCTCCTACTCTCAAGTAATTTTAATAATTTCCCAGTTCTAAAATAATTTTATAAAGAAAATTTACGTATTATTAGCAAAATGGGAATAAAATGGATTTTTAAATCTAGAGTAACTATGGTTTCTAGTTGAAAGTTCTACTTGATTATCTTATTCAGGTCTCTTATTTGAAATCCCTAGTTATTTTGTAATCCCAGGGCCTGCTAGAGCCTTTTAAAAAGTTTCTCACTAGAGGGCAGCATTTGACTAAGTGTCCAAATAGGTTTCCTGGCGGACTGGGAGTATCTATGCATATCACTTTAATGACTCGGTTAGCAGCCTCACATGGATTTCTAATTCTATTTGTTGGGCTGGGACCCAATCTGGTTTGATAAACCTTTAGAAATGAATTTTAGGGATTTTTTCCACTAATATGAACTGTTTTTAAATAGGTATTATAACAGATTCATGGAAGTCATGCTTACCCTAGAGTTTCTATTGCCTGCCCTTTTAAATGCACATAAATTATTATATTAAATTATTTATTATTGTAACTGAATAAAACACAGATGGAGTTGCTGGCTTATCAGCCTTCTTTATTTTTTCACCTCTCCAATCACATCTATTTACGTGTTTGTTTTAACTATATTAACTCTCTCACCTGGAATTTTGTTTTCAAGGGTGGGCCCTACAGAAGTGGTGTGGACCACTGCAAGAACAACTGGTGGAGGAGCTTTCTTACAGAAGATGGTCTTCCTTTGATGTGAGCCTTGAGGATAACAGAAGATGCTCAGGGACCAATGCTTTCCACATCCCAGAGAGCATGCCCAGGGGCTGGTCCACTGGGTGAGATTTAAGACTTAACAAGTAGCCTCATCCTTGATTTTCAGGGTCAGAAGAGTAAACCATTGCTTGGTTCTCATTATATTCCATCACTGTTGATATAAAACTTCTATTTTATTTTCCAACATACAGCTGAATGTATAGTAGACACATCTGGGCTACATAGCTCTTCATGGAGACTAGGTATGACAGCCAATTATTCAACTACATCCTACCATTTGTTAATAAAACCATTGTTATCGAAGCCAACGTTGGAGAAAATAGCATTATTTTAAGTGGTCATTATGTCGTCTTGAAAAAAAAAGCCTGAAGAAACTGTTTAAACACTCAAAAAGAAATTTACACCCACAAATATCCAGGTATAGACACACATACACAAATGTATATAATGTGTCCTTGAATTTATATTTGCAAATTTTGATTTAAATTTATTTTAGTTGTGACATGTTTTCTAGGTGAAAAAAAAAAACAACATTTGGATATTTATAACAGAAAGAGACACTTATTCTTTCTGTTTCAGTTTATGTTTGGATGAATTATCAAAAAGCTTTAAAATGCTCCTTGGAGGTGATCTACTGGGCTTCTGATGACTAGACCATTCAGTTCAGTTCAATTCAGTCACTCAGTCATGTCCAACTCTTTGCAACCCCATGAATCACAACACACCAGGCCTCCCTGTTCATCACCATCTCCCGGAGTTCACTCAGACTCACATCCATCGAGTCCATGATGCCATCCAGCCATTCCATCCTTGGTCATCCCCTTTTCCTCCTGCCCCCAATCCCTCCCAGCATCAGAGTCTTTTCCAATGAGTCAACTCTTCGCATGAGGTGGCCAAAGTACTGGAGTTTCAGCTTCAGCATCATTCCTTCCAAAGAAATCCCAGGGTTGATCTCCTTCAGAATGGACTGGTTGGACCTCCTTGCAGTCCAAGGGACTCTCAAGAGTCTTCTCCAACACCACAGTTCAAAAGCATCAATTCTTTGGCACTCAGCCTTCTTCACAGTCCAACTCTCACATCCATACATGACCACAGGAAAAACCATAGCCTTGACTAGACGGACCTTAGTCGGCAAAGTAATGTCTCTGCTTTTGAATATACTATCTAGGTTG
>SJYT01009466.1:81032-104709 GCA_006410635.1 Cephalophus harveyi
ATTCCAGTTGAGCTGTTTCAAATCCTGAAAGATGATGCTGTGAAAGTGCTGCACTCAATATGCCAGCAAATTTGGAAAACTCAGCAGTGGCCACAGGACTGGAAAAGGTCAGTTTTCATTCTAATCGCAAAGAAAGACAATGCGAGAGAATGCTCAAACTACTGCACAATTGCACTCATCTCACACGCTAGTAAAGTAATGCTCAAAATTCTGCAAGCCAGGCTTCAGCAATACGTGAACCATGAACTTCCAGATATTCCAGCTGGTTTTAGAAAAGGCAGAGGAACCAGAGATCAAATTGCCAACATCTGCTGGATCATGGAAAAAGCAAGAGAGTTCCAGAAAAACATCTGTTTCTGCTTTATTGACTATGCTAAAGCCTTTGACTGTGTGGATCACAATAAACTGTGGAAAATTCTGAAAAAGATGGAAATACCAGATCACCTGACCTGCTTCTTGAGAAACCTATATGCAGGTCAGGAAGCAACAGTTACAACTGGACATGGAAAAAAAGACTGCTTCCAAGTAGGAAAAGGAGTATGTCAAGGCTGTATATTGTCACCCTGCTTATTTAACTTATATGCAGAGTACATCATGAGAAATGCTGGGATGGAAGAAACACAAGCTGGAATCAAGATTGCTGGTAGAGATACCAATAACCTCAGATATGCAGACGACACCACCTTTATGGCAGAAAGTGGAGAAGAACTAAAAAGCCTCTTGATGAAAGTGAAAGAGGAGGGTGAAAAAGTTGGCTTAAAGTTCAACATTCCGAAAACGAAGATCGTGGCATCCGGTCCCTTCACTTCATGGGAATTAGATGGGGAAACAGTGGAAACAGTGTCAGACTTTATTTTTGGGGGGCTCCAAAATCACTGCAGATGGTGATTGCAGCCATGAAATTAAAAAACACTTACTCCTTGGAAGGAAAGTTATGACCAACCTAGACAGCATATTCAAAAGCAGAGACATTACTTTGCCAACAAATGTCTGTCTAGTCAAGGCTTGGTTTTTCCAGTAGTCATGTATGGATGTGAGAGTTGGGCTGTGAAGAAGGCTGAGGGCCGAAGAATTGATGCTTTTGAACTGTGGTGTTGGAGAAGACTCTTGAGAGTCCCTTGGACTGCAAGGAGATCCAACCAGTCCATTCTAAAGAAGATCGGTCCTGGGTGTTCTTTGGAAGGACTGATGCTCAAGCTGAAACTCCAGTACTTTGGCCACCTCATGCGAAGAGTTGACTCATTGGAAAAGACTCTGATGCTGGGAGGGATTGGGGGCAGGAGGAGAAGGGGACGACAGAGGATGAGATGGCTGGATGGCATTACCGACTGGATGGATGTGAGTTTGAGTGAACTCCGGGAGTTGGTGATGGACCGGGAGGCCTGGCGTGCTGTGACTCATGGGGTTGCAAAGAGTTGGACACAACTGAGCGACTAAACTGAACTGAACTCTCAGGCAGGTAGAGTGCCAGGCACTGGAGATGCAGAGGTTAAAAAAAAACAAAACACAATTCTTGACTTCAAAAAGCTCATAGTCAACTACAGGTAATAAAGGAGTCAATTCATTACTGTGGTTCAGTGTGACAAGTGCTTTGATAGGAGACAATCCATGAATATTATGGAATCATTGTGAATGGGCATCTATACTTTTAAGGATAAGGGAGGAATTGCCTAGTAAATGATGCATGAAGGAACAGGTAGGACTTACAAGAGGAAGGAGAGAATGAAGATGGGGAGAAGGGCATTGCAGACAGAAGCAAAAGCTTGTGTGATGTAATGGAAGCAAAAAACAGTTTGCAGGTTTGGGAATTACAAGTAGTCACATTTGTTTGGAACAGAGAAATTCTGTGGAATTAGGGAGGCTGGAGAGTTAGGCAGGCGCTTAATCATGAAAAGCTTTCCTGAAGATCTTAACATCATTTCTCTCTAGTTGCCCCTGTTATCAACCTGGGTAGCAATTTGGACTCAACATTATTACTGTTGGGACAACATATTTGGGGACCCAAGGGATCAAAGAGAAGCATCGGCAATGAAGGGAAAGAGAGAGAAGAACTAATACTCAGAATAGTGGTTAAAATTATGAAACGTGCCTAGGTTCTAATCTCAACCCTGTTACTTGCTAGCTGTGCCCATTGGGAAGATTACTGAGCCTCTCTGTACCCCAGGTTTCTCATCCTTGGGATAAAAATACTCCCTATCTCAATAGGGTTACTACAAGGATCAAATAGTTGATGGTTGTAAAGCTATTAGCACTGTGCCTTCTTAATTAACATAATAATAAATGTTTATAAATAAAATATCGAATGCCTATCGTGAACTTGGCATTTTCATAGATGTCATGTCACATTGATCTTCACTCTAGCAATGTGAGTCACCTATTTCCACAGATTTCAAAAAAGCAAAAATTGAAGTTAAAAAGGAGTTGGTAAATGGCCCAAGAGCACACAGAGGGGAACTCTGAACTAGAGCCTGTGGTTTCACCTGGGAAAGGGACAGGTAAGTGTTCATTTAAATGGCATGACTCTGGTCTGCGTTGGAGACCAGCGGCACCTCAGAAGCTGCCCCGGGATTTGGAAGGCCTTCTAAAGCTGGAGCTCATGTGTGGGGAAGGAGACACAAGGGTTGTGGGTCTACCTCTCACTCCTGGTGGTCCTGAGTGCAGTCCTCACCTGGGGCGGTCGGGCCCTTGTCTCAGAGAAAATTGCCCTCCCCAAGCGTGTGAGCAAAAGCCCTTCCAGAGAGACATGTTACAGAGGCGGTAGTTTACCAATGAAGGCTCCTTTCAGAAGCACTAGGGCAGACCTCCAAAGTTATCCGTTATTGAATTGGTCCTGGAGTTAGAGGTTTGGGGTTTCTTTATGTGTTCTCCAGGTCTAGGGTCAGTTGGTATTACAGGGGCAGGGGTTAGCAATCTGGACTTTGGAGACATACTGACGAAGTTCCAGCCCCAAATGTGACGTGTAAATGCAGTGCTCACACCCAGGACTTGCTGAGTGTGCGGTGAGCACATACCAGGACCAGACTGGGGCGCTTTATATAAATGACTTTGTTCAGTCCTCACTGCCGGTCAGAGTTACCATTATACTCTTGTCCTACAGTCAAGGAGACTAAGGCTCAGTTAATTTAAGAATGGTGGCTTAAAGCATTGGTTCCAGCTTCAGGTTGCCTGAGAATGGATCTTAAAATACCTTACAGGCTGGACAAGCTAAGGTGAGCTACTGAACCTTTCTGAGCTTGAGTTCCTCATTGGTAAAAGCCAAAAAATGCTGACCTAATTCAAAAGGTGGAGGTGGCACTAAGAGAAAGAGAACATATGTGGTACCTAACACAGTGCCCGGTGCACAGTAGGCATAGTAAATAGAGGGAATCTTCTGCCTGTCTGTCCGCACAGGCTCAGCATCTGGAGCTCGCGACTGGGTGCTTGCCTCACCGTCAGTGCCTTCCATAATTGCTTCCTCTCATTACTAGCATCATCCCTCAAGGAGCTCCCATTATGGGCACGGTGGGAGGACAAGACACATCATGTAAACCAAATGCCTGTGGGACTGGGAAGATACACTGGAGAAAGAGCAGGATTGTGCCATCCTGGTCTGGGGTGGGTTGGGTACGCTTTATAGATAGATGTGATGGCCAATGCTTATCTGGTAAGCTTACCTGGTACTTCCCTTTTCCAGGCATGATATGTATGCTCATTCTATATATAAGTAAACTGAGGCACAGGTCTGCAGAATAACAAGAGAGAGCCAGGATTCAAGCCCACGCAGTCAATTCCTGGATCTCTGTGTTTGTGAATTGAGCCTTGAATTGTACACTGACAGCAATAACAGCAGCAGTAGTAGTAACTTTTTTTCTTTCTTAAAAAAGTACTTGCTATATGTTGGTTAATTCACTTTGGTACATGATCATATTTAATTGTCACAATAACCTGGTGGAGCAGGATTATGACTCATGCGTTGAGGATAATGAAATAAAATTTTAGGATTTGCCATTTAACAAATGATGGAGAAACTTGCCAGGACTTGCAAATATTCAGCAGCAAATCTGGAATTCAAACCCAGGTTGAACTGGCTCCAGAGTCAATGCACTTTCTGCTTGCTCTCTTTGTCTGACATAAAGTACATATGAGGAAGGAGCCACTCCAGGTAGCCATGGAGACCGGACTGTGTGTGGCATTGACAAGACTGGTAGGGACTATAGTTTGGCTAGAGGGGTGTGTGTGTGTACACCTACACATATACGCACAGGTGTGTGACAGGGGATAATGAAACAAAGCTTAAAAGATGATGCTGGCATTTGAAACAACTATTGAAGCCCTTCAATAGTCAATGAAGGACTTCCCCGGTGGTACAGTGAATAAGAATCCGCCTGCCAGTGCAGGGGACACGGGTTCGATCCCTTGTCTGGGAAAATTCCACATACCTTGGAGCAGCTCAGTCTGTCAGTCACAGCTTCTCAGCCCCTGTTCTTCAACTACCGAAGCCCATGAGCCTAGAGCTTGTGCTCTGCAACAAGAGACGCGACCGCAATGAGAAGCCTGTGCACTGCAACAAAGAGTAACCCCACTCGCTGCAACTAGAGAAAGCCCATGCACAGAGCCATTTAGCATTTGCCACTTAATGGTTGCCAGAGCAACCAAAAATAATAAATAAATACTTTTAAAAAAGCAGTCAATGACATCAGGCCTAAGTAAGGGGTATTTTCTCCAAGCCATCCTGATCCTAAGACGTAACTTCTGTTAATTGTCCCAAGCTTGCTCCAAATCTTCTTAAGTTTTCTTCCTTGACTCCATTTTTTTTTTTTTTAAAGTTTGATCTAACAGTAGAGCTACCAGATTTAGCAAATAAAAACTCAGAGCACCAGCTAAATTAGAATTTCAAATAAACAAGTAATTTTTTAGTTTAAGTATCTCCCATGTTGTATAGATGGTAACCACACAGAAGAGGCCTGTACAAAGTCACATTTCTCTCCAGAGGTGAGGACCCAGCCCTGCTGACAGCTTAATAAGCTGCATCTCCACTTTTCAGGGAAGCTTCCCACAAATGGTCCTCTGGCCTCTGACCTGTGTTTTATCACCCAGAAGTCTGGCTGTCCATGCTTCACCTCCTTTAACCCCATAACTCTGTGTCTGATGACAAATTAGAAAAAGGGATACAGAATAAAAACCAGCTTTGATGATATCACTCCAGTGATTGTCAGTAGATATGTTACCTTGTAAACCAGCAAATCGTGAGTTCTCCATATGGCTCTGCTCCCTACCACGGGGTCTTCTTGCAAATAAGGCATCATTGACTGCGTCACTGGGCCTACTTTCAAAACCTCTCTTTGGTTCTCTCCATGGCCCAGCCTGTCTGAACATGGCATACCTCCTTTGATGTGGGCTGGCTGCCAGCAGAGCAGATGGCTGTGAACCTTGACATGCCAGGAAACCATTAGGTTCATCAGTGTGAGCAACAGGGGGTGAATTTTCTCTGAAAATGTGAAACTAACAACTGTGCAGGGCAAGGGGCAGATGCCCTCTTGATCCAGGTGGGCTGACCTTTCAGTCCCAGATACGGTCTCTGCAGAGCTGCGGGCTTAGAGCATGGCATGAAGGAGTGATCTCAGAAAAGACTGGCGTGAGAGGAAGCGTCGGCTGCAGTGGACAGAAAGCTTCATATTTGCTTGGCTGGAGGGCTGTGAGGGCCAGGGCTGCTTGTGGGTAACAGATAGTGGATTCACCAGGAGCCTGCTTTCCACTTCTGTTGAGTAATCCCCTGTGGAGAACCAGCAGGCCTGCCAGAGGACAGGCTGTCTTCTAGTTTCTTACACTGGAGGTCACATTTTCCCCTTAAACCTGAGTCCTTTGGCATCTATGTTCTGTGGCAACCTTAGTTCTGTGGCAGCAGACCCAAAAAGGTAAAATAAAAGCAGTTTCCTGAAATTGCTGGTGAGGATTGAAGGAGGCAGCAGATAAACTTTATTGAAATGATATGTAGGAGTTTACTTTGTTTGCTAATAATCTTTAATTTATTTCCTCCTTAAAAATACTTAATAGAAAAATTTCAAATATGTATAAGAAAATGGAAGTCTCTATTTACCCACACACCCAAGAGATAATAATTTTTTAATCATTTGTTGTATATTTGTGGCAGATATTTTCCCTCAAATAGTGGATGACCACTTTGAAATCATAGCTTTCTTTTGATCAAACAACCTAGTTTTTTAAAAAATATATTCCCATCGAGGGAGAAGTCAATAAACATATATATTTATTTGGTAAGAACTAAACTATTTAACTTATATGCAGAGTACATCATGAGAAATGCTGGGCTGGAAGAAGCACAAGCTGGAATCAAGATTGCCGGGAGAAATATCAATAACCTCAGATATGCAGATGACACCACCCTTAACTAAACTATTTAACTTATATGCAGAGTACATCATGAGAAATGCTGGGCTGGAAGAAGCACAAGCTGGAATCAAGATTGCCGGGAAAAATATCAATAACCTCAGATATGCAGATGACACCACTCTTATGGCAGAAAGTGAAGAGGAACTAAAAAGTCTCTTGATGAAAGTGAAAGAGGAGAGTGAAAAAGTTGGCTTAAAGCTCAACATTCAGAAAACGAAGATCATGGCATCCGGTCCCATCACTTCATGGGAAGTAGATGGGGAAACAGTGGAAACAGTGTCTGACTTTATTTTGGGGGGCTCTAAAATCACTGCAGATGGTAATTACAGCCATGAAATTAAAAGACACTTACTCCTTGGAAGGAAAATTATGACCAACCTAGGTAGCATATTGAAAAGTAGAGACATTACTTTGCCAACAAAGGTCTGTCTAGTAAAGGCTATGGTTTTTCCAGTGATCATGTATGGATGTGAGAGTTGGACTGTGAAAAAAGCTGAGCACCGAAGAATTGATGCTTTTGAACTGTGGTGCTGGAGAAGACTCTGGAGAGTCCCTTGGGCTGCAAGGAAATCCAACCAATCCATCCTAAAGGAGATCAGTCCTGGGTGTTCTTTGGAAGGACTGATGCTAAAGCTGAAACTCCGATACTTTGGCCACCTCATGTGAAGAGTTGACTCACTGGAAAAGACTCTGATGCTGGAAAGGGATTGGGGGCAGGAGGAGAGGGGACGACCGAGGATGAGATGGCTGGATGGCATCACCGACTCGATAGACATGAGTTTGGGTGAACTCCGGGAGACGGTGATGGACAGGGAGGCCTGGCGTGCTGCAATTTATGGGGTCGCAAAGAGTCGGACACGACTGAGAGACTGAACTGAACTGAACTGAAGCTGTCATGCATGAGTCTTTTGTTTACTCTTAAACATAATGAAATTTCTGGGCTCTCTTCTTTTTAGATTGATCAATCACATTATCAATTTCATGCTATTTGATGTCAAATGACTTCTTATTCAAGAATACTGATATTGTGGTTTATGTGTCATTGGAATTTTTTTAAATGGCCTCCTTGGGTCCTCTTCCTATGTTGTATTATTAGACCATTGATGTTCCCAGATCTTCTCTTCCTGGCCCATTGCTCTAGTACTGCCTTTCTCTACCCCATTTATTTTAATACACATTTATGTTAAGACAAGTACTTGGACGTCTCACCTGTACATCAAACTCTGAATATCCTCTTCTGAGCCTCAGTTTATTAATGTTGGATGTACCATCACCTGTTAGATCATCCAGGTCAGAAATCTGTCTTTCTGGATATAATATCCAAAGAAGCCAAAAGCACTAACTCAAAAAGATACATATCCCCTGATAGAGGGGCTTCACTGGTGGCTCAGTGGTAAAGAACCTGCCTGCCAGTTCAGGAGATGTGAGTTTGATCCTTGGGTTGGGAAGATCCCTGGAAAAGGAAATGGCAACCCACTCCAGTATTCCTGCCTGGAGAATCCCCTGGACAGAGAAGCCTGGTGGGTGACAGTCCATGGGGGTCACAGAGAGTCAGACATGGCAGTGACTAAACAATAGCATGTTAATAGCAGCACTATTTACAAGAGCCAAGATATGAAAGCCACCCGAGTGTCCATCAACAGATAAATGGATAGAGAAGGTATGGTAATATATACACAGTGGGATACTGCTCAACCATAAAGAAGAATGAAAAATTTCCATTAATGACAACATGGACGGACCTAGAATATATTATGCTTAGTGAGATGTCAGACAGAGAAAGGCAAAAATAAGACAAATGAAAAACTATGACAAGAGAGAAACAAACTCTTAGGTACAGAGAACAAGCCAGTACTTACCAGTCGGGAGAAAAGTGGTAGGAGAAGCAAGATAGGGGAAGGGAATCAGAGGAACAAACTACTAGGTATGAAATAAATAAGACCCAAGAATCCAATTTACATCACAGGGAACAGAGCCAATACTTTATAATAACTTAAAAAAGAAATCGGTTCTCTCTTTCTCTTCATCCAATCAGTCCCCAAGACTAAAATATTTTATTACCTAAATATTTCTCAAGTCTTTGCTTTCAAGTGCATCCATATCACCTACATTCAGTCCCTGAAGATGTGCCAGTTTCATCTTGCAATTTCAGGAAAAGCTTTTCACCACAGCCAGCTGCAACCGCGCTGTCCTAGCACTCTGACCTGGCTTAACCCAGGAGTAGAACCATGAGATCATGGAGCACATGTTGATTCTCTTCTCCAGGAAATTCTTCCAAAAGTCATTTCTTTTAGCTGAAATACTTGATAAGATGTAGTTCCTGAAAAGTACCTGCAGAACAGCTGGTATATAGTGCCACATAAATAGTTATGTCTATTTTAACAGACAGTTAAGCAAAGGGCGACTTGTGAAAGCTGAGCGAGGAAGTCTACTTGGAGAGAAAGGCTCTGTCTTTACTTGAACAGAAGCCAAGAGAGCACCTATAGATGGGCTCAGATTTCAACTCAGAAAATACTTTTGAATCTGTTCGAATGTCAAAACAAATGTGTAATTGAGGACCCAGAGTTTTACTCCATCTGCTAAGAAATGGAGATGGAAAATGTTGAAACAGATTTAATTAGATGCCTGCCTTTACCTTTTAAAAAACCCTCAGATACATGCTAGTTTTGGCAGTCCTGTGTGTTGATATGCCATAACCCCCAAGATAAACACACATTCTGGTACCTCTTTCATATAAATACTGCCTTTTCTGTTTTAGATTTGTGTATTGGCTGTGTCGGCTCTTAGTTGCAGCATGCGGGATCTTCGTGCGTTGTTGTGGGGTACGGACTCTCTAGTTGTGGTGTGTGGTCTCAGTAGCTGAGTTGTGAGAGCTCCAGAGCTAGCTGGCTCCAGAAGTTGTGGAATGTGGGCTCTCCAGTTGTGGCACATGGGTTCTGGAGCATGTAGGCTCAGCAGTTGTGGTTTGCAGACTTAGTTGCTTTGAGGAATGTGGGATCTTAGTTCCCCAACCAGGGATCGAACCTGTGCCCTTGCATTGCAAGGCAGATTCTTAACCACTGGACCATCAGGGGGAGAAGGCAACAGCACCCCACTCCAGTACTCTTGCCTGGAAAATCCCATGGACGGAGGAGCCTGGTGGGCTGCATTCCATGGGGTCGCTAAGAGTTGGACACGACTGAGCGACTTCCCTTTCACTTTTCCCTTTCATGCATTGGAGAAGGAAATGGCAACCCACTCCAGTGTTCTTGCCTGGAGAATCCCAGGGACGGGGGAGCCTGGTGGGCTGCCGCCTATGGGGTCGCACAGAGTCGGACACGACTGAAGTGACTTAGCAGCAGCAGCAGCAGGACCATCAGGGAAGCCCCTAAACTGCTTTTATTTAAAGCATTGGTATTTCAGGTGGTAAAACATGAAATGGATTTTCAAATGCAAAATGCTTATTTGGTTTATCACTCATTTATCGTCCTTGAACTTTCTTGCCAGGGCAGAGTCTGAATACACACAAAGGACCAGGTGGTCTTCTGGCTTAGAAGAATGTAGAAAATGAATCTTTTATTTCACTGCATCCTAAAAGTTTATTTCTAAAGAATGACCAGCTGTTTCCTTCCACAATGAAGGAAGAACAAAACTAGAGTGGGTTTAAGCATTGGCTAGAGAAAATTTGGTTGGAGGCAATGAAGAAGCCCCTAGCGAGGTTTATTAAATCCTGGACTGAGCAATGGCGTGTGTGTATGTGGATATGTGTATGTGGTGTGTGTTGGTAACTCTCCTAAGGGAAAGGATCTTTAAAAATTTCCCAGATTTATTCTTTGGGTTGGCATAAGTCAGATTTTGATTGTGGGCAGGGATGAAAGTACATGGCTGTGTTGACCACCTGTATCTTCCTAAGACTATTTCTGCTGATTTTATTCTGGGAATCTCAGATGTTCAGGACCCTCAGCACCTGGTCCATCTGTAGGGTGTGGAGGGAGAGCCTGCAGGTCATCTCCACCCCACCCTCTGGGTGTCCCCCCTCCCGCAGAGAGCCCATCACTCTGGCTTTTCCCCTTCCGTGAGATCTCAGGGGAGGAAGAGTTTCCTGTTGCCAGTGTGTTGCTGCTTAAAGATTTTCCAGGATTTTTAAGTGTAATCCCCAAGGTGTTGTTAAACACACAACATTAAGTGCAGCACTGGAGGAGGCAGTGGGATTTAAGTTTCCTCTGAGACGATCACTTTTATTAAAGGCGCTCTCTTACCCAAGGAAAGAAAGAAGAGAGACAGTAAAGAACCAACTGTGGTTAAATAAGAGTTAGTGTACAGTCTGCTTGCCAAGAATAGTTGTAGAAATATTGGGAAATAATTTGGGCACAAGGGGAGCAGGTCAAATAATTAGAAGTCCAGGTTTATGATGCCACATGTAATATGGTCCTTGGGGCTCTTTTTTCCTAGAACTCGTGGATTGAATTCTGCATGTGATATATCCTTTCAAGAATGTTGAGAAGCTAACATACAGATTAAAGTGGCCTGATGTACTAATAGGCACTATAACAAGGAATAGAGTCTGGTGACTGGGGTGAAGCGGCAGAGGTATGCACGTGATATGTAGAGAGATGTTCCTATCTCATTAAAATAAGCTTATATATGGCTAGAGTGGATAGTGTGAATGTACATTGGTCCAAATGATCCTGGAGCTGGGATGAGAAAATAAACACCCCACCCCAAATCAAAAGACAAAAGAAGTTCAGATTCTCTGATATCGAAGGGTGAGGAATATTAACAAAAGTAATATGAACTTGTCAACAAATCTTGGGAAAAAGCAGGACTAGTGAAAATGTACTTCCTAGGATTTGAGGTGAAGTAAATTTCACCTTTTTAAAGAAGTAAAGAAAAATTCATGAATGGCAGGCTCATGACAGAGAATTAAAGAAAATACTGATTTTTTGACAGATTACTGTTCACCCCAGGACTGATGTTGGGCAGGGACAGCCTTTGTCTCTGAATTAAACCCCTATCTCCATAGCTGTGGCCTGCCCCCTCTTCCTTATATAAAGAATGATTTTCTTCCCACTTTGTCTAGCTGATGAGCTCCTATTGATGCTTCACGGCCTACTTTAGGTCGTCCTTGTGACTCTCTGACTGATCCTGTTTCCTGCATAGTTGTCCGATCCTTTTCTTTTCTCATCTACATGCTATGTACAAACCACTCTGAGGGCACGTACTACATTCTGACTGTGTGTTTACCTCTCTCCTCTTTTCTTTGCTTGATGGTGGGCTGCCCTCTGCCACTGGTATTGAGCATGTTCTAAAAGAGAAGCTCACTGTCTACAGCATTTTTTAAACTAAAGGCCTGACATTCTCTTTTGGGATTCCATTTTTACAGCCATTTTAGATCCAATTCGGAGCTTATATTTTTTTAAAATGAAGTCATCACATAGACAATTTGTACTAATTCTGATCAGAAAAAAGTAAAAGCTCAAATATTTATTTGTTTAGAGCTCCTGTGAAAGATTTCTAATGGCCCCTCAAGTTGTTTCCTTCTCCCTAATATTCTCTAAAAATATCTTCTCAAAGCACAGGTTGAGTTATGTCACCCTCTTCTTTCAAAACTTAGATGATCCTCATTATCAGTAGAGTCAGACTCTTCCGTAGGACACTCAGGACCCTCTTGACATGACTCCCACCGGCCTTTCACACCTCTTCTGCCATTTTGTCCTATGGTATCACTATTCCCGGTGTGACATGGCACTTAGAATCTCTTTCTTCTCACCTGCCTAGTCTTTCTTCCTCTACCTCCCTTATTGCCTAGTGCAATTGTTACCCCAGCTGCCCCCAGTATCCTTTCTTATTGGAGATTATCTCTATTTAGTAACTTTTAAGATGCCTTTTCGATGGATGTGAGTTTGAGTGAACTCTGGGAGTTGCTGGTGGACAGGGAGGCCTGGAGTGTTGCAATTCATGGGGTCGCAAAGAGTCGAACGCGACTGAGTGACTGAACTGAACTGAACTGAAGATGCCTTTTATGTATTCTCCCCATCACCAGACTAAGTTCATTGAGCCTTTGAAATCCCTAGCGCAGTGCCTGGCACTGAGCAGACAAACAATATATTGTGGTTTTCATCTCCTACCCCTGCTATTGTTCAAATATGTGATACTAAGAGTTCCAAATACTGAGAAGAGGCTAAATATATTAGATTGGAAAACAAATTGAGTATCTTCCTATTTCATTTTTCCTCAAGAATGAAGGTGAAACAGATGGAAATGTCTGCATTTAGAGGATGTCTCCATAAATTATTCTGCATAAAAGACACCTAGGAGTCCACTCCATCATGAGAACTCAGGCCATTCAGCTTTTGTTTTATTGATTGTTCAGTTATCTTGTCACAGATGGGCACAAAATAATGCTCATTGGATGAAGCTTATCTAAGGGCACCTTTTAAAGAAACTAAAAGAAATATCTGGGAAGGTATAAAGATGATGCAGAAGCCTTAGGAAAGGGAGATAAAAAGTTTTATACATATGTCAAAAGAAATAATTGAACCAGTCCTTGAGCACTTGATGAGAAAATATAGGATATTATTTATCTTTCAAGATGACACAGAATCATAAACCTGCCTCCTACTATCAATATTCAAAGAACACTTGCAGTAAGTAGGTATTGAGTGCTCTTACATGCTAGGCATTCTGAATGCGGCTGGGGGAAGCAACAGCACCTCTATTCCAGTGGCCCTTGCAGTCCAGTAGAGGAGAGAGATGTGTGATGATATCACTACAGTTAGGGCTTCCCTCATAACTCAGTCGGTAAAGAATCTACCTGCCATGCAGGAGACCTGGGTTCAGTTCCTGGGTTAGAAAGATCCCCTGGAGAAGGAAATGGCAACCCACTCCAGTATTCTTGCCTGGAGAATCCCATGGACAGAGGAGCCTGGCGGGCTACAGTCCATGGGGTCGCAAGAGTCGGACTCAGAAACTAAACCACCACCACCACTACAGTAGAGCAAGTTCAGGGATTCCAAAGAGGTACAGATCAAAAGTGGGTGTGCATCTCTAGTGGACTGGGTCTAAGAAGGCTTCATAAGCACGCTTGAGTTGTGTCACTTGTCCCAGCTGTGCTGGGTCTCTGCGGTGGTGCATGGGTTCCTGGTTGCAGCATTCAGGCTGTAGAGCACATGGGCTTCAGAGCACATGGGCTCAGAAGTTGTGGTGGATGGGCTTGGTTGCCTAGACCAGGCATCAGACCTGCCTGTCCTGCACTGGAAGGCAGACTCTTGCCCACTGGACCGTGAGGGAAGTCCCTTGAGTTGTATCTTGAAAGGTGAGCAGATGTTCACCAAGTGCCAGGGGAAGGCATTCTTGGTGAAGGAAATGGCCCACGTAAAGCCAAAGTAATGTGAGACCACCTCGTGATATAGAGTAGGTTTCATGAGTGTTTGTATCAAGTGACTTCATTTTCCAGAGCATAAACTTTGGTATCTAATCCCTTTCACTGGGGAGTGGCTAGGTTTCAGTATCAATGTAGATCTAAGTGGACCTTATTCCTACCTGTTTAGAAGCAGCTGAGCTGCTCTGCACATCTTATTTTAGAGGGATCTCCCACTCCTAATCAAGGTGAGAACTTTCTTAGACCTTCTTACTCTTGCTAACCTGCACTCTCATAAGTGGAAGTAGACAGATGGAACTTGGGGTTGCCAAACAGAGAGGCTGGTTTGCTCCCTGAGTAAATGCAGTGATTGGATAAGGTATGGGGGTAGTGACCTGCATTGATCTGTGGCTTGTCTGCTTGAGATCCAATCTGGCTCTATTCCTAAAAGAGCTATTAGTTTCTTCAGCACTGTAGTTGCTCTGTCCAGTTCACTGGCTCTGGGAACTCGCGTGATATGCTGGAGAACTTTTGCTTGATGACTGGGAACTTTGAACCTGCTGCACAGTTGTTCTTCGGGCAAACTACAGGTCATTTGAATATGGTGAGTTGGCTGAGAGAATCAGGATTTTTCACTGGAGTGGTCCAAACGGAGCCAGAAAAGATTTACAAGAAAGAGGGCTGGACTCCCACAAGTTAATGGATTGCCTTGTTGCTCTGTTTTATCTTTTCTCCCCAGACATCCCTGAACCTGTAGCAGCAAATCAGTATCACAGCGAGTCAAATTATGAAAAGCCAAAGAGTCTTTTGTCTTCTGTTCACATTTGGATAAAACATCTTTGTCTACGACTGCATAACATCGTTTTAGTATATGCAGCTAATAATAGCAATGTGTCATCTGGAATTAATTTTGATTCATGGCCAAGAACCCTAAGACATAGGCTGATGAACTGTCCCTGATGTTTTGAGTGATCAAGCTCCTTGTTAGGCTGGGCATGTGCCCATTGGCTGATCCGTGAATTCCCCAGCATATCCTGCAAATCTGGCTTAATCTGTAAAAGGAGAAGGGAACCATGATCTCAACTGCTGCTGCTAAGTCACTTCAGTCGTGTCCGACTCTGTGCGACCCCATAGACGGCAGCCGGCCAGGCGCCCCGTCCCTGAGATTCTCTAGGCAAGAATACTGGAGTGGGTTGCCATTTCCTTCTCCAGACTGTGTGTGTTAGTCGCTCAGTCGTGCCCGACTCTTTGTGACCCCATGGACTGCAATCCACCAGGTTCCTCTGTCCATGAGATTTTCCAGGCAAGGATACTGGAGTGGGTTGCCATTTCCTTCTCCAGGGGATCTTCCCAGGGGTCAAACCCGGGCGTCCTGCACTGCAGGCAAATTCTTTACCGACTGAGCTACAAGGGAAGCGACTAGCAGGGCTAAAAATGGCATGGCTACCTAGAGAGATCTTGCAGGTTAAGCTACTGCCAAACTCTAGGGGGAGCCATTCTCACATATGATGTAAACGGCACCCACTAGAGTCGGACACGACTGAGCGACTCCCCTTTCAATTTTCAGTTTCATGCACTGGAGAAGGAAATGGCAACCCACTCCAGTGTTCTTGCCTGGAGAATCCTAGGGAGGGGGAAGCCTGGTGGGCTGCCGTCTATGGGGTCGCACAGAGTCGGACACGGCTGAAGTGACTTAGCAGCAGTAGGATTATTTAAATGGTAACCTCCTCCCCCTCCCCCGCCTCGAGTCTTATAGTTCTTGGGCTACAGTTTGAGTCACGTGGCTCCTTACTCTTATTTTTTGCCCATCCTTTTTCATCCATCCCCGAGGCCAGTTGGGGGTTTTGCGGATTTGCATTTGGCTGTCTGCTGGGTGTATTGTATTGTATTTGTCAGGATATGCTAGGTTACGCTGTGTAACCAACAGATTCAGGATCTCAGAGGCTTAAGTAACAAAGATTTATCTGGTTTACTCTTTATGTCCATTATAGGTTGGCTGTGGGCTCTGCTCCAAGAAATCCTCAGATCAAGGATGAGAGACACATTCAGGATTCCTCATAGGGAAAGGGGGACAAGTGAACCACACAGGACTTTTCAAGGTTCCATTTCCTTTTCATTGGTCAAAGATGTTTACAAGGCCATGCTAACTCAAAAGGAGGGCAAACCCCCATAACGTTACCATACACCCAGAAGGATGAGACCAAGAACACTGGGGACTGGTCTTATTGACTGCCAGGAATGTAATGAAGAGGAATAGTGGACGTTGAGCTCAGCCAGTGTGAGTGTGCTCGGTCACTCAGTCATGTCCAACTCTTTGCAACCCCATGGACTGTAGCCTGCCAGGCTCCTCTGTCCATGGGATTTTCCAGGCAAGCATACTGGAGTGGGATGCCATTTCCTCCTGCAGGGGATATTCTCCACCCAGGGATCGAAAGTGCGTCTCTTGCACTGACAGGTAAATTCTTTATAATTTTGAAACAGGTAATCCTGGTTCTGCTTATTAGATGTTTAATAACTTTGCAAGCAAATTGCATTTTCTCTCTCCTAGACTCAGTTGCCTCTCCATAAAGGAAATAATATTAGTATTTTATAAGCCATGGCAATACAGTGCCAGTTACGGAGTAGGATACACAATAGATATATTTCCTCTCGCGCCTCTCTGCCTCGCTCTCCACCTGGGGTTCCACCTGGTGATGCCAGTACTTTGCATTAGTCTTTCAAATAAGGGGAGAAACTGCCCCCGTCTCCCTGCCTGCAAACAAGAAAGCCCTGGTGACATTTGCCAAAGCTCATGAAAATAGCTATTAGGAAGGCAAACTGTGCTTAGAAAAATATTAATTGGACTTTAAGCTCATTAGGAATTAAAAACAGCAACAAAAATGTTCACCTTTAGCACAAGGGGGGAAAAAAATCTTTGTGAGCCACGTAGCTTTCCCCTAAAATGCATAGCTGCTGCCCCTCTGTAAATGCCCAGAGGATTGTGTTCATCTGGCTACAGAGGTTCAGGACAAGCCAGCAGACGCCACTGACTTCAGGATACCTTTCATGCTTGGCAGGCGTCCCCATTTTATTTATGAAATCAAAGCTGCATCGCTGTGTTCTCTTCTGCGGAAGACATAAAAGGGATTCAGAAGTCATCCAAATCATCTTGTAATTAATGTTACCACGCACGCCCAGGACATTAAAATGTTAACAGTGTTAGAATCGTGTGCTTTGGAATACCGAGTGAGGGCTTTATTAGAGAGAAATGCTCAGCAGATGTCATCCACCCTAATTGAGGACATCAGGGTGCCTGCTGCTTGTTCTTATCAGTGGTGCAGAGGTTTTTTTTTTTTTTTTTTTAATTTATTCATTTTCTTTACTGCTAGAATCTGCTCTCATTATTAGACTATCTTGTCACTCATTTGCATTTCAAGTGCTGGGACTGGGGGGGCGGTAGCAGCTATCTGCCTTAGAAGAACACTTCAAGGGTTACTCTATCAAATAGCAGCACAGTAGCACAGTGAATCTGACATCTGGGTTATCTTATTCCCAGATGCTCTGTGGTGTCATTAGCAGGATTAATCTTAGCTTTAATTTCATAATGATTCTTATTCTAATATATGTGAATGAACACAAAGTCTCTTGACTCATTATCACCAATTTACCCAAGATATGTAATCAGGCTCTTACATTCACCAACATTTATTTTTGCTAATACATCTAAAATTGTAGATTAAGCAAATACAGTTAGTTCCAGCTGAGTGAATGCCTAGCAAGGTAGCACTGTGGTATTTATGTTTTAATTAAAGTACATTAATGATGTTGTTTTTAAATATGTACTGACCAAAAATGTGTTCATGGGGAATAGTAAAGTCGGTGTTCGAGCAGCGTCCAGCTGTAAAATTAGTCACAGTAGCATTGCATTAGAAGCCATTACCCACTTCTTTCGCAAATTATTGAAATTCCCTCTGCTAATTATGTTTTTAACCTTTATAAACAAGATGGAGGTATACAGCATTCATTCCGAACAACTCTGCTCCCCTAAGGAAACAGAACGACAAGTCCTTAATGGTGACTATAATTGTAATAAGCCTGTGGTTTTCATTCCCATTCAAGGTTACCATGTCACATCAAATATTGTCACTTGTGGTTCACAGTGCAGAGTAGGCAACAGGCCATTTCCCCTCTCATTTGACATTAAATTTAGTAAAATACATAGCGGGGATGGGCTGGGGAGAGAAAGGAAGCAATGGGGATGCAGAAGCCAGTTCCAAAGCTCTCTTCACTGACTTCAGCACTGGACTAACTTTTTGCATTTGCCAGATGTTGTCGCCCAGCAGCATGTAGTGCTTTATTATTGATGGATAAAATGTTCAAACATTTAAATAAATGAAAGTCAGCTTTGCATTTTTAATTAATTAATTGAAAGTACTGTAAATGCCAGCTTGTTAATTGCTTTGCACCTGCAAGCCAATACAGGTTTTGTGCACTCTTTCTTTGAATATTAAATTTTTTCTCGCATGTCTATATGCTTGGGAAGCCTCTCCAGCAAACATATTAGTAAAGAGTAAATATTGAATCTTAGACAAAACTCATGGCTTCATCTTTCACTGTACCCAGAATAGGATTTAAAGGAGGATTTAGATTGCCAAGGCTTCTAATTAAGTAGTGATAATCAGGCTTTCTGCTGAGGGTCACTTCCTGGGAGTAATTTGAGTTATTAAAATGCATGTTTTTGTTTGTTCTGCTTTGTGAGCTAAAACTGATCCCTTTTAATATAGCAGCAAATATGCAAATTGGTGTTTCATTATATTGTGCAATTTATGGCAATCTTCTCTAATTTACTAAAAGGTCAGGAGCCTGACCTTGTCATTCAATTTTTTTTCTGGTAAAGCTAAACTAATTATGTGGATTTTTTTTTAATGAAACTCTGAAAGTGTGCAGCATGGTAAAGAATGTGACAAATTTAACTTTCATTTAGCTTTCATATTCATCAAGATGGCCTTCAGTTTTGAGTGGATCTCAGTAATGAAGAGTAGGTGATTTTAGCTGTGATTTAGGAATAAGTTGGTTTTTAAATACTCCTCAGAAAGAAGACAGAATTTTTAAAAAATTCCTCTGTTTCAGAAAAACACGGCAACTGAAATAGCCTAATTTTACGGAAATATTATTATTACATACATGCTTTAAATTGTTGGCCAGAAGTTATTAAAAAGAAAAATCACAGTCTCAACACAAGTTTTTTGCTCAAAAGACTCTCCAAATTGTTGTATTATTTTTGTTCTTTACTGATGCTCAATATACTTTCTTAACTTTTTTCATTGCTTCACAGAGTTTTCAACTTTTACCAGGAGAATTTCCACCTCAATTATTTTTAGATTATTGGTAGCACAAGTTGGCACCAATTAACTTTCTTCTTCTTTTTTTTTTCTTTTGTAACCCTGCATTTATTTTATTTTTTTTTTTAATTTTTACTTTATTTTACTTTACAATACCGTATTGGTTTTGCCATACATTGACATGAATCCACCATGGGTGTATATGAGATCCCAATCCTGAATCCCCCTCCCACATCCTGCCCCATATCCTCTCTCTGGATCATCCCCGTGTACCAGCCCCAAGCTTCCTGTATCCTGTATCGAACATAGGCTGGTGCTTCGTTCTTACATGATAGTATACATGTTTCAATGCCATTCTCCCATTTAGGCAGTGGTTCTTACACCTTAGCCTCCATAAGAATCACATGGATTCCTTGTTAAATATTAGATCCTTCCTCCTCACATTTTTGATTATGTAGGTCTAGATTTTATTTAGATGTTCTGTTGTCTATACTTTGAAAAGAATCTATAGTCAATTGACTCGCTTCCATCTAACATGGTCATTTGCTTAGTTACTCATTCATCATATATAAGATTGGCAAATTTTTTGAATAAATAAACATTTATTATGCACCATGCATGATCACTGCCCTTGAAGAGCTAGCTAGAAAAACACATGCATAAATTGTTATAGGATAGCATTAAATGTGCTATAAGCAAATTTATGAACAAAATGCCTTGAGAACATAAGGCAGACAAAATAATTAAAATTGTGGAATTTTTCTCAAGGAAGATTATATTTAGACTAAACTTGGAAGAATGAGAGTTTCTTTCTAGGCAGAGGAGTTAGGAGAACTTTGTTGGCTGGGAAGAAGCTTGGACAAATGTTAAGCAGATAGGAACATGCATGATGTGTTCAGAAGAAAGTGAGCACAGTGTATGTTGTGTCATGGATTGGTAGTGGGAGGAAGGCTCAAGAATGCTTAGAAATGTAGAACCTATAAGATCTCAGTCCTGAAGAGTTCGGGTTTTATTTAGTGGGCAAGGCTATGGTTTTTCCTGTGGTCATGTATGGATGTGAGAGTTGGACTGTGAAGAAGGCTGAGCGCCGAAGAACTGAAGCTTTTGAACTGCGGTGTTGGAGAAGACTCTTGAGAGTCCCTTGGACTGCAAGGAGATCCAACCAGTCCATTCTGAAGGAGATCAACCCTGGGATTTCTTTGGAAGGAATGATGCTAAAGCTGAAACTCCAGTACTTTGGCCACCTCATGCGAAGGGTTGACTTGTTGGAAAAGACTTTGATCCTGGGAGGGATTGGGGGCAGGAGGAGAAAGGGACGACAGAGGATGAGATGGCTGGATGGCATCACTGACTTGATGGGCATGAGTCTGAGTGAACTCTGGGAGTTGGTGATGGACAGGGAGGCCTGGCGTGCTGTGATTCATGGGGTCACAAAGAGTCGGACACGACTGAGTGACTGAACTGAACTGAACTGAACTGAGGCATCATTGTAAATTTTAAAGTGAGGGCCTGTCTTGATTAAGTCTGTGTCTGACAACAGTTTGGACAGAAAAATGGAACACAGATTTGTTAGGAATCGTCTCATAGTCTACAGAAAGATAGTGAAGTACTGTACTAGGATAATGGGAATGGAGATGATGGATTGGATTCAAGAGACAAATACAACATAGTGATCAGTTGTATTGGAGGTGAGTTTAGCAGGAGTGAAGAAAAAGAAATTTGCTGCCCAAGTTTCTAGTTGAGCAATTATGTGGATAGTGATGTCATTAACCATGATAGAAAATATAGGAAGAGAAACACGATTAATGGAATAAAGACTTTGGCTTAGAAGCTAGGCACTGGAAGTGGGCTTGAGGACAAACAGTACTGCCAACTCCAAGAAAACTGTAAGAATGGCAGAATCTTAGGCCTCCATGCCAGATCTACAGAATCAGAATCTGAACTTCTCCACCATCCCCAAATGATTCATCAGTTCAGTTCAGTCGCTCAGTTGTCCCTGACTCTTTGCGACCCCATGGACTGCAGCATGCCAGACCTCCCTGTCCATCACCAACTACCAGAGTTTACTCAAACTCATGTCCATTGAGTCGGTGATGCCATCCAACCATCTCATCTTCTGTCGTTCCATTCTCCTCCCACCCTCAATCTTTTCCAACATCAGGGTCTTTTCAAATGAGTCAGCTCTTCGCATCAGGTGGCCAAACTATTGGAGTTTCAGCTTCAGCATCAGTCCTTCCAATGAACACCCAAGACTGATGTCCTTTAGGATGGACTGGTTGGATCTTGTTGCAGTCCAAGGGACTCTCAAGAGTCTTCTCCAGCACCACAGTTCAAAAGCATCAATTCTTCGGCGCTCAGCTTTCTTTATAGTTCAACTCTCACATCCATACACGACCACTGGAAAAACCGTAGCCTTGACTAGATGAACCTTTGTTGGCAAAATAATGTCTCTTTTTAATATGCTGTCTAGACTAGTCATAACTTTCCTTTCAAGGAGTAAGCGTCTTTTAATTTCATGGCTATAATCGCCATCTGCAGTGATTTTGGAGCCCCCCAAAATAAAGTCTGACACTGTTTCCACTGTTTCCCCATCTATTTCCCATAAAGTGATGGGACCAGATGCCATGATCTTTATTTTCTAAATGTTGAGCTTTAAGCCAACTTTTTCACTCTCTTTCACTTTCATCAAGAGGCTTTTTAGCTCTTCTTCACTTTCTGCCATAAGGGTGGTGTCATCTGCATATCTGAGGTTATTGATATTCCTCCTGGAAATCTTGATTCCAGCTTGTGCCTCATTCAGCCCAGCGTTTCTCATGATCTCAGCATTTCTCATGTTCTCATGACTCTGCATATAAGTTAAATAAGCAGGGTGACAATATACAGCCTTGACTCCTGGATATACAGTATTTCTTTTCCTATTTGGAAGCAGTCTGTTGTTCCATGTCCAGTTCTAACTGTTGTTTCCTGATCTGCATACGGATTTCTCAAGAGGCAGGTCAGGTGGTCTGGTATTCCCTTCTCTTTCAGAATTTTTCACATACACATGAAAATCTGAGAAGCACTGGTAAAAGAACACAGAAAACCTGTGTTGGAACTTTAGGCTTTTGGAGGTCTCCATAAAGAATCTGCCTGCAATGCAGGAGACTCCGTTTCAATTCCTGGGTTGGGAAGATTCACGGGAGAAGGGATAGGCTATTCACTCCAGTATTCTTGGGCTTCCCTGGTAGCTTAGCTGGTAAAGAATCTGCCTGCAATGCAGAAGACCTGGGTTTGATCCCTGGGTTGGGAAGATCCCCTGGAAAAGGGAAAGGCTACCCCCTCCAGTATTCTGGCCTAGAGAATTCCATGGACTGTATAGTCCATAGGGTCAAAAAGAGTTGGACACAACTGAGTGACTTTCACATCAAAGAGAGTTTTATGGTTATACAAATTTGGGAAAAGCTCCATATGATAACTCACACAAAAGCTGTTTTTGGAGATTCAAAACTACATTTCAAGCAATAAGCAAAGCCCAAATTTAATAAAAAAGCAGGAAAAACAAAGATTGAACAGAAATAAATGAAATAAGGGTGAAAAAGAGAATAGAAAAAAATCAGTGAAACCAAGAGCTCCTTCTTTGAAAAGATACATGAAATTGACAAACTTTTAGCTAGATTCATCAAGAAAAAAAGGGAGAAGTCCTAAATAAGTAAAATCAAAAATGAAAGAAAAGAGGTTATGACAGGATCATAAGAGACTACTATGAATCAGTCTTCAAAAATATAGAAAAGGAGGGAATGCTTCCAAACTCATTTTCTAAGGCCAGCATTACCCTGATATTTTTTTCAGGCCAATATCCTTGGACACAGGTGCAAAAATCCTCAACAAAATATTAGCAGATCAAATTCAACAATGCATTAAGAAAATCATACAACATGATCAAGTAGAATTCATTTCAAGGATGCAATGATAATTCAACATCCACAAATCAATCAGTGATACACCACATTAACAAAATGAAGGATAAAATGATTATCTCAACAGATACAAAAAAGACATTTGGCAAAATTCAATGTCCACTTGTGATAAAATCTCTCAACAAAGTGAGTATAGAGGAAATGTAGCTCAACGTTACAAAAGTTCTTATATGATTAGCCCACAACTAGCATCAAACTCAACAGTGAAAAGTTTAGCAATGATTTTTTGGACCTGACACTAAAAACAAGGCAACAAAAGCAAAGTAAGCAATGAGACCACATCAAACTAAAGGATTCTGTACAGCAAAGGAAATCAACAAAATGAAGAGGCTGCCTATTGAAAGAGAGAAAATATTTGTAAAGCATATGTCTGATAAAAGGTTAATATGCAAAATATATGAATAACACATACAACTTAACAGCAAGAACAAATAATAAGCTATCTGATTTTAAAAGTGGGCAGAGACTGCAAAGACACTTTTTGTAAGGAACACACACTGGTGGCCAATAGATATGTGAAACTGTGAAACCTCAGCAGAACTAGACTTCTGTAAAAGTGTATGTTACATTCTTCAAGTCCAAAGGATCCTTTATTCAGGCTTATGGGCTTTAGAGGAATGTAGAAAGGAATAAATGAGGTTGTATGCATAAGAACAAAAAAAAAAAAAAAA
>SJYT01009466.1:104853-127003 GCA_006410635.1 Cephalophus harveyi
AAAAAAAAAAAAAAAAAAAAGAAAGGATAAGCAGAATTCTGACAACATACATTAAAAGAAGATAAATTATTCCATGAATTTGACAAAGAATCTTAAAGAGATTACAGGCAGCATGATTTCTCTGGGGGACAAAAGCACAGAAAAAATATACAAAGATTGAAAAAGAGATGATAAACCAATAGAAAAAAAAAAACAAATTGATAGAGCTCAGTAAAAATGAAAGAATTGGTGGGGAAACGAAGTCAGCATAGAGATAAAAGTCTCATTAAACAACAACAAAAAAGGCAGAATAAACAGTATTGAAAACATAGATTACAATGGTTAGGAATCACTCAAAAGAAAATGAAAACGAAAAGAAAGAAGTAATAGAAATGATTAAAGAAAAGGTGATGGATAAGGAAGACAGAAATATCTAGCATACATGCAATAGATGCTTATGAAGAATAGAATAGAATGGATGAAACTATAAGCCTTTTACAGATAGAAGGGTGAGAACTTTCCTGAAATAGAGATGAGACCTGCAGAGAGCAAGAATATACTGTGTCCCAGACAAGTCTATGATCATCAGCCCACACTATGGTACAGTCTGGGAATTGATAAAGACAGAATCCTGTGTGTATTCATGCAGAAAAAGCAGGGCAGCAAGGAAAAATTCCTACCTGCAAGTACACGGTAAGAAGTGAAAACACGGTCAATTGACCTAATTAGTGATCTGCTAATTAAAGATGTCTTACTGCTGGAGTCTGGAGAAGAGGAAACTGGTCCTATCTCTAGCCTGAGGAAAGAAAGAATTCAGAAAAATGCTATTCTTTTAACAGAAGGATTTCTTTGGCGGAAAGAATTGATTGTAGGTTTTGATATTTTTGTGATTTTAAAAAAAATGGTAATTTTCCCTTCCTTGGGAGGACAGTAAAAAAATGCTACTTTTCTAAGACTTTAGAAAATAATTAGTGAACTGCTTGGCATTTCTTCTTGATATCTGTATAGATATAAATATTTACAGAGCTGAAAAGACATTAATCCATAAATAGATGTTGTTTTCGGTTTCTAATAAACATTAAGTGAATTAAATATATTCAGAATCAATATTTTGATTGTGATTAATGTTGGTTTTGTCCTTTAGAAATAGCTGATTTATTTTACAGAGTTTAATAAGTAAATAAATTTATCCTCCTGAATCTCTGAGTTCTCACTTTTAGCTTTAAGATTTCTACTTTACTCTGATATTTTTGAATACCTTGTGAAATTGTTCTACACTTAATATCTTCTATTTCTTCCCTGGAGGAGTACAAAGCCTGGCTCCCCTTTTAGGTATCTTTACTGTAGTGCTTCCATTTCTCCTAGAAGTCTTATCTTGATGCAACTGCTCAGTTACTCAGTCCTGTCCAAATCTTTGTGACCCTTTGGACTGCAGCCCACCAGGCTTTTCTGTCCGTGGGATTCTCCAGGCAATAATAATGGAGTGGTTTGCCATTTCTTTCTCCAGGGGATCTTCCCAAAGCAGGGATTGAACCCATGTCTCCTGCATTGCAGGTGGATTCTTTACCTGTTGAACCACTGGGGAAACTCCTTTATCTTGATGATAGGTTTTATTAATTAGTAAGTAGGGAGCTGGGATCGGGGTCCAGACCAATGGAATGAGGTCGCATCCCTTTCAGTTCTCCTTTCAGTGTTGAGATATTCTTTTACAATGTCCTTATGTTTGCAAGGTTTCCATTAATAGTTCTCATAATCGAAATTTTCAGTTATGAGATGGTGTAAGTACTGACGGTGTAAATTGGCAAAGGAAGAACGTATGGCCAATGACTCCATGTCAGTTGTGTTTCCATTAAGGGCCACAAAGATAGTAGGAAAGATGTTTGGAATCCTGTGGAATAGAAAAATGGTATCCACCCCCAAGGCTATTTTAATGGATTAGACCTCAGCTCCATAATCCCCCTTAAGCTGATGGCCTTCAAGTTGGGTTTAGGCTCCATACAGATGAGTTTAACTGGCTAGAAGGGTCTTCGACAAGACACATCCACGGAGAAGCCCATCTGTCAGAAGGCAGACCCTCAGCTGGTCTCTCAGTGCCTTTCTGAAAGAATTCAGTTTCTTCTCTCCCACGACCAACTGTTTATCTTTGACTTGAGTTTTCTTTAAAGAACTTGATGCTAGTGGACAGTGTATGTGTATGTGTGTGAATTCATCTCAACACACCCAATAATGCAACTTCTGCCCACAGTTTGGTACCCAAGGCTTAATCCCCAGGGGAGAAAATGTGACTTTATACTGTCATGTTGTTTTTTAATTCTCTTCAGTATCATAGGCCACAGTTGGTCTTGTGTGCTGTACATATTAGCTGAGGCTGGGAAATCTAGGGGTGGGGCTGAGAGAGGTCTCAGGTGTCCTTTGGACTGTGTTGGCTAACTCAGGTGTTTATTTCTTAGTTCCCTGACACTACAAAAGAGTCAAGAAAGCTCTTTCACGGGAAGTTCTACAAGAAGGGAAGTGAAATCACCCTGGGGCTTCAGGAAGGACCCTGAAGATGGGGAAGGACCTTGCTGTGCCCCGGGTTTTGCACTGGAGCAGAAGAAACTAGGGGCAGTTTTCATCATCTCCATGAATGGCGCCACCACCCACCAAGCTGAAAATTTAGAATTACCCTTGGTTCCTCTCATGCCTGCAGCTTCCACATATAACTTACCAGCCAGTCCCTTTGATTTTACCTCAAAAATGAATGATAAGTCTGTCTTCTGCTCCCCCTCTCATGTCTACACTCCTGTGCCAGGCTCTCTAGCTCTTGTTTGGATTATTACAAGTTTCCTGTTTCCCAAATCCACTCATTTCCTCCTTCAGTCCATTGTCTGCACAGTGGCCAGTGCAATATAAAACGTAAATTACTTCATGCCCCTCTCCTATTGAAATCTCCAGCAGCTTCTGACCCGCCCCAGAACAAAGTAAAAATTTCTGATCATAGCTTTTGACATCTTGTGCAATATTGCACCTGCCTGCCTCTACATTCTACTTGCACCGAATTCCCTGTCCTTCATTATCTCCTGGGGGTTGCTCAAACATGCCCATTGAGTCAATGATGCCATCCAACCATCTCACCCTCTGTTGCCCTCTTCTCCAGCTGCCCTCAATCTTCCCCGGCATCAGGGTCTTTTCTAGCGAGTTGGCTCTTCGCAATACTTCACAAAGTATTGGAGCTTCAGCTTCAGCATCAGTCCTTCCAATGAATATTCAGGGTTGATTTCCTTTAGGACGAACTGGTTGGATCTCTATGTTGTCCAAGGGACTCTAAAGAGGCTTCTCCAGCACCATAGCTCAAAAGCATCAATTTTTCAGCACTCGGGCTTCTTTATGGTCCAACTCACATCCATACCTGACGACTGAGAAAGCCATAGCTTTGACTATATGAACCTTTGTTGGCAAAGTGTCTCTGCTTTTTAATATGCTGTCTAGATCTGTCACAGCTTTTCTTTCAAGGTGCAAGCGTCTTTTAATTTCATGGCTGCAGTCACCATCTACAATGCTTTTGGAGTCCAAGAAAATTAAATCTGCCACTTTTTCCATTTTTTCTCCATCTGTTTGCCATGAAGTAATGGGATTGGATACCATGACCTTAGTGTTTTGAATGTTGAGGTTTTAAGCTGCTTTTTCAGTCTCCTCTTTTACCTTCGTCAAGAGGCTCTTTAGTTCTCTTTGCTTTCTGCCACTAGAGAGGTATAATCTGTATATCTGAGGTTATTGATATTTCTCCCAGAAATCTTGATTCCAGCTTGTGATTCATCCAGCCCAGCATTTCACATGATATACTTTGCATACAAGTTAAATAAGCAGAGTGACAATATACAGCCTTGACGTTTCCTTCCCCAATTTTGAAGCCATGAGCCATGCCATGCAGGATCACCCTCTTGAATGGATCATAGTGGAGAGTTCTGACTAAATGTGATCCACTAGAGAGGGGAATGGCAAACAACTTCAGTATTCTTGCCTTGAGATTCCCATGAATCGTATGAAAAGACAAATAATGAGCAGTCAACAAATATTTGAATGAAAGAATAAATGAGTCCAGTCTTGCAGACCATATATGAATTGCAGCCTTCATGGCTGCAAATGCACAGGCTATGCTCCCTTTCATCAAGGAAAGTCATATTTGGGGATGGTTCATTTTCAGAATCCTTTGAACTAACATTTTTCAAATAAATGTCAACAGGCACAGTCTGGAACCTGATACATTGTCCTGTGAGTTTGTGTTGTTGCTGAAAGCTAGGAATACTCCAACCACAAAGCCTTTCAGTCATAGACTGCATCAAGGCCCTGATCACTCCTGGCCTCACAGTTGTTTATATCATCGATTGGAATTTGGCAAATAAGCATGAAGTGGGTGTTGATGTGGCCTTTATTAGCAACATTTATCAATTGAAAAAAAGACTTAATTGTAATTTATATTAAAAAAACAATGATAAGGTGTATGAATTTCAAACATATCTTCCACTGGGAGAAACTATAATGAAGGAATGGTGGAGGTAGAAAATTTGAATTAAATGGGGCAAAAATAATTATTATGCAAGCATAAACTTGTCTTTAGGTATATTTGAGAGGATTTTCTTATTCTCCACACATCCTTTATTCTGCCACTTTTCTTTACTCCTGGTAGGAAAGAAAACTTTTAGCTTAACAATGCATGATCTGCTGTCAGCCAGTGTAGATGGCTATAAGAAACAACCTATACTGCCAACAGGAAGTCTTGTTCATCTTGTAGTCGTTCTATAGAGAAGAAGCTGAAAGATCACAGATAATGCCTACAGAAAACTTAAAGAATTTACTGAGAGAAGGATTACTTATAGTTTCTGCATCCCTAGAATGGGCAGGGATCCTGATCTTTGTGGTCCAAATGAAGGGGTGAAAATGATGGATACACTGGGACACTGGAGGAATGTGGGAGATCAGAAAAGGAGAGAATATAGCATATGGAACTCTGCTCAATGTTGCGTGGCCACTTGGATGATTAGGGTGTTTGGGGGAGAATAGATACATGTATATGTATAGCTGAGTCCCTTCAGGGTCCACCTGAAACTATCACAACATTGTTATTTGACTATACCCCAGCACAAAGTAAAAAGTTCAAAAGAAAAAACAAAGGAAAAGAAGAGAAGATGGGGGAATCAGAGGATGAAGAGGTTCTTGGACATCCATCCTAGGCTGACTTACACAAAGTTAAAATTGGCCCCATCTGATCAATAAGGAATGTTCTGGCCATCTTTCAAAAGAGCTTGGATTAACTCACAGTAGGATATTTTTCTCCTGGCAATGGACAATTTTCTGCCACTGTATGCCCTTCTAGATATTTTGGGAGGGATTGGTGGAGAGAGATAATATATTTACATCAAAGTTTTATCTAAAATCTCATTAGCACAAAGGCTGCTGCTGCTGCTGCTGCTAAGTCGCTTCTGTTGTGTCCGACTCTGTGCGACCCCATAGATGGCAGCCCACCAGGCTCCCCCGTCCCCGGGACCCTCCAGGCAAGAACACTGGAGTGGGTTGCCATTTCCTTCTCCAATGCATGAAAGTGAAAAGTGAAAGTGAAGTCGCTCAGTCGTGTCTGACTCAGCGACCCCATGGACTGCAGCCTATCAGGCTCCTCCGTCCATGGGAGTTTCCAGGCAAGAGCACTGAGCACAAAGGCTACCTCTGCCTAATACATTCTCCAAATTGACATTTGGAAACTGCAGGCCTTGATTGCCTGTTCACTGAGGCCCCTTCCCCAACTCTGTGTATAAGTGACATAATTTTATCTTTTTACTTTCTATCTTTTTAACATTGATTTTTAGGTCCTTTTTATTTTTGGTGGAAAATGCAAAGATTCTGGCAGGATGCACTTTTAATGTAATGTAGTTAATAACTCTACTATGCTGCTAATGCAAAATTTGATGATGATATCTCAACTGGTATGATTAGCACTTAGTCCTTTTTTATCATGGTGATACTGCATTTGTTGCCTTTTAGCCTTGAAGATGTCAGCAGTCTCCTCTATTCATTTAGAATTTTATGTGTTGGAGATTTTGGCTTTTGAATTTTAAGGGTTTGAGGGCATGAATGCTTACAGAAAATTATCTACATGTCTGCAGAACACAGATGATTCCTGGTTTTTGTCCTCGAGCTGTTTTGCACAGGTTAGGGAAAGAGCTTTGACACCACCCAAACCTTCAACACAGGTCCGTTAACTGTATATCATTAACTCCCAGTGCCCCAGCTTCTTCTCCTGGCAACTGAGGACAATTGTGTCTGACCACGAACTCCTGGTCATGGTTATGGGCATCAGATGACAGGTGTGTGAAAGTGGCTTGAAAACCCATAAACTATTAAATGAAATAAGATTGGTTTCATGATGTTTGACATCATCATCATCATCTAAGTTACTCCAATGTGGAGGCTCAGAAAAGTCATGAGTGGTTCTTTGTTAGGCCTGCCTTTAACAAAATTCTTTACCATGAGATTTCCTTAAGTTGTGAGCATCCCCAGGACTTTTAAATCTGAATTTGATTCACAGGAAATGTTTGAAGAAAACAGTTGTACAAAGGAAGCACAAAATGATTAGGAAGCATGAAGTGATTCTTCATCTGCTGGTAACAAAACATTGTCATATAGTTACCTAATTTTATCCTTTTGGGAAATATTGAACAGGAGATATTAAGCCCCTTTGATGTAAGAGAAAGCTTAAATACGAGGCAGCTAAATAAAAGTTTCAAGGTATCTTAACAAGTATGATATCCTGTTTTTTTAGGATGGACACCCAAATAGGAGAACAGGACTTAAAGCTACTTAGGGTGGTAAGGATAAGGAGGTATAGAGGTGGGGTACATAGAATAATCCCTTTTGGATGTCTGGACTCCCCAAATAAGTGCCGCTTTGTTATAGACCTTTCCCCCCATGGTTACCAGCTTATCCTCTAAACTAGCTGGAACATGCAGACCTTAATGCAGTGCTGGCTGAGGCAAATGGATAATTATGTTTGAATTTCAAGTATTACCTTAAAAAAATTTGTGAGCCACTTGTGGGTGGGCAGCTGTAGCTCCTGAATGCCTAACCCACTCCAGATGAATCTAGGTCAAACTCAATTCACATGATAAACAGAAAGAGTTAATTTTCTTTCTGGAGGCCCGAGGCAACGTGTCACACAACAATGCTGTCCAGGTGGCTACAACTGCACTTTCTGAAGGCCACTGATAGAGGACTGTTCCTTGCATCTCAACTCTGGAGCAACTCTGGTTTCTTGGGCCACTTGACCTGTTGAAAGCAGGTCCACCACTGGGTTACGTGGTACATTTTTGAGAAAAGTCATAGACTCTGGGTCACCCCAGCTTCATGTAGAGAGGCAAGCATATACTACCTTTCAGTAATGGAAGAGACACCTCTTCATCTGAGTAGTTGTGGTCCTGCCAAGGCTGGATTTCATCTCTCACTCACCCCTTCAGCCAGGACCTTCATGCACTTCGCAAACTGCATGACTATACATTTCAGCCCTGTGTGGAACAACTCCACCTTCTTATCTTGAAATCGTCTGCTTAAAACAGTGAGAAGTGCAACCTTCCCCCTACTCTCCTCTTTGGATAAGGACTTTCTACTTTGTCCCCCTCACTAGGGAGAATTAGAGACAGTGTTTACATTCTTTTGACTTTATTCATACCGTGAGAGTCTGTCTTCTCTGGGTAAAAAGGCCCACGTATTTACAGAAAATAAGAATTGCTTCCAGTTCTACACCTTAGCAGATCAACTCAGGAGAATGTGGTTCCTGATTAGTTTGGAGAAACTAAATTAATTTGGATAAGTTCCTGGTCAACGTGGAGCCTGGGGAATAATGATAATTACTAGACGTAGCTGCCGTTTGGTGTTGGTGGTTTAGTTGCTAAGCTGTGTCCGACTCTTGTGGCCCCACGGGCTGTAGTCCACCAGGCTCCTTTGTCCCTCGGATTTCCCAGGCAAGAACACTGGAGTGGGTTGTGTTCGCCAGTGGCATCGTTTCTTGGTCTTAGTTCTCTCCACTATTTCGGTTACTTTCCATTTTCACATCTGAACTATAATTCCGCCTCCTCGCCCTCTTTCTGTTCCCTCATCGTCGCCACTTGAAGAGCTTTGCCTTCTTGTGTACATGTGTGGTTTTCCTGTGTTTGCCTGAACCACACAGGCTGGAGAACCAGACGACATTCTGGACGACGTGGAGGTTCCAGGACTCAAACTGTCCGAGTTGGATTTGCAGCCTGAGGTCACCTGGTTTCTGCTTGCTCACACGATCTGTAGTTCTGAATTTTCTGCAGCAGCCATAGCAGAGGTTCTGGTGTCCTGTCCCTGGTCCCCTGGGCTCTGACAGATGGGGTGCAGGGCACCCACCTTTCTGGTGGCCCTGCTCCTCCATCTTAACCACACACACGGTCACCTCCTTTATTGGGTGGGTGAGGTGAGGAGACTTGCCCGTACTTACAGATGTTTTCTTTGCTTGAAAGAGGTGAAAGTGCATTTCACTTTGTATGGGTGTACAACACGGCATGTGTGTGTGTGTGAGTGTGTGTGCATAGGTGTGCACCTACATTTGTTTCTGGTTTTCCACCTTTCTGGTGGCCCTGCTCCTCCATCTTAACCACACACCTCCTTTTGGTCACCTCCTTTTTTGGGTGGGTGAGGTGAGGAGACTTGCCCGTACTTACAGATGTTTTCTTTGCTTGAAAGAGAAGAGGGGAAAGTGCATTTCACTTTGTATGGGTGTACAACACGGCATGTGTGTGTGTGTGAGTGTGTGTGCATAGGTGTGCACCTACATTTGTTTCTGGTTTTTCTTTTCTTTTTTTTTTTAAAAAAAGCCTCATCTACCAAACTATTATTTTTCAACTTCAATAAAACCCACTAAGTTTCTTCCTTTCATCATTTTTTTCTCTTTCTAAAGCCTAAAATCTCATAAGGTCATCTACTACAAATGCTTCCTTTCTATCCCGTCTTAGCTTGCCCTTCTGCAGCCTCCCTGAGTTCTTTAGTAACGTGCAGTGGCCTGGATTGTGCCTGGTTCCCAGGGGCACCCCATCCCTCTGTCCTGCCCTAAAAACACTCCTACTAGCCTCTTCTGCCTTGACTGCCCTCAGTCACACTGGATTCTTTGCTTTCCCAGTTCCCATTCTTTGTCTAATGGCAGACACAGTCTGTATGGTGCTTGCCCATATTCAGGAAGAAGATATTGAAAACAACTCAGGTGTATAGTAGATCAACTGTCAGAAAACATATGCTCCAAATGCTGAAACTAAATGACTTGCTCTTCAGACTTTTCTCAAAACCTAGAAGAAGAGAGCTGGTGGAAATACACAGATCTTTATATCAGTTTATCCCTTTAGTTGACCCTCTGCTTTGGTAAGAATCTCACCAAACAAATAAGCCAACTGAATGTGAACTTACCAGTTGGGGTTTGGTGTAGCTTGTATAGTAGATCAACTGTCAGAAAACATGTGCTCCAAATGCTGAAACTAAATGACTTGCTCTTCAGACTTTTCTCAAAACCTAGAAGAAGAGAGCTGGTGGAAATACCCAGATCTTTATATCAGTTTATCCCTTTAGTTGAAACTGTCAGACCCTCTGCTTTGGTAAGAATCTCACCAAACAAATAAGCCAACTGAATGTGAACTTACCAGTTGGGGTTTGGTGTAGCTACATCTGTACAGAGCCCCATTTGTAAATCTGTTAATTTGTTCATTCATTCATTCACATTGCCCCTAACAAAGCATTAGGTGTTCTGCGAAGTGCCTGCGATACAGAGTGAACAGATGAGGTCCTATACTTTTGGATCTTATAGTCTAGTTTAAAATTGTTTAGTTACCAGTGAGGTGAGATTCACAAAGATAAAGAAGCTTGTGTGATGACAAACTTTGTCTGTAACTAGGGAACATACAGGATTGGGGTGGGATCTATGACCTCTGTACTTCAGTGAGATCAGTTCTACCTGTGAAAGTGGCTGGTTGAAAGTTGAGGGGTGAGCACAAGTGAGACGGTGGAGGCTTGGGGATGGGATGGGGGAGACAGAGGAAAGAGGGGAAAACCTGCAGGAGGTCCCCAAGCAAACTCGAGGACCCTAAAATGCTACTGTGGCTGGAGTACTGAAAACCAAGGGTAGGGTGTGGACTGCGGTTGGAAGGGTAGGCAGGAGCCAGATTTTTCAGGCCATATATAGGCAACGTGAAGGACTCTGCCCTCAGAGCATGGGCGCCAAGGAAGGTGTCACGCAGTAGCGTGACATGATCAGATTTCTTGCCCTTCCTTCCTTCTTGTTTTTTTAAAACAAAAAAATCACTCTATTCAATTTTCAGATATATGCAGGACTGTAAAACCTTCAAATATGCATATCCTCAAATTGTTCACCTGACACATTCTTCTATTTTCAGAAAGCTGCTTGCATTTCTTTAAAGGTTAAATATTGAGGCATGCCGGCCTTAGTTAAATACAACAAATTGGGAATTACTAATATCAAATTCCCAATACCCTAATTTAACATTCAGTGGCCATCAACCTGACCTTGAGCAAGAATTCTCACATACACAGACGCCAAAGCTTCCTGCTGGGCGGAGAGGGACATTTTTTTCAGCCAGTGATCCACTTGTAGAGACCATCCCCTACTGTTGTAGTGGCTGGTGGTGTAGAAGCAGCATGAATTATTCATGCAAGGAAGACAAATTAGAGTTAGAACCAGGTGCTCTGTCTTCCCTTGTGAGGACTCTGCCAATTAAGATAAAGAAGGATCTCTCACTCCATCAAGCCACAGTCTTACTCTGTTATACTGTGCTTAACCCAGATTCCCAAACTGGGTTTGGAAATGGATTAGTGGATGATGAGCTTGTTTTAAAGGTGATATAGTCTTCAAGAAAAAGGGAAAGTTAACTCTACCAGTGGTTTTAAAAGTAAAATGCAAAGTTCAAGGGAATTGTTTTAATAGTGTTTGCCGTGGAAAGCCTGTTAAGCATCGCAAGCTCATTTTGGAGAAGCAGCTATTGCTTTCAATTATAAAAGCTGCCATTCAGACACATGTTTAGACCTGGACACAGCTTGCTGTGGCCCCATTGTCTTAGAAAATGTCTAAATGGATAGAATTGCAAGGGATCTAAGGGTTGGTAGGTCTGATTTGCCAAAGTTATTCAAAGGCCACTCAACCTTCGGAATTCTAATATGGTTGTTGTTCTGGCAGCTTTAGTAAGAGTAGTTGTGTCGACAACTTTTTACCTCTACTCTACAGCCATTCCAGGGCTGGAGATGGTCTTGAATGAACGTTGTGGAAGGTATAGTAAAGGCTGGAAAGGCACATCTGTGTTATGATAATCAGCTGTTTGCCCTGAATTTTCATCTGTTCTCAGAATATGTCATAAGTATAGAAGCAAATTAAACTAAAGAGTTTTTATCTAATTTTTGAGGATAAGTAACCCATCAATCAACAAACATTTATTAAACGCTTGCTGTATACTTGACATTGATAAGAGCTGGGGTGAGTTCAAAAATTTTAATGTATTGGCCCTAGGAGAGGTAATAATAAAAACATGGGATTATTGAAGAACAGAGAGGCTGAATTCCTAAAGAGTGAATTCCTTTAGGGAATAGGGAAGATAAAGTGAAGTGAAGTTGCTCAGTCGTGTCCAACTGTTTGCGACCCCATGGACTGTAGCCTACAAGGCTCCTCCATCCATGGGATTTTCCAGGCAAGAGTACTGCCATTTCCTTCTCCAGAGGATCTTCCTGACCCAGGGATTGAACCTGGGTCTCCTGCATTATAGGCAGATGCTTTACCATCTGAGACACCAGGGAATTGGGAGGTTTCCCAGAGGTGAAATTGGAATTGGGCTTGGAGAGTAAATCATAGTAAAAAGGAGATGAGAGGCCAATGCAAGTGGGCAGGATGGAGTATTTTGCCTCACTGGATTCCATGACCAACGAAGTGTGGTTCCCTTTGATATGCAACTGCCATAGCAGAGTGTCACAGTATCACACAGCTGGGTTACTTAACAGAAATTTATATTCTCTCAGTTCTGGTGGCTGGAAGTCCAAGCTCAAGGTATCAACAGAGCTAGTTTCTGATGAGGACTCTCCTCTTAGCTTGCAGACAGCTGCCTTCTTGCTGTAGCCTCATGTGATCTGTCTCTTTGCATGTATCCGCAGTGTCTCTTTCTCTTCTGGTAAGGACACCGATCCTATTGGATTAAAGCCCTACCTTAATGATTTCCTATAACCTAGCTCTTGCATGCGTCTAAGGTGCTTCAGTCAAGTGTCTGACTCTTTGTGACCCTATGGACCTTAGCCTGCCGGACTCCTCTGTCCATGGGGATTCTCCAGGCAAGAATAGTGAGTGACCTTCCTTCAGGAGATCTTCTCAGCCCAGGGATTGAACCCGTGTCTCTTGTATCTCCTGGACTGGCAGGCAGGTTCTTCACCACTAGCCAACCTGGAAAGCCCCATTTAACCTTCATTACCTCCTTAAAGGTTCTGTCTACAAATACAATCACACTGGTTGTTAGGGCTTCAGCATTTGAATTCAGGGTGCACAATTCAGTCTGCTGCTGCTGCTAAGTTGCTTCAGTCGTGTCCGACTCTGTGCAACTGCATAGACGGGCAGCCCACCAGGCTCCCCCATCCCTGGGATTCTTCAAGCAAGAACACTGGAGTGGGTTGCCATTTCCTTCTCCAATGCAGGAAAGTGAAAAGTGAAAGTGAAGCCTTAGCGACCACATGGACTGCAGCCTACCGGGCTTCTCCATCCGTGGGATTTTCCAGGCAAGAGTACTGGAGTGGGGTGCCATTGCAATTCAGTCTAGGGCAGTCCAATAACACTTTCAGATCTAGAGTGACCTAAAGTGTGTTTGTGTGTCTCTGTGTATGTGTGTGTCTGTTTCTGTTTTCTGAAGTTTCACTGAATATACAGGCAAATTCAAGGGAGATTATAATTCAGCCATAAAGACTTAAGAAATCAGTAGAAAAGTGTTTCTCTCACTCAAAATGCACATGGAAAGCACAGCTCTTAGGTCTAAGCCAGTAATTTCAATGACCCATTCATTAGTACCCTCTATTCCTCTCTCTTTTCTTTTGCCACACGTATTCTTCACCTACAAGCTTCCATGAATCCCACCATCCTCTTTATTTGCGTCTTCTCATGGATAGCAAGATCAGCCAGAGAAAATGAGCATGACAAACTTAGGCAAGGTGCTTCAGACAATGCTTTTACTTGTCTCCACTCAACTTCCTCTTGCATTCTGTGTCAGTTGGGATCCCAGAGAAGAAACAAATGGCACACTCAAGTGTGAGGAAAGTTCAGTAGGAAAGCTATTTGTTCATGTGTAAGCCAGGTTATGGGAAAACAGGATGGCAAAATGTCCCGGGGTCAGCAACAGAGGAAAAGCCATTGCTCTCTTAAGCCTAAAAGGAAGAGGAAGCTACCAAGACCAGTAGCTCTAAGGGAAGGCCTCCTAACATCAGCTGTGTTCCTTGGGAGAGGAACTCTTGCCCCTGGCAGCTCATGCCAGGCAGAAAAAGACCTGGTAGGATAAATATTCGGAGAAGGCAATGGCACCCCACTCCAGTACTCTTGCCTGGAAATTCCCATGGACGGAGGAGCCTGGTGGGCTGCAGTCCATGGGGTCGCTGAGTCAGGTATGACTGAGCGGCTTCACTTTCACTTTTCACTTTCATGCATTGGAGAAGGAAATGGCAACCCACTCCAGTGTTCTTGCCTGGAGAATCCCAGGGATGGCGGAGCCCAATGGGCTGCCGTCTATGGGGTCGCACAGAGTCGGACACGACTGAAGCGACTCAGCAGCAGCAGCAGCAGCAGGATAAATATTCCCAACTCTCTTTGCTCTCATTGGTTGAAACCAACCAAAAGTTAGAGAGTTAGGAAACAGGCTAATATAACCCATGGCATCTCAGGGCATGAAGCAGATAGAGAAGTAGGTAGAATGGAGTGAGAGGACAAAAGGGAGCACATAGCATGCATTCCTCATGAAAACAGTTCCAAACATTCATCACTCTCAAACTGTTTATGTCTTCGTTATCTATCTTCTTCTGAGAACATGATTTATATTCCATTTTCCCAACAGAGATAAGAGGCATTTCTCATATTTTTCACTTCACTACTCTCAGTTTCAGATTCTAACAGTCGTCATATTACTTCTTTCCCTAATATTCCTAGGGGAGAGATGTCCTTCCCTCCCAAGACCAAGATCAACGCCCGTAAAACATCACATCACTACTCTGGAGCTTGTCACATAAATTATCTTCATTTTTTTCTGTATTTTCAATTTCTCCCAATGATTTGGCTCTTTGTTTCTAAGTTTAAAATCATACTCAAATTTCTTCCTAACCAAAACCAAACTTTTTTATGAGCAATCTCTTCCCCATGCATTACTACAGTATCTGCTTCCTCCTTTTTTGCTACTTGTGTTTTACAATAAAGAGTCTGTCCTCACTGGCTCTAACTCCTCACTTGCGTCACCTGTAGTCTGCATTTGACCCCTCCATGCCTCCCATCCCATTGAAAACACTCTTGTTAAAGTTGCCAGTGTCGTTCTTGATACCAAATCCAACGCTCTGTTTGTAGTCATTATCCTACTCCTCTTCTGAAGAACTTAACCTGAAGGGTGGATAAGAATTAGCCAGGTGAAGGCGATGGGGTGGGGGTGGGGGTGGGGGTTAGGGAAGGGGAGAGAGACTGAGGAAGACACGGAATGCCTCAAGTGTCTAATTTAGGTTTTTCATTTCCAGAAGCTATTGCACAGTGGATAGATGTGAAACAAATATTTACTGATGTATCAGTTCAGTTCAGTTCAGTCTCTCAGCCGTGTCTGACTCTTTGCGACCTCATGAACCACAACACACCAGGCCTCCCTGTCCATCACCAACTACCAGAGTTTACCCAAACTCATATCCATTGAGTTGGTGATGCCATCCAACCATGTCATCCTCTGTTGTCCCTTTCTCCTCCTGCCCTCAATCTTTCCCAGCATCAGGGTCTTTTCCAACGAGTCAGCACTCCGCATCAGGTGGCCAAATTATTGGAGTTTCAGCTTCAATATCAGTCCTTCCAATGAACACCCAAGACTGATCTCCTTTAGAATGGACTGGTTGGATCTCCTTGCAGTCCAAGAGACTCTCAAGAGGCTTCTCCAACACCACAGTTCAAAAGCATCAATTCTTCAGCACTCAGTTTTCTTTAGAGTCCAACTCTTACATCCATAACTGACTACTGAAAAAACCATAGCCTTGACTGGATGGACCTTTGTTGGCAAAGTAATGTCTCTGCTTTCTAATATGCTATCTAGGCTGGTCATAACTTTCCTTCCAAGGAGTAAGCATCTTTTAATTTCATGGGTGCAATCACCATCTGCGTTTCTACTGTTTCCCCATCTATTTGCCATGAAGTGATGGAACCAGATGCCATGATCTTCGTTTTCTGAATGTTGAGCTTTAAGCCAACTTTTTCACTCTCCTCTTTCACTTTCATCAAGAGGCTCTTTAGTTATTCTTCACTTTCTGCCTTAAGGGTGGTGTCATCTGCATATCTGATGTTATTGATATTTCTCTCGGCAATCTTGATTCCAGCTTGTGCTTCTTCCAGCCCAGCGCGTCTCATGATGTACTCTGCATATAAGTTAAATAAGCAGGGTGACAATATACAGCCTTGATGGACTCCTTTTCCTATTTGGAACCAGTCTGTTGTTCCATGTCCAGTTCTAACTGTTGCTTCCTGACTTGCATACAGGTTTCTCAAGAGGCAGGTCAGGTGGTCTGGTATTCTCGTCTCTTTCAGAATTTTCCACAGTTTATTGTGATCCACACAGTCAAAGGCTTTGGCATAGTCAATAAAGCAGAAATTGATGTTTTTCTGGAACTCTCTTGCTGTTTCGATGATCCAGCGCATGTTGGCAATTTGATCTCTGGTTCCTCTGCCTTTTCTAAAACCAGCTGGAACATCTGGAAGTTCACAGTTCATGTATTGCTGAAGCCTGGCTTGGAGAATTTTGAGCATTACTTTACTAGCGTGTGAGATGAGTGCAATTGATGTATCAAGTGAATAAATAGAAAATCTCCAGGGTTTTGTTGTTGAATAAGCATATCATACATGTAAACACTGAAAGAAACAATAATAGAAATGCACTCTAGCAATACAACAATGACAAGAAAAGCAATGAATAAACCTCAAGGAAATTCTGGTACAATGCTTTTGAGTATCATTTGGCCACCTCATGCGAAGAGTTGACTCATTGGAAAAGACTTTGATTCTGGGAGGGATTGGGGGCAGGAGGAGAAGGGGACGACAGAGAATGAGATGGCTGGATGGCATCACTGACTCGATGGGCGCGAGTCTGAGTGAACTCTGGGAGTTGGTGATGGACAGGGAGGCCTGGCATACTGCGATTCATGGGGTGGCAAAGAGTTGGACATGACTGAGCGACTGAACTGAACTGAATGGAGAAGAAAGTAAAACAGCAGACAATATAAAGAGTGCAGACAATTCAAGATGCTCAGATTGAGAAAATGATCAATCTTCACAAAGACAGTTCATTTTGTTAAAAATACAATAAAAAAAAATCAACACAAATCAACATGAAAAAATGTATACATATTGCCCACCCTAGGGGATCAGTAGTAGCATTCCAGTGTAACTTATTTTACAGTATATGACATACAACAGGTCAGTGTGACGTTAAATATGAACAACATCAATATTGCTAGCTTATAGACAATAGGGGTTTATATAGAAAAGAATGGTGTTCCCAGGTGGCTCAGTGATAAAGAATTCACCTGCCAATGCAGAAGACACAAGTTCGATCTCTGGGCAATGGCAACTCACTCCAGTATTCTTGCCTGGGAAATCTCATGGACAGAGGACCATGGTGGGCTACAATCCATGGGGTCACAAAAGAGTTGGACATGACTTAGCGACTAAACAACAATGACATAGGACAACTGAGTTGCCCCTGAAGAAACAGTGTCCCTCTATATAAAAACAGATAAATTAAAAAGTGGCTTTACTCTTCAAAAGACATCTGATCTCATCTTTCCAAAAATCATGCACATCATATTTAAGTAGTGAATTCTAAATAAAACTCTGATAAATTTTAATATAACCCTCATGTATTTTGTGTTTTTAGTAGTGAAAACTGATTATTATTATTATTCCATATCAACTGGACTGGGGAACTTGCTAAAGGATAATATGCAATAATTTAGTATCAGGATTAGGAGTAAGAACCTGAGTAATAATTGAAAACACTTATCATTCATAAAGTCTTTTTCTATGAGAGTTTTCAGTTCTTCCTTAGAATGACCTCAGCTGAATCATAGATAGTAGGCAAGCCATTATAATCCACAAATTAAAGTATTTTTATGCTGAACTGTAATCTTAAATTATTTCCTGTTGCATGACTCTATGGGATTCCCTGGTGGCTCAGACGGTAAAGCGTCTACCTGCAATGCGGGAGACCCAGGTTCGTTCCCTGGGACCCTGGGTCAGGAAGATCTCCTGGAGAAGGAAATGGCAACCCACTCCAGTACTCTTGCCTAGAAAATTCCATGGATGGAGGAGCCTGGTGGGCTACAGTCCACGGGGTTGCAAAGAGTAGGATACAACTGAGCGACTTCAATAATGAAAACTATAATATTACTCACCACATCTAAACTTAACTTTTGTTAACTCTCTAATGTATTTCTTGGAATGTAGATTTTCCTGTGGGATCAATGAAGAAATTGAAAACTTGTGTTGTGACCTTTCCAGATTTCTCTAGTAACCTCATGAAACAGCATGTGACAGTTTTTGCTCTGAGGTGATCTCTCTATTGTAACTTATGCTGAAATTACTCAGTCTAATCATGGAGTTTCCAAGCCTGTGCTTTTAGACTCTTTCCAAGCCCAGGCTCTAATATGGGTTAATTCTTCCCCAAGATGGTTTCCTCTTTAGGTCAAGAAGTTTAACAAGAATACACCTTTAAGGAAAGAATTAGGATGAGTTATTTTTAAATTCCCCATAGAGGCAGGACTGGCGACTAAAAAATGGCAGGGCTTTGAAGGTTCTTGGGGTTGGAATGTCATAAAATGATTTTGGAAACTCAAGTGGTAGCCTGTTCAAAAGGTCATAGATTCAGAAACTAACTGAAAAAAACCGGCTATTCTTTTTTCTTCAAGCTGAAAAAGAAAGTTAAGTTCAAGCTGAAAAAGTTAGCTCCAAGCTGAAAAAGTTGTTTAGATGTAGGTCTGAAGTATTGGAGCCATCCCTTGGGAAACAGAAACTTGAAAAAATTACTTAAAAGTTATTGATTCAGTAATTATTAATTAAATTTTGAATCAAGATACATATTTGTTTGATTAGCTATTTCCTTCCCTTTCCCAGAACCTTTATTTATTTCTTTCTTTTTTGGCCATGCTGTGCAGCATGTGGGATCTTAGTTCCCTGACCGAGGATCAAACCCGTGGCCCCTGCATTGAAAGCACAGAGACTTAACCACTGGAGTACCAGGGAAGTCTCCCAGAACCCCTTTTTAATATGAAATATTTAAAGTACAGAAAAAAGTATAAAGAATAACAAAGCACTCATCCCCTCATCTGTATTTAAGTTCACTTTGGGTCTTTTTAATAAGCTCATATCCTTTTCTATTGTATGCAAGTATGGCATAAAATACGAACAATAGTTTCTTAAAAGTTTTCTGAAAAGAATATTAACTATAAAAACCAGTGAATCTGGTGTCTTACTGGGGGAGAAATAATGCAATTTAACTACTGAATCAATCTCTTTAATTGCAATATTTAATTAGTTTTAAACTATTTGAATCAGTTTTAGGAATTGAAATCTTTTCAGAAAATTGCACATTTTGTCTTTGTTTTAACACTTACTGGCATAAGGTTGATGACAGTATTCTCTTATGTATTTTACAATTTCTACTATATTGGTAGTTATGTCTTCTTCTTTATCCATGATTGGTATGTGCCTTATTCATTTTTTAAAAATTTCAGATTGGTCTTATAGGCAGTTCAATTTTTAATTTCTTGAATGCCGCTAACATTTCTCAGTATTCTATGTTATTAATTCTTTGGTTTTGCCTCAATTACTCAACATTAGGGTTAAAAGTTGAACTCTGAAATAAAAAAATGTCTGGATTCACATGCCAGCTCTGCTTGTATCTCAGTTGTATGATCATGAACAAGTTACTTAACCCTCTTTGTCTAAGATTTCTTGTATATCAAATGAGACTTTAATAGAATTTACCTCATTGGTTGTTTGTGAGAGTTAGCTCAGTTTTCATATTGGCTCCACATGTGCTTAAAACAATCATGTAGCCTCTCTTTGTTGATTCTGAGATTTGTAATGACTGTTGGAACAGCTTATTAATTGTTCAATTTTTCTATAGGTTTGCATGTTTTCTTTATGTCTAATTTTTGAGTGAGGCATTTTAAGATCTCCAATGTAATCATGGATTTGTAAATTTCCCTATAGGATAAGATGAATTCTTCATTATGTTTTAAGTTAAATGCAAGTTCATGGTTGTGGCATGTTCCCTGGCAGGGTTTTCCTTTTTATCATTAAGTAGGAACTATCTTTATAGACCTCGGGGTCTGTACTAGTTGGGGCACCATGTCACCTGACCATCAAATGACTGTAGATTTGCTGCTTAAAGCATGAGGGCCCACAGTTTGGCCAAGGAGGCTTAGGTCTGGGCATAAATTTCCTGCACAAACCTGTCTATCATTATCAGCCCTGACTCACTGACTGACTATCACCATCTGGCCTTTACCTGGAACCTATCCCACACCCTCTATACTAACACCTTCCCAGCCTTCCCCAGAAGGACTGTCCACCTTGCACCTCCAACAGCCTTTGGGGTTCTTCTATTATTATATTTCACTCTGAGTTTTATTTTGTGTCTTATATCCCCGATGGTGCATTTGGTAAAGAATCTGCCTGCCAATGCAAAAGACACAAGAGATGTGGGTTCGATCCCTGAGTCGGGAAGATCCCCTGGAGGAGGAACTAGCAACCCACTCCAATATTCTTGCCTGGAGAATCCCATAGACAGAGGAACCTCATGGACTACAGTCCATGGGTTTGCAAAGGGTCAGACATGATTGAGCATGCACACATACACACACACATACAATCTTGCTACAACAGGTTTATTTCAGGTAATATTTGCTCAGTATATTTTTGCCATTTCTTTCAGCTTTTTAAAATGTTACCATGTTTCACATAAATCTCCTGTAAACACCATTTAAAAGCTGGAATTTTCTTGTTTTCAATATTCCAAATTTCTGAGAATCTTCAATTTTTATAGGTAGTAGTAAATGTAATCTATTTACTTTTTTGTGATTACTAACTTTTACCTAGTTAAAAAAATTATTGAAAGTGAAAGTGTTAGTCACTCAGTCATATCTAACTCTTTGTGACCCCATGGACTGTGGCCCACCTAGCTCCTCTATCCATGGCATTCTCCAAGCAGGGATACTGGGGTGGGTAGCCATTCTTTTCTCCAGGGGATCTTCTCGACCCAAAGATTGAACCTGGGTCTCCTGCATTGCAGGCAAATTCTTTACATCTAAGCCACCAGGGAAGTCCCCCAAAATTATTATGCTTCTTCATTCCTTTCCAACCTTCTATTTCATTAAGCATTTTACCTTTACTTGTCCCATCTTTTCCTCTCTACAATCTGGAGTAACCTCTTTCATTTCTATGTTTTATATTAGTGATTGAAAATTTTTAATGTGAAAAAAACCTCAGTAATTTTTTTTGAACAATATATAAATCTTAAGATGCTTAGAATCTGAACATCCCCCTTCATATTTTTGTATTGTTTCTGTTTACAATTTTAGGTACACCTTGAATTTAGTCCCTTCAATTCTAGTCATTGTTATTCTTTTTTTTTTTTTTATGGACTGTTATTCTTAATAATGGTCAATTCTTATTCAAATTTGCCAAAAGTTGTAGTTTCTTTACTTAATGTTGTTTCTTATACATAGTTACATGCGTCTCAGTTTGAGGCTATGACTAATCACCCATCTTCAGTTGGTCTGTTCTTACTCTTAAAGACAAGTTTAGTTAGATATAGAACTCTCTGTCAGTAAGGATTTTCCCTAGACATTTTGAAGATAATATCTATGACTTCCAGCATATACTATTACTCAGGCCTCCTGAGGAACTAATTTTCATTCCTTAGTATATGGTCTACCTTTTCCTCTTTGATATCTGTTAGGATTTTCTCATCCTTGATGTTCAACAGTTGCACTGAAATTGTGTTTGGGTGTAGAGTTCATTTATCTGGTTTAGAATTTGGTGAGCCCTTGCTAACTAAGGGCTATAGCTTTGTAGGGGCTTTCAGGTTGTGGGGTAGAGACCACACTCAAATGCTTTATAGGTTTCTAACATAATTAGCCAAAGATATGACAACTGAGTGGAAGCCAGTGGACAACTCATGCCTCCATAGACATGGCCATCTGGGCCCATTTCCAGCCAGGTTAGCACTTGCTTGATTCCATCTCATCTAGTAACTTTCTGATACCAGGGTATTTTGTACTTATAGGGAAACAAAATGCTCATCAGTCTGACACAAACACCAGGTTGCCTTGAGAAGCTGGTAAAGGGACCCAAGGCCTATTGAGTTGCCAGGCATTAACCCTATGGGGAGAGAGCTGGCATGTCCTGGGAAGAAAGGCTGGGGCAGCTTAGGAAGACTTGGAGGCTTGGGGGCAGAGCTATTTGCTAACTCATACAGAATAACTTTAGTATCCTAAGGACCACCCTGCTGATGTACATACATTAAAAGTCAGCTTACTCTACACTATTTTGCTAAGTCAGATTTTAAATTGTTCAGATGTAGGATCTGGAGCTCTGCACTAGCACGGTGACCATAATTTGTCAGGATGCCTGTATCTCTAAACGCTTAAAAAAAATGAAGGAAGGAACTGGGGAATGTTTTCCTTTTTTTCATCCATGTGCACATAACTATGTGGTTTCCCAGCGCTCAGGACATAATCACCCTTTGTGCTTTTTTGAAAGTGGGCTTATAGTAGCACAGCTCCTCTCAGTCAGTTCAGTTCAGTCGCTCAGTCGTGTCCGACTCTTTGCGACCCCATGAATCGCAGCACGCCAGGCCTCCCTGTCCATCAC
>SJYT01009473.1:0-56354 GCA_006410635.1 Cephalophus harveyi
CCAGTCCAGGTTCGATGTATGATACTGGATGCTTGGGGCTGGTGCACTGGGATGACCCAGAGGGATGGTACAGGGAGGCAAGAGGGAGGGGGGTTCAGGATGGGGAATACGTGTATACCTGTGGTGGATTCATGTTGATGTATGGCAAAACCAATACAATATTGTAAAGTAATTAACCTCCAATTAAAATAAATAAATTTATATTAAAAACAAAACAAAAGAAAAACAAAAAAATAAAAATAAAAAAATAAAAGAGACTTATAAAACCAAAAAAAAAAAAAGGGATAAAGCTTAGGAGCAAAATCACATTACCAAAATAATAGCTGTACACGTGAAGGCTTGTGGTTTATGTTTTATTTTTCTCAGTTAATATAGCAGTGTTCCCAGAAAACAAAATGAAAGAAACCACAAAAATTGTTGCCTATTTGAAGTTAATTCTTCCATGAAAACTATGATGGGTCAGGACACCCTTGTGTATTTTTAAACCTGCCTATCTTGATGTATGTCTGATATTTTATCCTGCTTTAATTCTGTAAACATTCTATCCTCGGTTAGTGCTTATTTTGATGCAATCAAACCCATGGCACACCTGTCTCTGAGGATGAGAAGTGAGTGAGTCATTTGGGAGGAGGGTGGTCACATTAACTCTCAGACAATGTAAAGGATAATTTATAAAATTGCGCTTTTGAGGACATAACACAATGCCTTCATGGCTGAAAAGAACTCATGGATATCCTGAAAGAGGTCATCTCCTCATTCTCACTAAAGGGGTTGCAGGACCATTAAATGCCAAATTAAACTCTAGAGTTAGTGCTCTAGACTTCAGTAAAATTGTTGTAAGTAGTTTCAATGAATGATCATGAGAACTATCATTCAGAATGTTTATTGTCAGACTGCTTCTTTGTGGCTCCAAACCAGCCTGGTTGAACATGTTTGAACCTTGCTGTTCCACTTCATGTTTGGAAATATACTTTAATCTTTAGTTTAGATCTCATCTGTTTTAAGGACACAAATTCTGAGGAATAACCAAACCAATATTACTCCATTAAGTTGCGGCCTTCCATTTTCAGTGAAAACGGCACTCTTCATTTTGCATCTGAGTTCTTTCCCTAGCTATGCACTGAAAAAGGAGAAAAGAAAAAAAAAAAAAAGAATGACAAAAATCAGCTCACTGATGGACCAGGGCAAAGAAAACACTGTGGCAGGATGGTATTTCATAATGGTAAGGAAAAAGCAATTTGCTCATCTAGGTGAGTGCTTTATCCTGTGGGGGAGTGCAACCTGAAGAAGGTAAATTACTTTTTCTTGGTACCACTTGGAGGAGGTAATTTACCTCATAATGTCAAGACACCCTGCTGCCATGAAAGTGGTTATATCCTTAGCTGGCTACAAGGAGAATGCTTGGCTCACAGGCAAACTGATTGATCCCTCCATATATCACTCAATCCAAGACTGAGATGTTTCAGAGCATAAGAGCAAGCATACAAATGAATAGATGCTTTTTTAAGGGGTAGCTAAAAGTATGTTTTTTTGACCCCTCCAGCAATTGCAGTTCAACTGCACTCTTTCCTTGGAAACAAAGTTGTTTATTGTGCCTGTTTTTTCATTCTAAAATGGTGAAGAGCACCAGTAAGCATTCCTCACTGGTCCACAGGAGTGCAATTCAGTCTCACACATGCTTCACAGCAGGATGCTGTGGAGATGACTTCCTCTGCTTGCTGTTCTGAGACCCCACGTGTGGAAAAGGGAGGGTTGTTCAGCTGAAGACCCTGAGATAAGCTTGCCTTTTTAGAGAGTTATGCAACTCATTATCAAGTGACTGATAACAAGAGAACATCTTATAAGCAGAATATTATTACTGGACTGGGGTTTATTACTTTTGCTACACTGTGTGAGACAGAGGTTTAAGGAGAATAACACTGAGTAATAATATTCATATTAAGATAACTTTTAAGAACTAATCACATCATACAAAGTCACTCAAATTGAGTGTCTAAAGCTCAGCTTTGGCACATTTTTTCTTTCATAAATGGACAGAACTAAACTGCCATTTTGTTTCAAGGTAGATATGAAACTCTAGGATTGCGCACAAGGATAGAATGTTGGGAGTATTTTTTCTTCATTCATTCGTTTATTTTATAAATGTTTATTGGGAGCCTCAGTTCAGTTCAGTTCAGTTCAGTCACTCAGTCGTGTCTGACTCTTTGCGACCCCATTAATCGCAGCACGCCAGGCCTCCCTGTCCATCACCAACTCCCGGAGTTCACCCAGACTCATGTCCATCGAGTCAGTGATGCCATCCAGCCATCTCATCCTCTGTCGTCCCCTTCTTCTCCTGCCCCCAATCCCTCCCAGCATCAGAGTCTTTTCCAATTGGAAGCCTGAAAGTGAAAGTGAAGTTGCTCAGTCGTGTCTGACTCTGCGATCCCATGGACTGTAACCTATCAGGCTTCTCTGTCCATGGGATTTTCCAGGCAATAGTACTGGAGTGGATTGCTATTTTCTTCTCCACAATTGGGAGCCTACCATGGACTATTTACTGTGATAAATGATGAGATTAGAACACAAGCAATACAAGCACAATCTTAATGCTAACACATAAGAGGGCTTCTAGTTCAGCTAGGTATTTGGGCATTAGGGAGGAAACCATGCCAATGCTTAAAACTGTGATAAATCCAACAAAGAAAAAGTAAAGAGTGCTTTAACATTTGTATTTATGAAATTTAATTTAGTCTGGAAATTGGGCATCATAAAAACCCCCCTTTTTAACTGGATAATAAGAAGGATAAGGTCAGAGCTAGAAATTCCTAGTAGAGAGGTTTAATTGGGCACAGAGCCAAAGGGGGAACAACCTTGAAGTAGCTAGAAATTAAAGGAGAGAATGTGATAGAGAAAATAAAATATAGGAAGAATAACTGAAGATAAGATTTTTTAATTTTTTCATTTAATAAACATTTGTATAGCATTTATTCTATGCCAGCCAGGAACATCTGTAAGTGCTTTGAAAGTGAAAGTGAAAGTCACTCAATTGTGTCTGACTCTTTGTGACCCCATCGACTGTGCAGTCCATGGAATTCTCCAGGCCAGAATACTGGAGTGGGTAGCCTTTCCCTTCTCCAGGGAATCTTCCCAACCCAGAGATTGAACTCAGGTCTCCCACACAGTGGGTGGATTCTTTACCAGCTAAGCCACCAAGGAAGCCTTAAGTGCTTTACAAATTTGTATTCATTTAACCCTTCTAATAACAATTTTATGACAAATTTACAATTATTATCCACATTTTATAGATGTGGAAACTCAGTAGTTTTACAATGAAATTAGGGAACAAATCATTGAGGAACTGAAAAACCAAGCAAAATATGAAAATTTGTTCTAATAGTAACAAAAATTTATAGAATGGTTTTAAACAGAGGAATGTCCTCATCAAAATTTTAATTTTAACAAGATACCTCTGATCAATGCCTGAAGAGAAACTGAGAGGCAGAGAGTCTAGAAAGAATGGATGAGAAAATAGGTCACAGGGCTACTGCAGGACTTCTGGAGAGAGATAAAAGTGCTAAGGTGCTGGCAATGCAAAGAGATGGATGGATTCAAGAAATATTCCTGAAATAGAAGGGATAGGAATTGGAGACAGATTGTGATAGTGGGAGGGAAACATCAGGGATGATTTTTCAGGTTTCTGTCATAAATACATACAGGACCATTTATTACATTAGGGAACACAGGCAAAAAAAATCATGTTTGGTTAGTGCAGGTAGAGAAGAAACTTAAATTTTGTTTCAGCTATAATGAGTTTGAATTTTCTAGCATATATTTATATGGAAATGTAGAGAAAATATTTGGTTTTAGAAAAATGAAGATATCCTAAAAAGTATATTAATTTGGAAGCTATGTGACATTTATTTATATATTTTTCATTTTGCTTGCTTCTTGTCTAGACTCTACTGTAGATACAAAGAAGTATAAGACAATATTTAAGAAGTACCAATGTAATGATATAGTCCACAAAAGTAGTAGGAAGTTTTAGACCACAGAAACTTTATGCAGATGATAACATTGAGAGTATTTGTGTTACTTCTATATCACCTCTGTACTGGTTAAGAAGAAAACACGTAGGAGGAAATGAGACTGGAAAGAGGCAAAGTGATGACCAAAAGATTCTTAGTCATCATTTCTCCTTTTTTAATAGCAAAAATTGTTGGCAACTTACATTCTGACTTCTAAATATTATAACAAAATTGTAAAACCTTCATTTAATTCTTACCTTAAACTTCTGGGGAACATAATCTCTAATATAATTCACCAAACTCCCACTGAAAGCTTTCCCCTAAAACAAAAATCTTGAGAAGAGTAATGTATTATTCACCATGTACATTTGCAATATGTGTAATTGTGAGGCATGCTTTCACTGGGCCAGATTCCATACTGAAGAGCAGTTTAGGCCCTTTTTTCCACCATGCTAAGGTATGAAATGGAGCATCAAATAGATGGATCCATAGAAAAAGTAATTCCACTAAATCTGCTTTGTGATAAGCTGTTCTCTTGCAATTTATGGCATCTAATAGCACTGACTGAGAAAAGAGCAAAAACTTTGGAAACTACTGTTCTTTAAATCCTACAATCGACTTCCTTTATAATCTCCTTCAGTTTTTCCCTCCCATTTTCCTATATCTTGCATTAATTTTGGCTCTTCCTGTGTCTTTCTTCAAGCTTCCTTTTATTTTCTCCTCCTAGTCCATTAATGGCTGACATTTTATTGGCATTGAACCTGAAGAAATCTGTGCATAAAAAAGGTACATGTGCATGTATATGTATATGTGTATTTATGACTGTATTACAATTTTATTTATTAAAAAATATACACAAACTATCTTTCCTTTTATTTGATGAGCTCTATTCTTCTAATCAGGTGCTGCTAGTGGTAAAGAACCCACCTGCCAATGCAGAAGACATAAGAGACACGGGTTTGATTCCTGGGTTGGGAATATCCCCTGGAGGAGGGATGGCAACCCACTCCAGTATTCTTGCCTGAGGAATCCCCATGGACAGAGGAGCCTGAAGACTTAAGTTTATAGGGTAGCAAAGAGTCAGACATGACTGAAGAGACTTAGCATGCAAGCATTCTTCTGATCAACATGGAATCTGAGGGCAGATTCTCAGGGTCTTAAATATGTGCTCTGTGAATTGGATAGAGGACTATGTAAGAAGTCAATTAACTTTTGACTCCATCAGGCAAATTTTGGGCCTTTGTTTCCTCAGGAGTTTGGCCAAGAAGATCTGCAAAGTTCCTTCTAACTCTAACATTCTATGATTCTTTTGCTAAGTAAAGTACTGGTTTATGATACAAGTAAAATAAAATCAACTTCCATTGGTGGAAGGATGAGCCTTAGAAGAGAGGAGGCCTAACCATTCTTCTGAAAGTTAGGACAGATTTGAAAGTGAGAGTTCCAGGTAGAAAAAGAAGGACCTCTAACACTCTGTTATCCAGTGCCATTACTACATGGCAAATAGATGGAGAAAAATTGGAAACGTGGCAGTTTTTATTTTCTTGGCTCCAAAATCACTGCAGATGGTGACTACAGTCAGGGAATTAAAAGATGTTTGCTCCTTGGAAAAAATCCTATGACAAACCTAGACAGTGTATTAAAAATCAAAGGCATAACTTTGCTGACAAACATCTTTCTAGTCAAAGCTATGGTTTTTCCCATAGTAAAGTATGGTTGTGAGAGCCGGACCATAAAGTAGGCTGAGCACTAAAGAATTAATGCTTTGAAATTGTGATGCTGGAGAAGACTCTTGAGAGTCCCTTGGATTGCAAGGACATCAAATCAATCTTAATGGAAATCAACCCTGAATACTCTTTGGAAGGACTGATGCTGAAGCCCCAATACCTTGGCCACCTGATGTAAAAGTCTTCTCACCGGAAAAGACCCTGGTGCTGGGGAAGATTGAGGGAAAGAGGAGAAGGGAACAACAGAGAATGAGATGCTTGGATGGCATCACTGGCTGTATGGACATAAGTTTGAACAAACTCTGAGAGATGGTGAAGGACAGGGAAGCCTGGCTGCTGCATTTCATGTGGTTGCAAAGAGCTGGACATTGCTTAGCAACTGAACAGTAAGAAAACACTCTATAAAATAATAAACTGTGGAAAATTCTTAAAGAGATGGGAATACCAGACCACCTAACCTGCCTCTTGAGAAACCTATATGCAGGTCAGGAAGCAACAGTTAGAACTAGACATGGAACAACAGACTGGTTCCAAATAGGATATTGTCACCCTGCTTGTTTAACTTCTATGCAGAGTACATCATGAGAAATGCTGGGCTGGAAGAAGCACAAGCTGGAATCAAGACTGCCGGGAGAAATATCAATAACCTCAGATATGCAGATGACACCACCCTTATGGCAGAAAGTGAAGAGGAACTAAAAAGCCTCTTGATGAAAGTGAAAGAGAAGAGTGAAAAAGTTAGCTTAAAGCTCAACATTCAGAAAATGAAGATCATGGCATCTGGTCCCATCACTTCATGGGAAATAGATGCAGAAACAGTGGAAACAGTGGCTGACTTTATTTTTTGGGCTCAATCACTGCAGATGGTGATTGAAGCCATGAAATTAAAAGATGCTTACTCCTTGGAAGAAAAGCTATGACCAACCTAGACAGCATATTCAAAAGCAGAGACATTACTTTGCCAACAAAGGTCCATCTAGTCAAGGCTATGGTTTTTCCCGTAGTCATGTATGGATGTGAAAGTTGGACTATGAAGAAAGCTGAGAGCCGAAGAATGATGCTTTTGAACTGTGGTATTGGAGACGACTCTTGAGAGTCCCTTGGACTGCAAGGAGATCCAACCAGTCCATTCTAAATGAGATCAGTCCTAGGTGTTCTTTGAGGGAATGATACTAAAGCTGAAACTCCAGTACTTTGGCCACCTCATGCGAAGAGTTGACTCATTGGAAAAGACTTTGATGCTGGGAGGGATTGGGGGCAGGAGGAGAAGGGGACGACCGAGGATGAGATGGCTGGATGGCATCACCGACTCAATGGACCCGGGAGTTGGTGATGGACAGGGACGCCTGGCATGCTGCAATTCATGGGGTTGCAAAGAGTCGGACACGACTGAGCGACAGAACTGAACTGAACTGCTTTTTGAAGTTTCACCAGTATTTTCTTAGTTTCTTCTTTCCTCTTACTAAACTGTGAGCTCCTTCAGAGTTGGGGCTATGCCATCTTTATTTTTGATCCCCAGATTCTCTTAGTGGCTGATACATAATACATTCTCAATAAACATTTGTGAAGAGGAACTGGGAGAGGCCCAGAGGGCCTGGGAGACCAGCCGAGCCTGAACCTAGAGCCTGTATTCTACAAAACGCTTCCCGCCTCTCTTTGCCCCCTCAGACCCAGTCCGGTCCGAGAGGCTCTGAGAGGCAGGCGGGGAGCCCTCTCCAGCCGAAGCCGCTCCTACACATGACATGGGCATCACCCAGCCTCCAGCCACCAGTCAGCACCCAACCACCCAGCCATGACCGTGGTCTCCACAGGGCCCCGAGGCCCCGCAGGGTCGTCTCACAGGCCCCGACACGGCGCCATGGTGCTGGGCCCGGCCGCCTTGATCTGAACCGTCTTTCTCCCTGGCCTCACCCCAGCACAGCCTCTGACCGGTGACTCTGCCTGGGCCTCCTTTCCTGCAGCCCCTGTTGCCCAAGAATCGTCACTTTATAGTCTCTATGGGCCGTAGTGGGGAGGATGCAGGTGACCCCTTGGCCATGGGGGTGGAGGGGTGAGGTGACCCCTGGGCTGTGTAGGTGGAGGGGTGAGGTGACCCCTGGGCTGTGTAGGTGGAGGGGTGAGGTGACCCCTGGCCCATGTAGGTGGAGGGGTGAGGTGACCCCTGGACTGTGGGAAGGAGGGGTGAGATGACCCATGGGCCATTGCGGGGGAATGTAGTTAGTGCTCAGCACTGCTGGTACAGGGCTCCAAGCCCACGCTGGTCCCTTGGTTTGGGGCCTTTATCCTGCCCTTCCTTCTTACGGGGCTGTTGTGTGGAGTGGAGTGAGGGTAGGGGGTAGTCTCAACCAGCGAGAAGACACTTATTACCTGAAGGCATTATGAGGGCCTGGAGATTTCCAGAGGGCAGCGGTGGTCTCTGGCAATCCTAAAAGTGGTTCTGAGAGACTGAGAAGCTCACAGAGATCCTGCCAAAGTCCATGGTCGAACTGCCCTAGCGGTGTCCTGGGCTGGCCGCCACTGTGTCGGGCCATCCTGCCCACAGGAAGCACACCTCTTAGGACGTGCCGGGTGGGACTCCGAACCTGAGCACTAACCATGAATGGCTGTGACCGAGAGCTTCCCCTGTGTCTCCCTGCCCCTCCGAGGCCTCTTACCTTGAGACATGGTTCCTGACGTCTGCCAGGCTGTCTCCTCAGGCTCACCATCCATCCCTAAGCTGCAAATTTAATCTGTAACGGTGTGGGCACAGAGTATGGTGGTCATTTCTAAAAGCTTTTTCGTTTTTTTTAATTTTTTTAATCTGCTGCATGTGTGTCTGCTGGAAAAGGAAATGGAACCCACTCCAGTATTCTTGCCTGGAAAAATCCCATGGACAGAGGACCCTGGTGGGTCACAGTCCATCGGGTCCCAAAGAGTTGGACATGACTGAGAGACTAACACAATACAGACATTTATTGATCTGAGGCAGCAGAGTGACACTAAATGCTTAAAAGTGACAAAGACCAGAAAGAACTGGAACTTAGAATTTTTAATGGAAACAAAAGGTTTGGCGATCAGAAAAGCACAAAGTGGGGCAGACCCATGCCCAGGTTAACAAGCGGTAGACAGAATGACAATTACCTCTCCATTGATGGTTTATCTCTATCAAGGATTTATAACTGAAAAGAGTAAAACAATCACATTACATGGAGACCCAAAATAAGAATGCTTAACTTATTGAAGTGCTTGAAGAATCACAGAAAGCAGAAGTGCCAAACTTCTGGATATGGGAAAATACTAAGCAATTACTGGGAAGAAATGAGTACTAGACATTATGATCTAGTATCAAACTGGACAATTCTCAGCAGAATTTTAGGATGATTATCAGGCAAAGTCAGACTAACTGGGTTGCACTCTGGCTTTAACACTTTCCAGCTGTGTGGCTTGCATCAAGTTATATAACCTCTATGTGCCTCAGTTTCCTCAGCTGTAAAATTGGAGTACCTGTCTTACTTAGTTACCTAATCTTTCCTGTGAAGATTAAATTCTCTTAAGGCATGTCAAAGAGTGCAGCCACATACTAAGTGATCTATGAGACTGGTTAGTATTATTGTTATTATATTATTCATAGTACTTACAAGTGAAGTGATATCATCAGGGGATATCTCCAATAAGAACAAATCATACTTTACAAACCCACTTTCAACCTTTTGAAAAAAGCCTTAAAATTGCTTATTGAAGGGCTTTTCATAGATATATTTGGATGATAGTAAATCCCCTTGATAGGCTTCCTTAATAGCTCAGTTGGTAAAGAATCCACCTGCAATGCAGGAGACCCTGGTTTGATTCCTGGGTCAGGAAGATCTCCTAGAGAAGGGATAGGCTACCTGCAACACTATTCTTGGGCTTTGCTTGTGGCTCAGCTGGTAAAGAATCTGCCTGAAATGCAGGAGACCTGGGTTCATTCCCTGGGTTGCAAAGATCCCTGGAGAAAGGAAAGGCTACCTACTCTAGTATTCTGGCCTGGAGAATTCTATGGACTGTATAGTTCATGGGTTCTCAAAGAGTCAGACATGACTGAGTGACTTTCACTAAAGCCCCTTGATAAATCTTACTGCTGTCCTCAACAGACTTGTGGTGAAGAATGTGCTTGAAGTGCAGGAGACCCAGTTTTGATCCCTAGGTCAGGAAGATCCCCTGGAGAAGGGAATGGCAACCCACTCCAATATTCTTGCCTGGAGAATTCAATGGACAGAGGAGCCTGGCAGGCCCCAGTCCATGGGGTCACAAAGAGTCAGATACTACTAAGTGGCTAACACAAACACACACACACACTTTAACAGACTTGTGGACACAGTGGTGGATGAAGAGGGTGGGATGATTTGAGAGAGGAGCATTGAAACTTACACATTACTATATGTAAGACAGAGAGCCAATGGAAATTTGCCATATGGTGCAGGGAAACAAGACCTGGCGTTTTGTGAAAGCCAAGAAGGGTGGGGAGATGTGGGAGGAAAGGAGGTTCAAGAGGGAGGAGAGTTATATATACTTATGGCTGATTCATGGTGATGTGTGAAAAGCAATACAATTATAAGGTAATTATCCTCCAATTAAAAATTTAAAAAATTATAGTGATGACATCTATTTGGGAGAGATGTTTAGCTAGAAGAATATTACATTAAGGGGTCAAATTAGTTAGTACACTTTCTATCTATAAAGTTGTACAGAATACATTATAAACAATTTTATAATAAAGTTAATTTTCAGAGTTGTTCCGTTCAGTTCAGTTCAGTCACTCAGTCGTGTCTGACTCTTTGTGACCCCATGAATTGCAGCACACTAGGCCTCCCTGTCCATCACCAACTCCCAGAGTTCACTCAAACTCACATCCATCGAGTCGGTGATGCCATCCAGCCATCTCGTCCTCTGTCGTCCCCTTCTCCTCCTGCCCCCAATCCCTCCTAGCATCAGAGTCTTTATCAATGAGTCAACTCTTTGCATGAGGTGGCCAAAGTACTGGAATTTCAACTTTAGCATCATTCCTTCTAAAGAACACCCAGGACCGATTTCCTTTAGAATGGACTGGTTGGATCTCCTTGCAGTCCAAGGGACTCTCAAGGGTCTTCTCCAACACCACAGCTCAAAAGCATCTTATTCGGTGCTCAGCTTTCTTCACAGTCCAACTCTCACATCCATTCATGACCACTGGAAAAAACCATAGCCTTGACTAGACGGACCTTTGTTGGCAAAGTAATGTCTCTGCTTTTCAATATGCTATCTAGGTTGGTCATAACTTTCCTTCCAAGGAGTAAGCGTCTTTTAATTTTATGGTTACAATCACCATCTGCAGTGATTTTGGAGCCCCCAAAGATAAAGTCAGCCACTGTTTCCACTGTTTCCCCATCTATTTCCCATGAAGTGATTAGGAACCCCAAAACTGAACACCTTTCAGCCCAAATGTTCTTACCACAACCAAAAAAAGAAAATGATTGAAGGTAAGACAATCCAATGAATTGCCTAAAGGCACACAGGTAGCCTGTAGTATAGCTAAGATTTGGACATTGTTTTGGTGCTAAGTGTGTTTCGTCTACCGTCTGATAAAGGAAAGTTAAAGAATAATTAACGTATAGAGGAAAGTTAAAGTATTGGTTCTTTCTCTAGGAGACTATTTTCTTCCTACTCAGTAATGCAAAATCAAGATGCTGTTAATGTCCGTTGACTGATCATAGTGGAAAACATAGTGAGGTTATCTATTCTTATTACAAGAACTGCCTCGTTCATCTTCCCAGCTGAAATGTGACCTAGACTTCAATGGTACTCACTAAGAGATTTTGGCAATTTTCTTTAGGACATATTTGTGGATCAAGTGTATTTCCCAAACTAACAAAAAGCACAAGACTGCCTGGGCTATGAGTTGCAAACTTGTGGTCAGATTTTTAAAATTTAAATGCCTGTAAGTTATGCAAGTTTTCTTTGATGTAACAGAGACTCCAGCACTCCCTACCTTTCTGTCTCTTGAAGTCATTTGAGTCTTGATCTCTTATACAGAACTCTGAAGGTATTCCACAGGGTATGCCTTCAAGCACCCTTCTTCAGTTGCAGTATTTATTAATTTAACCTCTTTATACCAGTTTTCCTATTCTAACCCATTATCCCCAGAAAGTACCATTCCTTTTCCCACAATATGCTACTTCCTTGCTCTATGAGGTTCTGAAAACTTCATGACTTCCAACAACTGCAGAATGTAAATGCTTTTGAGGAGAAAAGTGGATTCTTGTCTCAGTGCTTATTATTTGGAGAAAGAAGATGTTCTATAGATAGTAGAGAGGGACATAAAATTGTGTGATGGCTTCAACTCAGGTCTATGACTGCACTTTTTCTTCAGTATTTATTAATTAAAGTTAAACACACTTTGCCACAATACAGATTATTTCCCTTCTGAACTTTTCATTGATTCTATATGAGGCACTCATATTTTTAAAATTAGTATAATGTTGACAACCCTTATTGGGTTAAAAAAAAAAAAACCTGTTTTGTTTTGTTTTTAGTGTTAAGAATACATTAGGACTTCACTGGTGGTCCAGGAGTTAAACTCCATGTTTCCACTGAAGGTGGTGTGAGTTTGATCCCTGGTCATGGAAATAACATCCCACATGTCACTTCCCTGGTGGATCAGACGGTTAAGAGTCTGTCTACAATGCAGGAGACCTGGGTTCGATCCCAGGGTCAGGAAGATCCCCTGGAAAAGGAAATGGCAATCCACTCCAGTTCTATTGCCTGGAAAATCCCATGGACAGAGGAGCCTGGTAGGCTACAGTCCATGGGGTCGCAAAGAGTCAGACACGATTGAGCAACTTCCCTTCACTTCACTTTGCCACACAGGAAAAAATAAAAAATACATTAATCTTTTCACTACATTGGGTATTTGGGTATATTTGTAAATTTCCATATGTTAACAGCCAATGAATATCCCTGAGCCCAAGCTGCTTTTTTTCTAATCCTAAATTTAGCTCTAGATTACAGAAAATGATGAAAGAATTTTTGGTTCAACCCCCACTCCACTATACTGACATTTAAAAAGAATACTGAATGCTGATTATGCTTTGGCATTTATCTCTGCATTCCCAGTGTCTAAGATAGAGTTCCGGCCCTAGAGGAGATGACAACATTTCTGTGGTTTTAGATTGATGAAATCCAATGAAGACGATCAACAAGAGCTAGAAAATGCTGGGAAAGGAAACCTCATGAATCAGCTGAGAATTATGCTTTGGCATTTATCTCTGCATTCCCAGTGTCTAAGATAGAGTTCCGGCCCTAGAGGAGATGACAACATTTCTGTGGTTTTAGATTGATGAAATCCAATGAAGACGATCAACAAGAGCTAGAAAATGCTGGGAAAGGAAGCCTCATGAATCAGCTGAGGATTTCTGTGGATTCTGTGGAATTTGGATGCATAGGGAAGGTGTTCTAGATGATGAGAACAACATATGCAGAGGCATCATGATGTAACTGGCAGTGGAAGAGGAATGCAAGTTGTTACTAGAGGAAGTTAAGCACAGTATTAAAAACTAGCAATGAAAGAGGTAGGTAGGAAAGTTAGATTCAGAAGTTTACTTTTAAATAATTTACATGGCACTAGGCATTACTGACTCGATGGACATGAGTTTGAGTGAACTCCGGGAGTTGGTGATGGACAGGGAGGCCTGGTGTGCTGCAATTCATGGGGTCACAAAGAGTCAGACACGACTGAGTGACTGAACTGAACTGAGACTGTGCTTCAGGAAACAGCTCATTTTCTTATTCAGTATTTTCTGACTATCTTCCACTTGCTAAACTCTATGCTAGCATTTTGGAATAAAGAGGTAAATGAGATATAGTCTATTCTTATTAAGCAGTTTGGCATCTAATTATCTTTTTTAAATATAAATTTATTTATTTTAATTGGAGGTTAATTACTTTACAATATTGTATTGGTTTTGCCATACATCAACATGAATCTGCCACATGTGTTCCCCATCCTGAAGCCCTCTCCCTCCTCCTTCCCCGTTCCATCCCTTTGAGTCGTCCCAGTGCACCAGCCCCAAGCATCCAGTATCAGGCATCGAACCTGGATTGGCAATTCGTTTCATACAAAGATCTTAATTCAAGTTCTTTTCAAATGTCATATTGAGGGCCTTCCATTCCCATTCACAGCCTTACTTTGGAAAGGTGGTGGGAAAGAGCTTGGAAGAGGCTAGATGAGGGGCAGACTGCAAATGTCCACTTGGTGAGAAAATTTATCCCCAGCCAACATCATGTTCAAGATTATACTAAGGATCATAAGAAACAAGACCATCCAACATATCTTCCATTTTGTTAGCCTTTGCATATTCACTCATTTTTATTTAAAAGGGTATCTTTATTGTGTGTCAGGTATTATGCTAGATTCTGGAGATTCAGAAATGATCAAGATAGACTCATCCCATATCTTTCTTGAGTTTATAACATATGATGTCTGGAAGATGTTCTAGACTGTTACAAGAATACCTGAGAGACACACACACACACATTACATAGATTTAGGAGAACCGGGTAGAGAGACATCTGGGAGGGTTCCTGAAGGAAACAAAACTGAGGATAAATTAGAATTTTTCTAAACACACACACACACACAATAAGGTTAAAATTGTCCTAAATTTAGGGGACAGCATGTAAGAAGATCTGAAGAGAAGGAAAGGTAAATTTTTTATGAAAATCAGAGTTCATTACAATATGAACAATCTGGCTCTGTTGCTTTCCTCCTCAAGGTCATCTCAAGGAAGACTATATTAAAAAAAAAAAAAAAAACAGACTGTCAGTATCAAAAAGCTTGGAATTATAGAAAGTCACTTAGCATATAGCAAGATCCTTAAAAGTCCTTTTTAGACATTGTTTCTGTTTGGATCCCTTAAAAGCAGAGATACAGAACCTGAGGCAGGGATTGGTGTTCATGTGATCTATTCAGGGAGAATTCTTCAAGAAGAACCAATAAAAGAAAGCAGAATAAAAAGAAAGATAGAACTAAGCAAAGATACAGATGAGATCTAGCCTTGGCCTGATCTACTGAGGGAAGACTAGGTAGAATAAACCATGTAGGGTTGTGTCCCTACTTCCCAGAAAAACAGACTTATTTATTTATTTATTTATTTTTGTACCTATAACACCCAATCATTGGCACAGGTATATGGTTGGGAGCATAAAGTTTTTATTCTGTTATATGTGTGTGTGTGTGTGTATAATATAACATACATAAATACAACATTTACTATATTATATCTTCTAGAAAATTGGAGATACCAAGGGAAAATTTCATATAAAGATAGGTACAATAAAGGACAACAATGGCAAATACCTAACAGAAATAGAAGAGATTAAGAGAGGTGGCAAGAGTACACAGTAGAACTGTACAAAAAAGGTCTTAATGATACAGATAACCAAGATGGTGTGGTGAGGGTGGAGCCAAATAGGCCTTAGGAAGCATCACTAGGAACAAAGCTTGTGGAGGTGATGGAATTCCAGTTGAGCTGTTTCAAATTCTAAAAGACGATGCTGTGAAAGTGCTGCACTCAATATGCCAGCGAATTTGGAAAATTCAGTAATGACGACCGGACTGGAAAAGGTCAGTTTTCATTTCAATCCCAAAGAAAGGTAATGCCAAAGAATGTTCCAACTACCATACAATTAATTCATTTCACATGCTAGCAAGGTCATGCTCAAAATCCTTCAAGCTAGGCTTGGTACATGAACAAAGAGCTTCCAGATGTACAAGCTAGATTTAGAAAAGGCAGAGGAATCAGAGGTCAAATTGCCAACAACCATTGGATCATAGCAAAAGGATTCCATAAAACATCTGCTTCAGTGACGACACCAAAGCCTTTGACTGTGTGGATCACAACAACTGTGGAAAATTCTTCAAGAGATGGGAATACCAGGCCACCTTACCTGCCTCCAGAGAAATCTATATGCAGAGTAAGAAACAATAATTAGACCCGGGTGTGGAACAATGCACTGGTTCCAAATTGGGAAAGGAATATGTCAGGATTATATATTGTCTCCCTGCTTATTAACTTATATGAAGAGTCTATCAGGCAAAATGCCAGACTGGATGACTCACAAGGTAGAATCAAGATTGCCAGGAGATATATCAACAACTTCAGATATACAGACGATACTACTCTAAAAGCAGAAATTGAAGAGGGACTAAAGAGCCTCTTGATGAGGGTGAAAGAGGAGAGTGAAAAAGTTGGCTTAAAACTCAACATTCAAAAAATGGAGATCTTTGTATCCAGTCCCATCACTTCATGGCAAATAGATGGGGAAAATTGGAAACAGTGGCAGATTTCATTTTCTTGGGCTCTAAAATCACTGTCAAGGGTGACTGCAGCCATGAAATTGGAAGATGCTTGCTCCTTGAAAGAAAGTTATGACAAATCCAGACAGCATATTAAAAAGCAGAGACATCACTTGCCAACAAAGGTCCCTATAGTCAAAGCTATGGCTTTTACAGAGGTCATGTATGGATGTGAGAGTTGCACCATGAAGAAGGCTGAGCACTGAAGAATTGATGCTGCCAAACTGTGGTGTTGGAGAGGGCTCTTGAGAGTCCCTTGGACTGCAAGGAGTTCAATTCAATCAATTCTAAAGGCAGTCAACCTTGAATATTCATTGGAAAGACTGATACTGAAGCTGAAGTTGCAATACTTTGGCCACCTGATGTGAAGAATTGACGTATTGGAAAAGACTCTGATGCTGGGAAAGATTGAGGGCAGGAGGAGAAGGGCACAAAAGAGGGTGAGATGGTTGGATGGCATCACCAACTCAATGGACACGAGTTTGTGCAAATCCAGGAGATAGTGAAGGACAGTGAAGCCTGATGAGCTACTTTCCATGGATCACTAGTATCACACACAACTTAGTGAATGAACAACAAGAGCATAATATTATACATTATATAAAATATAATAATACCATGTAGTATATAGTTTATATATATAATTGTAACCCTTTTAAGTTCTTCATTTGTCTCCTATATTGAGTATAAAATGATGTCGAGTTAAATAATGCAAAAGCTGAATAGTCCAAATAGACTGCTTCTTAGGAATTACAAAGAAGTAAACAAGGATGCTTATGTTGTGATGTTTTTCTTATCCTTGTGCAGTGCAGAGTATGAGGAGTGGAACCTAGGGAGAAACAAAGACTAGAGATGCAAGTAAGAAGCTGGATGATGGGGGACATGGAAAAATATCCAGCTAGACTGAGGATAAATTGAGTAAAACAGTTTCATGGATGGAGGTCTGAAAATGTGGGCTGCTCTGTCCCAGTCAGAAGCAGAAGACTTGACAGCTTGTGTTGACCTCTGATTCTTCCAAAGTGAGTCATGGATTCCTGAGAGAATCATAAACTTAGTTTTGCAGTTGTGTGGAGGTTAGGGCAAGGAAAAGTATCTTTCTGTCTTGTGCCTGGGGTTAGAATGACATACTCCTACAATGATTTTTTAGGGCCATAAAAATAGCAAAAGCTGCCTGGAACTGCATCCTCCACATGTCTCCCAATTCCCCCCCTCGTGCACTCAAATCTGATCTTTCAGAAAGAAATCACGTTTCTTGTACATTCTATTTTAATTTCCATATATGTTTTATTTTCTAACCACACTAGTTGAATATCCTATTGATGATGATCCTATTGACTTCACTCAATATTAGGAAGCTCTGTTTGGCCTTAGAGTTGGTTACTTTTTATGATGATTGTTAACAATAAGACATCTTTCTTTATGGTTAGTACATAGAGATCCTAATTATGCTGTTTAGACACCTAACTCTTAAGAATTAACAGTGATTTAGTCTGTTTCCTGATTTCTGGAGCATGTGGTCAGATATGCATATGTCTATAAACCACCTTTCAATATTGTTCTTGACCTTTTTGGATGTTATGATGGAAAAAAATTGAAATGATTCTTACTTCTGAGAAAATAACAAACTAATGGAAAGATACAGAACAAGAGCAAGTTAAAATACTCCATATTAAATAACATACAAGAAAATCTTACAAATGTGAGGTATGTTTCATTTCATAAAGCCAAATGATTAAAAGCATCTACACTCAATATTATAAAATATTTACCACTCATCATTCTTACAAAACATTATTATTCTAGTGCTCTGAAGTTGTTTTGGAAACAGATGTGGTGGATACATACAGACAATTGGCAAGATATGAACTTGATGTTTGGATTGCCCATTTGGCTTTGAAATTAGTTTCCAAGACTCACACCATACATAGGGAATTACAGTTTCTTGATTTAAGTTTTGCCTTTTCAGAAAGCCATGGGAATGATTCTGATCCTCTGTCAAATCTGAGAACTATATCTCAAAGTTGCTGAATGCCATATCTAGAAGACACACAATGAGTTTGTAATCATCCAAGCTTTTGAACTATCTGTCTTCCAAAGTTTTGAGTGGTCCATTCCTCATTGTGTTCTGCATTTCCTTGTTATAGAGCTTCCTGGAATCTTAGGACTATGTGGGGAGGGAAGAATTTATGACTATCCCATCACTAAGCCATTTTCAAAGCCACCCGAGGACACCCTATAAATACACTCACTCTAGGGTTATCTCTGAGCCCCATTAAATCATTCCAAATCTCATTTCTTCATTTCATGAAGGAAAAATAACTTCTACTCAGTGTACAGCTATGAGGTTCACTGAGCAGATCCATTTCTTAGAATGACAGGCAGCAGCTAGTGTAGATTCCAGAGTACTACATCTTCCCTGAAAGTGAAAGTGAAAGTCGCTCAGTCGTGTCCGACTTTTTGCGACCCCATGGACTATACAGTCCATGGAATTCTCCAGGCCAGAATACTGGAGTGGGTAGCCTTTTCCTTCTCCAGTAGATCTTCCCAACCCAGGAATCAAACCAGGGTCTCCTGAATTGCAGCTGTATTCCCTAGGACATGGCAATAACAAATAAAAGAGCTCCTGAAGAAATACTAGAAGGGTCAGGAGAGCAATAAAAAATAAAACACTTGAGGATAACTTATCTGGAATGATTATGACCTCTATTTTCACAGGAAAAATAAAAGTGACTTGTTCAAGAAAACCTTCTTCCACCAAACAAAAATCTTTAAAACTCCTGTTCACAAGGAACAATAAAATTACCCAATATGGAATTCTTCTTAAAAAAAAAAAAAAACTGGGAGAAAATATTTGCAACATAAATAAAAAATAAAAGATGACTAGCCATAATATACTGAGTTCCTATTTATTAATAAGAAAAAAGGAATGACTCTGTGGGAATGTAGGGAAATTGTATGAACAAGTAACTCACAGAAGGAATAACAAATGGCCAAGAAATAGAACATACTAAGCTTGTTTCTGCTTGTTTTTCATGTGCTGCTTCTTATTAAAACCCCATTGCCTGTAGATGTTTACAGGACTCATCCTCTCAGTTCCTTCAGCTCTCTGTTTTAACATCTTCTAGTCAGAGATACCTTCCATACCCAACCCATACAAAACATCATGCCCCCACATGATTATCTTCCATTCCATACTTATTTTGACTCAGAATTTATAAATACCTGATGCCTATGTTTGCTTATTTGTGTGTTGCATGTTTCCCTGGAGTAGAATATAAACTCCATGAGAGTGGGGACCCCATCTATCTTACTTACCAGTATATACTCATTTAACAAGTTAGCCTATAAAGATCTCTTAGGCTTCCCAAGTGGTGCAGTGGCAAAGAATCTGCCTTTCTGAGTTTTTTTCCATCACCATTACAGCTACAACATTTTATAGTCTTCCATGTAATGGTTTTCCACACCATAGTCAACATTCTATAATGAAAAGCTGAAAGTATTTCTACTAAGATCAAGAGCAAGAGACATTTTTTCAGCATAGCCATAGCAATCAGACAAGGAAAAAAAAAAAAAAATGAAATGCATCCAAATTGGAAAGGAAGAAGTAAAGCTGTCACTGTTTCAGATGATATGATACTTAACATAGAAAGCACTATAAACAACATCAAAAACTATTAGAAATAAGAAATGAACTCAGTAAAGTTGCAGTATGCAAAATTAATATAAAATAAATCTGTTGCACTTCTTTACATTAAAAATGGAGTATCACTTGCCAATTAAACAACCCCCAAGGAGCTCGAAAACCCCAGCTGGCCCAGCCCCTCCAACGACATGGGACCTACCCAGGAGAGGACTGGCAGATGGACTTCACCCAGATGCCAGTTTCTCAAGGGTATAAATACCTATTAGTCATGATAGATACATTCACAGGATGGATTGAAGGCTTTCCCACTCGGACTGAGAAGGCTGAAGAGGTGGTAAAAAAACTGCTCCATGAAATCATTCCAAGATTTGGTCTTCCCAGGTCATTACAAAGTGACAATGGGACGCCATTTACTTCTAAGGTCACCCAAGGGGTCTCGAAAGCATTGGGCATTACTTATTATCTCCATTGTGCCTGGAGGCCTCAATCTTCAGGAAAAGTAGAAAGAGCCAATCAATTCTTAAAATCAGCAATAAAAAAGATAACCCAAGAGACCTCCCTGGGATGGAAGGAGGCTTTACCGATAGCTCTCCTCCGCACCCGCATTGCCCCTAAGGAACAGCTTGGTCTTAGTCCTTATGAGATGCTATACGGGAGACCTTTTGTTTATGTCAATGACCTCTTCCTAGATCCAGAGGTTCAGACCCTCCAGTCTTATACCATGGCCATTGGGCAATTCCAACAGGATATACGCTTGTGGGGTATAAACCAGGACCCAAAAGAGTCTAAGGAGTCACCACTATATGCTCCAGGGACTCAAGTCCTAGTTAAAGTCTGGAAAGATGGGTCCCCAAAAGCTCAACTCCAGCCCACATGGAAGGGCCCCTACCCTGTAATACTTTCTACCCCCACAGCAGTCAAGGTACCAGGACATGACACCTGGATTCACTACTCACGAGTCAAGCCGTGGAAGAAGACAGAAGAGGACACTCAATACACCTGTGAGCCCCTGGGAGATCTCAAATACCTATTCAGGACTACCAATGAGTGCCATTCTAATAAACACCCCCAAAATCTAGTTTCTGGGGATAAGATTTCTCAAGATAGCTCTAAAGAGCCAACACAGCTTGACAGAGATTATACTCCAAAAAAGCCCAAGCTTTAAAATACTAGACTGCATGACTCTCTTTACCACAGTCCAAACACTGTATATATAAATCCTTGAAGAAGGGAATGGCAAACTGCTCCAGTATTCTTGCTTGGAAAATCCCATGGACAGAGCCTAGTGGACTACAGTCCATGGGGTCACAAGCAGTCAGACATAAATATATATTTATAACAGACAGAAGATAGATCTTCTGATCAAGGAGGGACTTGAGCCATCCTGGCGATGTAAATTTAAAATTGACTAATGCTCCTACTAGTCCTTGTTATGCTATATTGATGATTATTCCATGCATTGTCAATTGTCTAACCTGTTTTGTCTCTGCCCAGGTCAACAAGCTACAACATACAGTGCCAGTTCAACAAAGATGTAAAACTACAGCCGACCACAGAAAATATCACTCACCCTTAAATGGACACCGCTATAAGGACTCTGAGGCTTGAGACTAGCAAGAGGGGGAGGCCCAATACCCCTCGCCGCCCCAGTTCAGTAGGAAGTAGCCAGAAAGACCTTGACGCCCCTATTCCCAAAGAATTGGGCCTCCCATCTCTTGAGGGGGAATGATAGGTAGGTAGAATAGGGAAAAGGAGTCCAAAATTGCGGTGGCTACAGACAAGGAAGGGAAAAGCCCATGAAAATGAAACAAATGAAGGTCCGTCCGAGGACCGGAGTGAGGACCTCAGGTAAAATAAACAACACTCCTGGCTAGCCCAATTTACATAGGACAGGCCCAGGGAGAGGTAAACATATAAATAGAGGAGCCAAAGCCAGCTCTTTCTCTCTCTCTCCCGCGCGCTGGGGCGCTCTTCTCCTCGTGTTTTTAGATCGATGTGCCCTCACGCCTCAAAGATGGATTTTCCTGCTATGTTCTAAATAAAATTGAGCTGTAACACTGAAAAAAAAAAAAAGAATCTTATACTCTAAAGAAAAAGGGCTACAGTATAATCTAATATAAACTGTATAAGAGAATATATACATATATATTATGAAAGTTCAAATAATTATTGGAAAAAGGAAAGCATACACAACAGTAGCAGAAAAAGAATTAGGAAAATATTGAAATAATGTTCACATGTCCAGTGAAAGATACCCAGTAGGGGAAACTGCAGTCCCCTCCTCTGATCCTAGTTGGAATTATAATGACCCTGAGCACATCTGGGAAAGAGATCATTTTCTAATCTGTGAAGGCAGGACTGAAAGCAGCCCAGCAAAAAGTAATTAGTTATGCCTGGGTCTCAGCAATAACTCAGGAGCCCAATTAGAACCCCATTGCCTTTCTGGAAAGGCTAAAAGAGGCACTCCAAAAGTTTACCAATCTGGACTTAGACTCTTACGAGGGGCAGGTGATTTTAAAAGACAAATTCCTGTCCCAATGTGCATCAGATATCAGAATTAAGTTACAACAACTACAACAGCAGGACCCCGATGCCTCTTTAGATGAGATGGTCCAGACAGCCACCAATTCCTTTTATAACAGAGAACAGGAGAAGGAGGCCAAGGCCCAGGAGAAGGAGAGAAAGAAAGAGACAAGGCATGCCCAGATGCTGGCCGCCCTCCAGAAAAGCCCTATGGCAAACCCCAAGTCCTTGAAGGACAAGGCACAAGACAAATGCCTGATCTGTAGACAGGCGGGGCATTGGGCCAAAGAGTGTCCAAACCATGACAAGTCTCCTAGAACGACTTGCCACAAATGCCATCAACTGGGACATTGGGGGCACTCTGCCCTCGGGACCCAAGAGCCTCAAGGTCAAGCACCAAGCTTACCCTCACGATGGTTCAAGAGGACTGAAGTGGCCCACTCCAGCCAGCCCACCTGTCACAGATAACTATCACGAGGCTGGAGCCAAGGGGGCAACTGGATGTGGCAGGTAGGTCCGAGAATTTCTTGGTTAACACAGGGGCTACCTGCTCTGTCTTGATCTCCTACTCCGGAGCCTTCTCCTCCCAAACCTGTACCATTTTGGGTGCTACAGGAAAAGCAACTACTAAAAGATTTACCCGAGCACTTCTTTGTTGCTGGGATGGACAAATATTTTCCCATCAGTTTCTGGTGGTCCCCGAGTGTCCTACTGCCTTATTGGGAAGAGATATACTCACTAAACTGGGAACCACCCTTGTGATGGGAAATTTTTCAGCCCCTAGAGCCCTGCAGCTCCTGGTTACTACTGAAGAACCCATTACACCTTCAATAGAGAGGGACCAAAAACTATGGGAAGACAAAATTAATCCCCAGGTGTGGGACCAGGGGATTCCTGCACGAGCCCATCAAGCTGAACCAGTCATCACTGTCCTTCGATATCCCACTCGGTTTCCTAACCGGAAACAATACCTTCTCAAAAGAGAGGCTCGAGAGGGGCTACAGCCTTTAATAAATAAATTCCTTGCTTGTGGGCTGTTGGTCCCCACCAGTTCACCATGTAACACCCCAATCCTCTCAGTAAAGAAAAAAGACGGAACCTGGCGAATGGTTCAAGATCTCTGGATCATAAATGAAGCTGTAGTCCCCCTCCATTCCACAGTACCCAATCCCTATGTAATCTTGGGAGAAATCCCACCCAGTGCCAAGTGGTTTACAGTCTTGGATCTCAAAGATGCATTTTTTTTGCATACCACTGGCTAAAGAATCCCAATATCTTTTTGCTTTTGAGTGGGAGGCCCCAGGAGAAAAATACCAACAGATGACTTGGACAGTATTACCTCAGGGGTTCAGAGATAGCCCCCACCTGTTTGGACAGGCCCTTAGCCGGGATCTCCTAGATCTGGACCTGGGACCTAATGGGAAAATATTACAATATGTAGATGACCTACTAATCTGCTCTCCAGATGAGAAAAGTGCCCAACAACATGCAATTCAGGTTCTAAACTTCTTGGCAGAAAGAGGATATAAAGTCTCCCGTGCTAAGGCACAGATGGTCGAGACAAAGGTCACTTACCTGGGAGTTCAGATTACACACGGGTCCAGGAGGCTGTCCTCTGATAGGGTACAAGGAATCCTCCAGTTGCCCTCCCCCACGACCCGAAAACAATTGTGAGCTTTCCTGGGGCTAACTGGATATTGCAGAATCTGGATACCCAACTATGGTCTAATTGCCCAGCCCTTATATGAAAGCTTAAAGGGACGAGATGATTCAATCCCACTGATGTGGGGAACTCCTCAAAAGAAGGCAGAGGCTACACTAAAACAGGCCTTAACTCAGGCACCTGCCTTGAGGTTGCCAGACCCAGAAAAAGCATTCCAACTTTATGTCCATGAAAGAGAAGGAATAGCCTTGGGAGTGTTAACTCAAAGGTTGGGATCTGAGCCCCAGCCTGTAGCTTACTTATCCAAAAAGCTCGATCCAACTACCCGAGGCTGGCCCCCCTGCCTCCGAAATCTTGCAGCTATTGCAATCATGATAGAAGATGCTTTAAAACTCTCCTTTGGGGGCAAACTAACTATCTTTACCAGCCACCAAGTAAAACAACTCCTAAATGGGAGAGGCCATTTATGGATGTCTGATCAAAGAATCCTCAGATATCAAGTAATGCTGATGGAAAATCCAGTCCTCACTATATCCCCTTGTGAGGTTCTTAACCCAGCCACCCTCCTGCCTACCCCCGAGGGCTCTCTCCCCTTTCACTCTTGTCTAGAAACCTTGGACCACTGGACAAAACCCTGAGAAGGATTGTCAGAAGATCCTCTGACCAATCCTGAGGAAATCTGGTACACTGATGGAAGCAGCTTTGTCTTGGATGGAAAAAGAAGAGCCGGGTATGCAGTAGTCTCCAATTTTGAGACCATAGAGGCTAAGCCTCTGCCACCAGGTACTTCAGCCCAATTAGCTGAGCTCATAGCCCTGACTCGAGCTTTAGAGCTGGGAAAAGGAAAAAGAATAGCCATTTACACTGATTCCAAGTATGCCTTTCTGGTGCTACATGCACATGCTGCTATTTGGAAAGAAAGGGGCCACTTGACCACCCGAGGGTCCCCAATCAAATATCGTGATCAGATTCTTTGACTCCTGGAGGCAGTCCATCTGCCCACTGAGGTTTAAGTCGCCCACTGAGGTTTAAGTCTCCCACTGTAAAGGACACCAAAAAGGGAGCACAGAAGTGGCACGAGGGAACCAAGCAGCTGATCAGGCAGCTAGGAGAGCAGCATTACAGAACCATGACCTAATAGGGGTTGCCACCTTAGTCCCACAAAGTAATTTGCCAGAAACTCCTTCATATACTGAAGGTGAGACTCTTAAAGCTAAGAGTGAGGGCTTTCAAGAAGATCATATGGGGTGGTTCCAAAAGGAGGGACTCCTTTTTCTGCCTGGGAACCTCCAATGGAAGTTGGTTAACTCCTTACATGCCACTACTCATTTAGGAGAAAAGGCCCTCCAAAGATTACTAGAAAGGTCCTTCAGAGGAACAGGCTTCCAAACAACTATAAGACAGGTGGTGTCCTCTTGTCCCACTTGCCAATTAAACAACCCCCAAGGAGCTCGAAAACCCCAGCTGGCCCAGCCCCTCCAACGACGTGGGACCTAACCAGGAGAGGACTGGCAGATGGACTTCACCCAGATGCCAGTTTCTCAAGGGTATAAATACCTATTAGTCATGATAGATACATTCACAGGATGGATTGAAGGCTTTCCCACCCAGACTGAGAAGGCTGAAGAGGTGGTAAAAAAACTGCTCCATGAAATCATTCCAAGATTTGGTCTTCCCAGGTCATTACAAAGTGACAATGGGACGTCATTTACTTCTAAGGTCACCCAAGGGGTCTCAAAACCATTGGGCATTACTTATTATCTCCATTGTGCCTGGAGGCCTCAATCTTCGGGAAAAGTAGAAAGAGCCAATCAATTCTTAAAATCAGCAATAAAAAAGATAACCCAAGAGACCTCCCTGGGATGGAAGGAGGCTTTACCGATAGCTCTCCTCCGCACCCACATTGCCCCTAAGGAACAGCTTGGTCTTAGTCCTTATGAGATGCTATACGGGAGACCTTTTGTTTATGTCAATGACCTCTTCCTAGATCCAGAGGTTCAGACCCTCCAGTCTTATACCATGGCCATTGGGCAATTCCAACAGGATATACGCTTGTGGGGTATAAACCAGGACCCAAAAGATTCTAAGGAGTCACCACTATATGCTCCAGGGACTCAAGTCCTAATTAAAGTCTGGAAAGATGGGTCCCCAAAAGCTCAACTCCAGCCCACATGGAAGGGCCCCTACCCTGTAATACTTTCTACCCCCACAGCAGTCAAGGTACCAGGACATGACACCTGGATTCACTACTCACGAGTCAAGCCGTGGAAGAAAACAGAAGAGGACACTCAATACACCTGTGAGCCCCTGGGAGATCTCAGATACCTATTCAGGACTACCAATGAGTGCCATTCTAATAAACACCCCCAAAATCTAGTTTCTGGGGATAAGATTTCTCAAGATAGCTCTAAAGAGCCAACACAGCTTGACAGAGATTATACTCCAAAACAGACAGAAGATAGATCTTCTGATCAAGGAGGGACTTGAGCCATCCTGGCAATGTGAATTTAAAATTGACTAATTCCCCTGCTAGTCCTTGTTATGCTATATTGATGATTATTCCATGCATTGTCAATTGTCTAACCTGTTTTGTCTCTGCCCAGGTCAACAAGCTACAACATACAGTGCCAGTTCAACAGAGATGTAAAACTACAGCCGACCACAGAAAATATCACTCACCCTTACATGGACACCGCTATAAGGACTCTGAGGCTTGAGACTAGCAAGAGGGGGAGGCCCAATACCCCTCGCCGCCCCAGTTCAGCAGGAAGTAGCCAGAAAGACCTCGACGCCCCTATTCCCAAAGAATTGGGCCTCCCATCTCTTGAGGGGGGAATGTTAGGTAGGTAGAACAGGGAAAAGGAGTCCAAAATGGCGGTGGCTACAGACAAGGAAGGGAGAAGCCCGCAAAAATGAAACAAAAAAAGGTCCAAGGACAGGAGTGAGGACCTCAGGTAAAACAAACAACACTCCTGGCTGGCCCAGTTTACATAGGACAGGGAGAGATAAACATAAATAGAGGAGCCAGAGCCAGCTCTCCCTCTCTCTTTCCCCCGCGCGCTGGGGCGCTCTTCTCCTCGTGTCTTTAGATCGATGTGCCCTCATGCCTCAAAGATGGATTTTCCTGCTATCTTCTAAATAAAATAGAGCTGTAACACTGAGCTGTAACACTGATTTGTCTAAGAGCTATAACACGGTCTATCTAAGACCTGAGAGCTGTGACACGCCGAGGGGGCTTTAATGTCCGTCACTCCAAATCTTTGTTGTGACGAGACAAAGAATTGAGGAACATACACTCACGTGACAATACGAATCAGGTCCAGCGTCTTGGGAAAGCTGTCTACCTCTGATGTCGTCGTCTTCTCATCCTGGTGTAGTGTAGTTTCTCCTGATAAAAAGGTCCTTCCATCCATGTTGGAGACAGTCCCTTAAATTATGTCTTTTTCCAGTCCTGGTTGCAGGTCATGAGGCATCTGATCTTCATCCAAAGATAGATTACTGAGATAAGCTTCAGAAACAAACTTAGGGTGTTCTTCAAGAATTCAATTAAAATTTTACATTAACATCACATAACAGCAAAGAACTATCTAAGAGATGAGTCTTACTAGATGCAGACCTCCATTAACAAACTGATATTTAACATTTTGAAATATCTTTTTCTCCTTAAAATTACCCTTATTTTTATTAAATATAACCAAATTAAGGCCAGTTTGTTGGCAAAATAGGTCTGTTCTCACTGATCTTGGTCTGATGATTTTTATAACCATAATTGATTGTAGGCTTTTTATTTTGCTGAAACATTTACAGAGTCTCAGACTGAACTTTTAAAATAAAACAGGGCTGGGAAACTCACACTGAAGGCTTATCACAGATTTTGCCTAACACATCTAGGTGAATTCTTCCCTTTTTAAGGTCTCAAAAATTCCTTGAGATTTTTGTACCTGTGAGATAACCTTCCTAACTCATTTGATAAACTTACTGGAAACCTAAGAACTTCCAATTTTTAGAGGAGTCAGAAAATATAATTGTTTTGTTTATAACGTTTAATTTTACCAAAGTATTGTCATAATTAGTTTGAGAGGAAGATTTTCCCTACTCCCTGAAAACATAAGATTCAAACCCATAACTTCAGATAGAAACCATAAAAGTTATAAGCATATTCACTGGTTCATTCAGTCATAACTCATTTGATAAACTTACTGGAAACCTAAGAACTTCCAATTTTTAGAGGAGTCAGAAAATATAATTGTTTTGTTTATAATGTTTAAATTTAGCAAAGTATTGTCATAATTAGTTTGAGAGGAAGATTTTTCCCTACTCCCTGAAAACATAAGATTCAAACCCATAACTTTTCAGATAGAAACCATAAAAGTTATAAGCATATTCACTGGTTCATTCAGTCTTTTTGTTAACTTTTGTGGAGTCATCAGGTTTTTCATTAAAATACCAGGACATATCAGAATGTTAAAAACACCATATAATTTCTAGGATATCTGTATTAGTTATTTTACCATACATTATAACTTGAGCATATTTATTACTCATTTGGTAATCTTTCTATGTAATTTAACCAACCAATTAAACACAGTTTAATATCTCTCTGGGATGCTCCAGGGGCCCTCTGAAGCACCCCAAAGTTAGCTAGAGATATAAAAACTCATCTCTCATTTACATTTTTTTTAGAATTTCTTCATTTTGTTTGTCAACAAGGTAATTTCCTTGTTGACAAACTTGTAACAGATATAATATTTAACTTATATTAAACCTAGGTACAATGAAAATATTTTACTTAATGTTAATTACTCTAAGACATGTCTATATTAGATAGGTCAACAAACAAACATTAATATCAGGTATTTAACATTGAATATTTCCCAATTCACATGATCCTGGAATTTATTGTTTAATTTAGAATTACTTGATTTGTAAGCGCTTACCTTTTTTTAAGCCAAATAAATAGAGCTCATATACAAATTAACCACACAAAAATTACCAAGACATATTTAGACAAACACAGTGCAAGATCTAGCTTCAAGTCTCTTCTTTTTTTTCCCCTCAGTGTCAGGAGTTAGAGATGGTCTAGATAAGTGTTCCTGAGAGCCCTGGTCTCACGGCACAGGGAAAGAAAATCAAGTTCTAAAACAGGATGGAGTCTAAGAGATCAATAAGCTCTTGGGGTTTTTCAGAAAAAAAAAAAAAGGGGGGGGGTTTGGGTTTTCCAGTTATACAAATCACTCGTGGAGAAGGGCCAGTACTGATATGTGCGTTCGCCGCCAGGATTAGCTGGCCCAGCCCGGCCCGGAAACACCCGAATGGTGGCCGAGGGAGCCTCTCGGCTCCCGTAATCAGACAAGTCTCTGCCCCCTCGGGCCCTTCTGCGAGTTCTCTGGGCTGGCCCCCCTCCTGCTGCGGCTCCGAGGGCTCTGGTTCCCCGCTTTGTTCTCCGGTTGACACCTGTGGTACCTGTGGGGGCAAGGGTGGTGAAATATATGGGGGAGGCAATCCCCACAATAAGCACACAAAAAGCCAGCACGGCGCCGGCACACAGAGACAAGCAGACAAGCGACAGAGACAAACAAAATATTGGCCAAAAACACTGAACTAGGTTTATCCTGGGTGGTTGTTATCCTGTTTCCCAAAGTTACCTTACCGAAAGGCGTCCACTGCCCACCAAATTCAGGATCAGAAGAGACGTCTTCCCCCGTTCTCTTACAGNCGGCGCCGGCACACAGAGACAAGCAGACAAGCGACAGAGACAAACAAAATATTGGCCAAAAACACTGAACTAGGTTTATCCTGGGTGGTTGTTATCCTGTTTCCCAAAGTTACCTTACCGAAAGGCGTCCACTGCCCACCAAATTCAGGATCAGAAGAGACGTCTTCCCCCGTTCTCTTACAGAACGGCTCACAAGCCAGTCGCCTTCCAGCTTGAATGCTGGGCCCCAGACTTACACTGGACTTTTCACAAAACCAGCTGCCTTCCAGCCTGAATGCTGGGCCCTGGACTCACGCTGGACTTTTCACAAAACCAGCTGCCTTCCAGCCTGAATGCTGGGCCCTGGACTCACGCTGGATTTTACCAGAGCCAGTTGCCTTCCAGCTTGAATGCTGGACCCCGGACTTACACTGGACTTTTCACAAAACCAGCTGCCTTCCAGCCTGAATGCTGGGCCCCGGACTCATGCTGGATTTTACCAGACTTAACACCGGTGTTCAGATATTTTTCCTCCAAGTGAGGAAACCCCTTCTACAGGGAGAGTGTTATTCTTCCCAGTTAGAGGGATCCCGGACGAGCCCCCAAATGTTGTGCCCAAAGTCCAAGTCCCTAAAACTGAGAGAACAAGACATCCACAGCAATGCAAAAGCAAAAAGGGGTTTTATTGCTAGCTCGAGCTAGGGCTCCCATCTCATCCAGCACAGTGGAGTCTTGATGAGAGCCCCGAGCCCTAAATTACACCAGTATTTATAGAGTTAAGACAAAGACAGGGAGTTGGTAAGGGTGGATTGGTTGCAAGGGTTTTATGGTATCTACTAATTGGCTAAATTTTCATGCACATGGGCTTTCTTAGAGGATTTCCACCCTCTTCCTGATAGGCTGAAGCTAGCCCTTTTCTTCCTGGCAATGACTTAGCTCCTCTGCAAGGGAGATTTTGGCCTGCCTTGGCCCCCTGAAGCCTGTTATGGCACCTGTTTGGGTCCTAACACCCTGCAGTAGGAGGATGGAATCTTAGTGACTGGATCACCAGGGAAGCCCCTGAACTGAATCTTTTAAAATGTGTCAGAAGTTATTGTAGCAAGTCATTATTAGGCTGTGATATCCTTATGATCAGGGATTACTTTTTATACATCTTTATAGTTCTTTCAGGACATAGTGTGGCATCATCTGCATTCTACTTGTATTAATGTATAGGGTTTTGCATGTTTTAGCCTCATGAAGAAGTAAGTCAAATTCCTTCATATTCTTAGGTATAAACAATCCTGAATTGAATATTTAACTCTACAAATAGGATCTACTCTCTTCAGCACTGTGAATCTAAGCTCTGCCTCACAATCAAGAAATCAACCAACAAAAAGTTTTTATCATGAGCAAGACAGATCACATAGTTCTTTATTAACTATATCACATTCTCTAGGAAAAGAATCTGAGAGCTCACCCAAGGTCACCCAGAGGAATAGGCAGTACCAGCTCTGCAAATCAAACCAATTGCCTAAGCCAAACTTCTGTGATAAACACACTTAAAGTAGGTGTGAGAGAAAAGTCAGAAGGGTTTATCCCACTTGAGATTAACAGGCAGTGTAGTTTGTCTTCAACTAAAGTGCTGATGGATAAAAGACAAAATCTGGTGTGTAAATTCTGCTTTCACTATGTTGAAAGGGGATTAAAAATAGAAAGGAATTCTATTTAGGTTTAGACAGCGAAGGCTGAGATATAGAAAGGACTTTTGTAAAGGAGTGGGATTGAGATATTCTTTCCCTACCCAAGAGCCCCAGTTATGAAGCTGCCAGAATAAGCCTCTTGCCTGCTTGCTTGTATTTCTGGTATCTTGATTAATCACATGGCTGTCCTATATCAGCAATTTTTGATCTATAAATTCACAGCTCCAGAGAGTTAATGTGAGATTATCCAGACACTGTTTAAAGGGCCAGCTATCAAGGAAACAAAGGAGCCTCTCCATTGGGGGCATGTGAGTACTTTTCTAGTCCTTAGGCACTTGGTAATTTCACAAAATAGATATGGTATATTTGTCAAGCAAATCTCTTTCAACAGATTCTCCTCCTCCCCATTTGTTCTTCTCAGTATAAATGGAGTTAACATTGTATACTTCCATTAGGGGGCAATTATTTTAAGTAGAATCATTCTGCTCCTATTTCCTGTATTAATGGTTGTCTCTTGTATGCAATCTTATCTTGGACATCTTAGGTTAAAAAAAAGAAAAAACCACAGAAGAGCATCCCCAGGACTTCAGAGACTACAAATATAATTCAGAAAGCTTTTGAAAAAGTGGAGTTTAGGAAATAGTAAGTGTAAGAAAACTGAATTAATAATTACCACTTAAAAATCTACCATGCAGAAGATAACTATAAATGTGAAAGGATTTATCTATTAGCTTCTATAATTTAAAATTTATTTTCAGAGACATATTTTCCAGATAAAATAAAAGGAAGCACTCTGCATTTGTAGCACTAAATCCTGGAAGTCATTCAATAATAACACTTTGCACTTACTGTTCTGTACTTTAAAAAATCTTTTTCTCATATATATTTTGAAATAGTGTAGATATTATTATTATTTATAGATGAAAGAAATTGACATGTGAGAATTTAAGTGATATTCTCAAGAATGCACAATTACACCATGAAAGGTAGGACCAGACTCTGAGTCTGTTGTTTTGTTGTTCATCATCAGTAAAAACTGTATCTTTGATTTATTATGGGCATTCTCACTTTTATAGTTCAGTATATGAAGATAAGACAAAAAATTTTAATGGGTTTTGTCCAGGTCATTCTGCAAGAGAAAGGAACAGCTACGAAGAGTACACAAGTGCTGATTTGAAATCCTTTGCTCAAGTCACTTGACCACAACAAAAGTAAGAGGCAAGGCCAAAGAGTTATGCAGAACACATTGCCCATTACTGTTCTTAACATTTGCCCTTGATAAAAGTTTTCCATTCAAATCCATTTCTCCTTGGCAAATATTTGTCTTCTCTAGAAATATTAAAAACAAAAGAGAGAAAAGATTTCTCCTGAGTAAATAATGAAAAGGGAACAATCCATTGTGGTGGATAAAAATCAGAGGATTAAACTTTTTGTGAGTGAGTGAGTGAAGTCGCTCAGTCGTGTCCGACTCTTTGCGACCCCATGGACTGTAGCCCAGCAGGCTCCTCCCTCCATGGGATTCTCCAGGCAAGAGTACTTAAACTTTTTACAACCTAAATATAGGATTATGTTTGTCATATAGTTGTAAAATTTTTAGCAAACATAAACTATTATGTGATCAGGTAATTAAGATAGTATTACAGTGACATGTTGTTAGTATGACTTTTAAAACTTCATTTAAATCAAAGAAACTACAATGTCAGCAGGAGCATCCATATCCTTACTGTGTTTGGAGTGCTCTCGGTTCTGGGAGGAAGGGAAGGCTGGAGGGGCCAGAGAAGGGCGGGGCAGCTCTTCCCTCGTATGTTGGTCATCAGGCTGCAGTGCCTCTCTCCCCCACTGAATCACAGCTGGGATACTCACAGCATTATCACCGCATTATTGTGACAGCCATGAACCCATTACTCACAGCCCGCTTCTGCCTCGTCACCCTGACCTTTGGTTCTGAGTCGTGTTCTGGCCAAAGCACAATGACGAGTGTTTAGGGGTGGGTGCATAAGGGGGGGTTAGTGGGAAGGGATGGCATGAACTTTTTCTGCATTTTGTTATGTTTTCTTTAACATGTAACCAAGCAGCATCCTGTCAATATAGTCAGCCAATTGATCGAGAAAAATAAAAAGACAAATGATTGCCTTAGTGTCCTCAAATAATGTTAGAGAGTTAAAAATATTAATAATTTGGATTCTGTAGGGGAATTGGTCATTATTTGGGCCACCTGCACTGCTTTCCTGTATTTAGAGAATTCCTCACTGTGTAAACCTTGGTGGTAAGCAAAGATGTCTCCCATAGTGAAAGTGGAAGATGTTAGATAATCTTTCTCTGCCTTCCTTACAGCTAGGGTAAAGGCATATGACCTATGACCCAGGCTTTTCAATCAGATATCTCTGCTGGACTTTTAGCTCAAACCTGAAGATACAAGCAACAGTCTCTCTCTCTTAATCTACTGGCAGGAAAGATTACTGCAATCTACCGTTTCCAGTGTAGAGGTGTAGCCAAATGGCAGACTGTATGCTCTACCCTGATGTTCCTCTGGCTGACTGGGAGCCAGGCTCCCAGAACCACACAAGAGAAGAGTGTAGCATGTTGTCACTAGCCCAGGAAAAGATCAAAATCCAAAGTACAGTTTCTACAGAATGCATATCACTCCTGCACCAACATAAAGTCAGAAATCATAAGTCAGACTATCATAAGTTGGAGATCGCCCATATATACATCACACCTTCTTTATTCATTCTCCTGTGGATGGACCCTTGGGTTGATTCCATGTCTTGGCTATTGTGAACAGTGCTCCTGTGAACGTGAAAGTGCAACCATCTCTCTGAAACTCTGTTTTCATTTACTTTGGATGTATACCCAGATGTGGGATTGCTGGATCAAATGGTAATTATATTTTTAAATTTTTGAGGAACCTCCAAACTGTTTTCCTCAGAGGCTAAAACCATTTACGTTCCCACCAACACTGCACAAGGGTTCCCTTTCCTCCCTGCATCTTTGCCAATGCTTGTTATCTCGTCTTTTTTTATTTTTCATTTTTATTGGAATATAGTTGCTTTACAATGCTGTGTTAGTTGCTACTGTATAGCAAAGCTCAGAGAAGGCAATGGCACCCCACTCCAGTACTCTTGCCTGGAAAATCCCATGGACGGAGGAGGGGGGGGGGGGGGCCCCTCTTCTCACAGCTTGCATAGCTCTTACCCAGTCTTAGCATGGAAAGCTCTGAATCTCTGGAAATCATTCAACCCCAGGAAAACCAGGATGGGTGGTTATTCTAGCCAACTCCTTCATCAGATCAGTTCTGTGGGTGGTTTATCCCTACTACTTGACTTCAAGCTTAGTTTTTCAAGCGTTCCTAGCAATTCTGTGAGGCACTCAATATCATTTTCAAAAATTATGGAAGTATAACCCAATATCCCGGAGAAGGCAATGGCACCCCAGTACTCTTGCCTGGAAGCTCCCATGAATGGAGGAGCCTGGAAGGCTGCAGTCCATGGTGTCGCTGAGGGTAGGACACGACTGAGCGACTTCCCTTTCACTTTTCACTTTCCTGCATTGGAGAAGGAAATGGCAACCCACTCCAGTGTTCTTGCCTGGAGAATCCCAGGGACGGGGGAGCCTGGTGGGCTGCCATCTCTGGGGTCGCACAGAGTTGGACACGACTGAAGCGACTTAGCAGCAGCAGCAGCAGCAACCCAATATCCTTTTAATCCATTATTGATCTCCTTAAGTCAGTGAGAATTGGTTTCTAACTACTGCTAATGAGAACCTTGGCTAAAACAGATACTTTTGTGTGTAGTTTGGAAACCTGCATTTCATGATGACCTGTGAATCACACTGCCTTGATATAGCTTATATGGGTTTCCCTGGGTAGCTCAGGTAGTAAAGAATCTGCCTGTGATGCAGGATATCCAGGCCTGATCCCTGGGTCAAGAAGATCCCCTGGAGAAGGAAATGGCAACCCACTCCAGTATTCTTGCCTGGAAAGTCCCATGGACAGACGAGCCTAGTGGGCTACAGTCCATGGGGTCGCACAGAGTCCGACACGACTGAGTGACTAACACCACATCATAGGGTTATTACAGATGCTCTTTGATGTTAACATTTTGAAAGGTGCTACAAAAGCATCTGTATGATGGTTCTTACTGTATTTTTGAAATCTTGAGATATTTCTAATGGTTGAAGACTATTGTGAACCATTTTTCCTTGGTGATGAGATAAGCACTGACAGAAGTAAAGTTGCTGACAGAAAATATTTGAATTTCCCCACTCCATCTCATCCTATATCCCCCAATTTATGAAAGTCTAGTTCTCCAGATGAAGAATTTTTTAAGCCAGAAAAATAGAATAAAATGATGACCTAAAAACATCTTTGCTGAATTACTCATTTCTGGAGTGTGTATAAAAGTTCTTCATTGTTTTTCCTGATAGTTAGACTTTCCTCCTGAAAGTTACACTCTTGAACACATGTAGTTCTCTTTCAGCTTCATCTTCTGGACATCCTCACACTCCTGCCTTCTGATCTTTTCATCCTTTGGAGAGAAAACCTTGAGTGAAAATATTCCTGTTCATAAAGTAGTCATTAAAATGTTATTACAGTGCTTACTTTGGCAGCATTTACAGTAAAATTGGAATGATACAGAGAAGATTAGAATGGCCCCTGCGTGAGGAAGCACATTTGTGAAGCATTCCACATTTTTTAGACTTACAACAGTGACCATTTGAATGAATATAATTACTATGATGTACATCTGAAATGAATGATATTGTATATTGATTATGTTTTAATTATTAAAATATTGTTACATAAATAGTACATCTTTATTAAAGAAAAATAGAAAATATCAGAAGACAATAGGTATCCATAATTCTATCACTGCTAACATTTTGGGCTTTTTTTGGGGTAAGAATTTATGTCTATAGTTATAAATTTTCAAGAATTTGAGGTCGAACTATACAATTTCAGAACCTACTTTATTATTACCATTATGAATTTCTTCCCAGGTATATGCATATAGGTATAATTTTAAATGACTGCACACTTAATGGATAGAAATATCATCACATTCATTAATTAACTTTTGGACATTTTCAGCTTTGTAAACAATACTATTAAAATTTTGTATCTGGCCTTAAACATTCATGCTAAGTTGCTTCAGTCGTGTCAGACTCTGCAACCCTATGGATTGTATCCCTTCTGTTTATTTCCCCAAAATAAATATTAGAAGTAGAATTCTACATCAGATGCTTGGCTCATTTTTGAAATTTTTCTTATATTTTGCTTCCCAGAAAAGTCTGTGTAAGTTTATTTGTATAATTTATTATTGTATGCTTCATACCTTTTATGCTTTCTCTAGCCACCTGTGAGATTATACAGTTCTACCCTCAACAACTTTGAGCATTATTGTTTTTTTTTTAATTTTTATTAACTTGATAAAGATATTATCTCATTGTTATTGATTACTAGTGAGGCTAAATATTTTAATGTATTTTTTTGGCCTGGTTTTCCTTCTTTTTAAAATTATCTGCTCCTAAAAACACGATCTGAAAGGATACACACACCCCAATGTTCACTGTGGCACTGTTTACAATAGCCAAGACATGGAAGCAGCCTAAATATCCATCAACAGAGGAATAAATAAAGAAAATGTGGTACATATATACAATGGAATATTGCTCAGTCATTAAAATGAATGAAATAATGCCATTTGCAGAAACATGGATGGACCTAGAGTTTGTCATGCTGAGTGAAGTAAGTCAGACAGAGAAGGAAAAATATTGTATGACATCACTTACCTGTGGAATCTAAAAAGAAATTATACAAATAAACTTACACAGACTCACAGACTTAGAGAACAGACTTAAGATTGCTGAGGGGAAGGTTGTAGGGAAGGATAGTTCAGGAGTTTGGTATGGACGTGTACACACTACTATGTTTAAAATGGGTAACCAGGAAGAACCTACTGTATAGCACAGGGAACTCTACTCAATATTACGTGACAGCCTGGATGGGAGGGGAATCTGGGGGAGAATAGGTGCATGTAAACGTGTGGTTGAGGCCCTTTACTGTCCCCCTGAAACTATCACAACATTGCTAATCGGTTATACTCCAATAAAAAATAAAAACTTAAAGTGTTTGCTCCTGTCAAGGTACCTGTTTTCTTCAACATGAATGTATGAGATTAACCACTTCATTATGTCATGAAATGCAAAGAAGTAAACTCAGATTCTGAAAATTTATCACCCCCTCCAAGAAATGTCATGATTTGCTTTGTCACCATCATCTACTTATTTGATTTTCACAAATTATTTCCTTCCTGAATTAGGTTTCTGGTTGATTTTCACCCTTTTATTCCCTTTTCAAGAAGTCCTTAGATTTTTAAAATTTATTTTCTCTTATCCCATGAAGTACCATAATAATATTACACTATTTTAAATACAGGTGTTTAGGAGTTTATGCCTTGCAGAGGAAGAAGTCAAGTAGGTAGTACCAAAATGTAATTAATCTAATCCATTTTCTCTTGTTATTTTTATTGAAGCATTGTTGATTTACATTGTCATTAATTCCTGTTATACAACAAAGTGATTTGGTTGTACATATATATATATATATATACACACACACATTCTTTTTAAAATATCCTTTTCCATTATGGTTTATCATAGGATATATTTTTAAATTGGAGCATAATTGCTTTATGATGTTGTGTTAGCTTCTGCTGCACAACAATGTGAATCAACTATAAGGATACATATGTCCCCTCCCTCAAGCCTCCCTCCCACCCATCCCTCCATTTTCTCTTTAGGTTAAAAATATTGTTTCCCTTTCAAAAGGAAAGAACATCTTTTGTATCCTGTCTTCTGAGGGACATATAAACTATTAAGTAAAATATTTACAATGCTGGCTTTTGTCACAGGTGGGAGTTAAGAGAGGTGTAATCAGTATCTTTGCAGCAGGATTTGCTGTCTGTTTCCCAACTACTCCACTGTTTTTTTGCTGACCCTCATGTCCACTGTTGCCTCAAAATCTATCAACACCCACTTCTAAAGCCTACCTGGTGGGTGTTGCTGGAGGCTGTTGATATCTGTCACATCAGAGAGAGGAGAGTGGGTGAGAAACTCTGCAGGGGATCTTGGTTGGCTTCTATATTTTAGTGCTATTTTTAACTCTCTGCAGTCGATGCTGATGGCTTTAGACATTTGCTTCATCCCAGTGCAGTCACTTACCGTTTCTTTGGCTCACACCTTAGCGCCTTCTCCCAAACTACACCCTGTGCTTACAGTGACCATATGCTGTCTTCTACTGGAGAGTCCCAATTTCAAATATTCTGTCATATTGCCAAATCAGATGTCCAACCATATGCTTCATTTTCTCTGGGTAAATATATTCACCTATCTATGCATCAGTTTCCTAAAAACTCTGCTCATCAAGATTTCTTTTTTTCTCTTTCCTATTTAAAGTTATGGAAGTGTGATAACACATTTACAGAAGACTAGGAAAAACAGAACAAAGTTACATATACTTGGTTTTGCTAGACAGTTTATAGAAAATGTTATTAATCCAAAATGCAGCTCAGATGTCTTCTCCTATGGGAGAGATTCCTTCAGAGCTCTCCTTCCTTAGATGTCACTCATATGTGCTCCCAGAGCTCTCCATTTATCTTCTTCAGGGCACAACCCAAACCTCAGATTTCCCTTGCCCACTCATTGGAATGACTTTCCTTAGTATACTTAGGAAAATGAAGGGTAAGAGGAGTTGCACCACATCCATTATGGATTCACCCACCTGCACTCTGTTGCTCAGAAAGTCATTCTCTGTCCAGTCAGAAAACATTCTTCATTTTTCTGCTGCTAATGGTTTGTTTGAATTGTAGGTTAGAGTTTACAACCTCCTTTCCTCTCCTGATAGTCTATGGATCTGAGTATTTCCCAGCAACACGTTTCCCCACCTTGCATATTTCAGTCTAGAATCAGTTCAGTCACTCAGTCGTGTTCGACTCTTTGCGACCCCATGGACTGCAGCACACCAGGCTTCCCTGTCCATCACCAACTCCCAGAACTTGCTCAAACTCATGTCCATCAAGTCAGTGGTGCCATCCAACCATCTTATCCTCTGTTGTCCCCTTCTCCTCCGACCTTCAATCTTTCCTAGCATCAGGGTCTTTTCCAATGAGCCAGTTCTTTGCATCAAGTGGCCAAAATACGAGTTTCGGCTTTAGCATCAGTCCTTCCAATGAATATTCAGGACTGATTTCCTTTAGGATGGACTGGTTGGATCTCCTTGCAATCCAAGGGACTCTCAAGAGTCTTTTCCAACGCCACAATTCAAAACCATCAACACTTTGACACTCAGTTTTCTTTATAGTCCAACTCTCACATCCATACCTGACTACTGGAAAAACCATAGCTTCGACTAGACAGACCTGTGTCAGCAAAATAATGTTTCTGCTTTTTAATATGCTGTCTAGGTTGGTCATAGCTTTTCTTCCAAGGAGCAAGCGTCTTTTAATTCATGGCTGCAGTCACCATCTGCAGTGATTTTGGAGACCCCCAAAATGAAGTCTGTCATTATTTCCATTGTTTCCCCATCTATTTGCCATGAAGTGATGGGACCAGATGCCGTGATGGGACCAGTCTAGAATAATACCATGGAAAAGGCATGGGGGTTCCAGGTGTAATTTCTATTCTAAGTCCAGCTGCATACTCTAGTATCTAGAATGAGCTTTGTTATTCTAAGGATTTAGTAGGCAATCATCAAATCAGGCACACAAACACACATTGATCTGCCAAGGACAAATGTCAGTTTCCAGAGTGGTACTAACAAGAAGGAAAAGAAACATGTTCTTAATTTTCCTACATAATACAACTCTCACACACAATGAACTTAGAACTTACATTATAATGCAGAACAGTCTTAGCTCTTTTATTCATCTTTTTTCCTCTCCTGCTTTTTAAAAAAATTGAACTACAGTTGATTTACAATGTTGTGTTAGTTTCAGGTGTACAGCAATGTTTTATATATATATGTCTATATATATACTTTTTAATATTCTTTTCCATTATAGGCTATTACAAGATTTGAATATAGTTCCCTGTGCTATACAGTATATTCCTGTTATTTATCTATTGTGTATATAGTACTGTCTATGTGTTAATCTCATACTCCTAATTTATCTCTCCATCCCTTTCCTTTTCGTGACCATAAGTTTGTTTTCTGTGTCTGTAAATCAGTTTCTGTTTTGCAAATAAGTTCATTTGTATTAATTTTTAGGTTCCACATATACATAATATATTTGTTTTTCACTGTCTGACTTCTTATTTCATTTAATATGTGAATTTCTGGGTCCATCTATGTTGGCTGAATAGTGTTCATATGCATGTGTGAGTGCTTAGTTGCTTCAGTCGAGTCCTATTCTGTGCGACCCTATGGACTGTAGCCCTCCAGGCTCCTCAGTCCATGAGGATTCTCCCGGCAAGAATACTGGAATGGGTTGCCATGCTCTCCTCCAGGGTATCTTCCAGAAGCAAGGATAGACCCCACATCTCTTTTGTCTCCTGCATTAGCAGACAGGCTCTTTACCACCAGTGCCACCTGGGAAGCACACAACAATGTACATAAATTTCAAAATAATTATGCTGAAAGCAAGAAGCCAGACAAAAAGAGTGTATGATTTTATTTTTAAAAAATTCTAGAAAATACAAGCTATACTTGTAGTTTATGTATTTTATGTATTTTATACTTGTAATTATGTATTTTACAAACATAATTTGTGAATTACAAACATAATCCTATATTGTTATTGTTCAGTTGCTAAGTCATGTCTAACTCTTTGGGACACCATGGACCGCAGCATGCCAGGCTCACTTGTCCTTCACTATCTCCTGGAGTTTGCTCAGATTCATGTCCATTGAGTCAGTGATGCTATCTAACCACCTCATCCTCTGCCTGCCCTTCTCCTTTTATCTTCTATCTTTCCCAGTATCAGGTTTTTTCCCCCCAAATCAGCTCTTCACATCAGATGGCCATAGTATTGGAGTTTCAGCTCCAGCATCAGTCCTTCCAATGAATATTCAGGGTGAATTTTCTTTAGGATTGACTGGTTTGATCTCCTTGTTGTCCAATGGACTCTCGAGAGTCTTTCCAACACCACAGTTCAAAAGCATGAGTTCTTCGGAGCCCAACCTTCTTTAGGGTCCAAATCTCACATCTGTATGTGACTACTGGAAAAACCATAGCTTTGACTATACAGACCTTTGTCAGCAAAGTGATGTCTCTGCTTTTTAATGTACCGTCTAGGTTTGTCATAGCCTTCCTTCCAAGTAGCACGCATCTTTTAATTTCATGGCTGCTGTCACCATCCACAGTGATTTTGGAGCCCAACAAAATAAAGTCTGTCACTGCTTCTACTTTTACCGTTCTATTTGCCACGATTTTAGTTTTTTGAATGTTAAGTTTTAAGCCAGTCTTTTCACTCTCCTCTTTTACCCCTTAAGAGGTTCTTTAGTTCCCCTTCAATTTCTGCCTCTGGAGTGGTGTCCTCTGCATATCTGAGGTTTTTAATACTTCTCCTGGAAATATTGATTCCAGGTTGTGATTTATCCATCCTGGCCTTTTGCATGATGTCCTCTGCATATAAGTTAAATAAACAGAGTGACAATATACAGCCTTGATGTACTCCTTTCCCAATTTTGAACCAGTCAACTGTTCTATTGTTGCTTCTTTTTCTGCATACAAGTTTCTAAGGAGACAGGGAAGATGGTCTGTTATTAACATCTTTTTAAGAATCTATTTCACTGTGATCCACACAATAAAAGGCTTTAGCAACGTAGTGAATAAAGTAGAAGTAGATGTTTTTCTGGAATTCCCTTGCTTTCTCTATGATCCAGCAAATGCTGGCAATTTGATTTCTGGTTCCTCTGCCTTTTCTAAACCCAGCTTGTGTATCTGGAAGTTATTGGTTCATGTACTGCTGAAGCCTAACTTGACAGATTTTTAGCATAACTTTTACTAGCATGTGAAATAAGTGCAATTGCCTGGTAGTGTGAACATTATTTGGCACTGCCCTTCTTTGGGATTGGAATGAATACTGACCTTTACCAGTCCTGTGGCCACTGCTGAGCTTTCCAAATTTACTGACATATTGAGTCAGAAAGTAAATTAGAGGTTGCCTAAGACAGAAAGCAAATTAGAGGTTGCCTAGGTCAGAAGCCGGAGAAGGCAATGGCAACCCCCTCCAGTACTCTTGCCTGGAAAATCCCATGGATGGAGAAGCCTGGTAGGCTGCAGTCCATGGGGTCGCTAAGAGTTGGGCATGACTGAGTGACTTCACTTTCACTTTTCATTTTAATGCATTGGAGAAGGAAATGGCAACCCACCCAGTGTTCTTGCCTGGAGAATCCCAGGGACGGGGGAGCCTGGTGGGCTGCCGTTTATGAGGTCGCACAGAGTGGGACATGACTGAAGTGACTTAGCCGCAGCAGCAGCAGGTCAGAAGCAGACAGGAAGAGATAAGAGGGAGGGATTAAAAAGAGGCATGAGAAAACTTGGGGTGATGGATATTCATTATTTTGATCATGGTAATATTTTCACAGATAATTTCATAAATGCATATTTAAGAGGTATCAAATTGTACACTTAAATATGTACAATTCATTCTGTGTCATTTCAATCTCAAAAAAGCTATTAAATTTTGGAGGAAAAAGAGTGAAAGGAGGCTGTCTCCATGCCCTAACAATGGCCTAAACGTCTTTTTTACCCTGTAATTGAAGAGCAAGGCAAGGGGTGTTCAATTCAGGTGGCCAGGCTTGGACCAGGTACCTACCTGGTCAAGGCTTCTGATGATGCCCTGGATCTCTTTAGAGGAACGTATTTTGGGGCCAACTGAGAGTCTCCACTGTGAGTTTAAGTGGTGCTGCTTCTTACTCCTTACTCACCTCTCATTTGTTACTTTAAAGCAAAGATAAGAATGGATGGGTTGAGACTTCTGGCTCTCTGCAGATGAGAAAAAGATGATTAATTGATTACACTGAATAGAGTCTGTGTTCTTTAAGACTGAAAAATTCTTTTTGCTTTTTATTAAAATTTATTTTTAGTTGGAGGATAATTTCTTTATAGCGCTTTGTTGGTTTCTGCCATACTACAACATGAGTTGGCCATAAGTATAAATATGTCCCCTCCCTTTTGAACCTCCTTCCCATCCCCCACCCCATCCTACCCCTCTAGGTTGTCAGAGAGCTCCAGGTTGAGCTTCCTGTGTTCTACAACAACTTCCCATCAGCTATTTATTTTATATATGGTAATGTACGTGTTTCAATGTTACTCTCTCAATTCGTCCCACCCTCTTCTTCCCCCTCTGTATTCACAAGTCTGTTCTTTAAGTCTACATCTCTATTCCTGCCCTGCAAATAGGTTAATTAGTACCATTTTTCTAGATTCTGTATATGTGTCAATACACAGTATTTGTTTTTCCCTTTCTAAGTTACTTCACTCTGTACAACAGGCTCTAGTTTCATCTACCTCATTAAAACTGACTCAAATCCATTCCTTTTTATGACTGAGTAACATTCTATTGTATATATGTACCACAACTTCTTTATTCATTCATCTGTCGTTGGACATCTAGGTTACTTCCATATTCTAGCTATTGTAAATAGTGCTTCAGTGAACATTGGGGTATATGCGTCTTTGGGATTATGGTTTTCTCAGGGTATACGCCCAGTAGTGGGATCGTTGGGTCATATGGTAGTTTTACTCCTAGTTTTTAAATCTCCATACTGTTGTCCATAGTGGCTATATCATTTTACATTTCCACCAATAGTGCAAGAGGGTTCCCTTTTCTCCAGTCTCTCCAGCTCTTATTGTTTGTAGATTTTTTCTTGATGGCCATTCTGACTAGTGTGAGGTAATGCCTCATTGTAGTTTTAATTTGTGTTTCTCTAATAATGAGCAAGCAGAAGAAATTAAGAAGAGGTAGCAAGAATACACAGAAGAACTGTACAAAAAAGGTCTTCACGACCCAGATAATCACAAAAGTGTGATCATTCCTACTCACCTAGAGCCGGACATCCTGGAATGTGAAGTCAGGTGGGCCTTAGGAAGCATCACTACGAACAAAGCTAGTGGAGGTGATGGAATTCCAGTGGAGATATTTCAAATCCTGAAAGATGATGTTGTGAAAGTGCTGCATTCACTATGTCAGCAAATTTGGAAAACTCAGCAGTGGCCACATGACTGGAAAAGGTCTGTTTTCATTCCAATCCCAAAGAAAGGTAATGCCAAAGAATGTTCAAACTACCGCACAATTGCACTTATCTCACACACTAGTAAAGTAATGCTCAAAATTCTCCAAGCCAGGCTTCAGCAATATATGAACCGTGAACTTCCAGATGAACAAGCTAGTTTTAAAAAAGGCAAGAGGAACCAGAGATCAAATTGCCAACATCTGCTGGATCATGGAAAGAGCAAGAGATTTCCAGAAAAACATCTATTTCTGCTTTATTGACTATGCCAAAGCCTTTGACTATGTGGATCACAACAAACTGTGGAAAATTCTGAAAGAGATGGGAATACCAGACCACCTGACCTGCCTCTTGAGAAACCTGTATACAGGTCAGGAAGCAACAGTTAGAACTGGACATGGAACAACAGACTGGTTTCAAATAGGAAAAGGGATCAAGGCTGTATATTTTCACCCTGCTTATTTAACTTATATGCAGAGTACATCATGAGAAATGCTGGGCTGGAGGAAACACAAGCTGGAATAAAGATTGCGGGAGAAATACCAATAATCTCAGATATGCAGATGACACCACCCTTATGGCAGAAAGTGAAGAAGAACTAAAGAATGTCTTGATGAAAGTGAAAGAGGAGAGTGAAAAAGTTGGCTTAAAGCTCAATATTCAGAAAACTAAGATCATGGCATCTGGTCCCATCACTTCATGGGAAATAGATGGGGAAACAGTGGAAACCATGGCTGACTTTATTTTCCTGGGCTCCAAAATCACTGCGGATGGTGATTGCAGCCGTGAAATTAAAAGATACTTACTCTTTGGAAGGAAAGTTATGATCAACCTAGACAGCATTTCAAAAAGCAGAGACATTACTTTGCCGACTAAGGTCCGTCTAGTCAAGGCTATAGTTTTTCCAGTAGTCATGTATGGATGTGAGAGTTGGACTATAAAGAAAGCTGAGTGCTGAAGAATTGATGCTTTTGAACTGTGGTGTTGGAAAAGACTCTTGAAAGTCCCTTGGACTGCACGGAGATCCAACCAGTCCATCCTAAAGGAGATCAGTCCTGGGTGTTCTTTGGAGTGACTGATGTTGAAGATGAAACCGCAATACTTTGGCCACCTTATGTGGAGAGCTGACTCATTTGAAAAGACCCTGATGCTGGGAAAGATTGAGGGCATGAGGAGAAGGGGACGGCAGAGGATGAGATGGCTGGATGGCATCACTGACTCAATGGACATGGGTTTGGGTGGACTCCAGGAGTTGGTCATGGACAGGGAGGCCTGCCGTGCTGCGGTTCATGGGGTCGCAAAGAGTCAGACACGACTGAGGAACTGAACTGAGCTGAACTGAATAATGAGCAATGCTGAGCATAAGACTGAATTTTTTATTTTATTTTTAAAAATTTTAAAGACCCAAGTTTATTTTAATATTTTGGCCACACTGCCTGTCACGTAGGATCTTAGTTCCCCTACTAAGGATTGAATCTGCACTCCTTGCATTGGAAATGCAGAGTCTTTTATTTTTATTTGTTTAATAAGCATTTAGTGAGCACCTACTAAATGCAAGATGTTGTGGACATATTTACTGAGGAAGTTCCTCACATCTTGAATGTGGGCCTCATGATTTTCTGTGAACAGTACAATGTGGTAGAAGTAGTATTGAGTGTCAGTTTGTAGCCGTCACCTTAAGGGACCTTGCTTGCCTCTACTTTCAGTCTTACATAACCTTCATAGTCCATGGACTAAGCCGGGGCTAGTCTGTGGGAGGCTGAGAGACTAGTCTAGTCTAGTCTGCTAAAGGATGCGGGCTCAACTACCCCCATTCCCTAAACGGACAGCTTTTTCAAGTGCCTGAAGTAGGACCTCTGAGCTGCTGGGCTCTTGACTGTAGACACACGAATGAGTCAAACTGAACCAGAAGAGTCAAACATGTAAGCCCAGCCCAGACTTCTGACCCATAAAACCATGAGTTCAAGAATTGTTTTAAGTCTTACACACACACACACACAGTTCCTATTCTGATTACTAGTGCTTGAGTGACTTAGTCAAGTTATTTAACCTGACTGTGCCTCCATTTCCTGATTTTAAAAATGATTGTAAAACATACCTGCCACATAGGATTATAGTTTTAATTGACCCCATGGACACCAGGCTCCTCTGCCCGAGGGATTTTCTAGACAAGAGTACTGGAGTGGGTTGCCATTTCCTTCTCCAGAAAGCATAAATTCTTCAGTGCTCAGCTTTCTATCCCTGGGTGAAAGTGAAGTCGCTCAGTCGTGTCCGACTCTTTGCGACCCCATGGACTGTAGCCTAACAGACTCCTCAGTCCATGGAATTTTCCAGGCAAGAGTACTGGAGTGGGTTGCCATTTCCTTCTCCAGGAGATCTTCCCAACCCAGGGATTGAACCTGGGTCTTCCCTGGTGGCTCAGAGGTTAAACCGTCTGCCTGCAATGCAGGGGATGTAGGTTTCCAGATCTCTGGTCTGGGAGCTAAGATCACACATGCTGTGTAGGGCTACCAAGGCTGCCGCTGCAACTAAGAGCTGATATAGCCAAACAAAATGAATGAATAAATAAATAAATGCAGACAAACAAACAAAAACTTTAAAATCTTCATTTCATTGAAACTCAGGACTGATACTGAATTGCTCACTTCTTATCTTCTTGACCTATCAGCGGCATTCAGTACCAGCTGATCATTCCTTTCACCTTGAAACATTATCTTCATTTGGCTCTATGTACACCACGCTTGGTGATGGACAGGGAAGCTTGGTGTGCTACAGTCCATGGGGTCAGAGAGTCGGACACAACTGAGTAACTGAACCTCACTGAATACCACACTTAATCTGATTTCTCTTCTACTTCTCTAGCCATCTGCAGTTCCCTTTTGAGAGCTTATCCTTATCTCTTCAGCCTTTAAATATTGAACTGCTCTAGGGATCGGTTCTTGGTTCTTTTCTCTATTTCTATTCCCTCTCTTGGTGATCTAATTAAGTCTATGGCTTTAAATATTGTCCTTATATACTGGCAATCCCAAATTTATATCTCTGCTTCTCTCCTGAACTCCAGTTTCATAAATCCAACTTTGTATTCTAAGTGCCTCTTTGACATCTGTATTTGGTTATTTAACAGGCACCTAGAACTTAATGCATCCAAAAATTAAGTCCCGATTCTGTCCACTCCTATGTACTCCTAAATTTTTCCCTATCTCAGAATATAATGATTCCATCTTTCTAGTCCCTTTTTTCTGTTAGAAGAACCTAAAATGCAATTCTCCTGGTGTATTTTTCCAATGCTCTGCTTCATATTACACATTGCAGCCAGGGGTAAAGAGGAAGAGATGAGTTGCGACAGTACAACAGTTCTCAGAAGTTGCCAATCTCAGCCTGAGCCCGTTCACGATCCCCTGCCTCTGCAGCAATTCTCCAGTCTTAATTTGCTTTTCTTTCTGGTCATTCTAGGTGATAGGACAGATACTATGATAAACTGAGTAGCCTTAAGGTGCTGTTTGTCAACAAAGTTTTTGTCCTTAAAAATCTTCCCTTTGTTAATGGATTTCACTGCTGGTATTTTACGTTGAGCCACCAAGTCATGTCCGGCTCTTTCTGACCCTCTGGACTGCAGCACATCAGGCTTCCCTGTCCCATGTCCCGGAGTTTGCACAAGTTCATGTCCATTAAACTGATGATGCCATCCAACCATCTCATCCTCTGTCACCATCTCCTGTCTTCAATCTTTCCCAGCGTCAGGGTCTTTTCCAATGAGTTGGCTGTTTGCATTAAGTGGACAAAGTATTAGAGCTTCAGTTTCAACATCAGTCCTTCTGATGAGTATTCAGATATCTTATAAGGAACCACTTTTCCTTGTTGAATTATTTCAGGATAATAGGTACATATTAATAGAAACCTTCAGTGTCTTAAATTCAAAGCAGCAATGTTAGCCACTGTAACATGACCAGTGGAGAATATATTATTAGGCAAGAAAGTCTTTCAGTATCAGTCAGGAATATTGTACTTGGCCATCTATTTACATTTCTCATAGATGAATTCTCCCTCTCCATAGGAGGTAATTCTGACTCAAAAGTATCATTTTAACATTTTTCTATCTTCTTTTCTTCTTAAGTGTCTTATATGCAAGGAGCCTAATTCTTTTTCCAGAAGAGTGAACTGTGGTGTTGAGAAGACTCTTGAGAGTCCCTTGGACTGCAAGGAGATCCAACCAGTCCATTCTAAAGGAGATCAACCCTGGGATTTCTTTGGAAGGAATGATGCTAAAGCTGAAACTCCAGTACTTTGGCCACCTCATGCGAAGAGTTGACTCATTGGAAAAGACTCTGATGCTGGGAGGGATTGGGGGCAGGAGAAGAAGGGGACAACAGAGGATGAGATGGCTGGATGGCATCACTGACTCGATGGATGTGAGTCTGAGTGATCTCCGAGAGATGGTGATGAACAGGGAGGCCTGGCGTGCTGCAATTCATGGGGTCGCAAAGAGTCGGACACGACTGAGCGACTGAACTGAACTGAACTGATTCCTGAATGAAACACAGTCTCCTGCCTTTTTTGTAGATTTATCTACAGTCTGGAAGCTCACTCAAAAGAGAAGTTTATCTGCATGGATTGGCTCACGTTGTGTAAAGTTTAAAGATTATTTTCCATCCGCTTTCTTGTCTAATTCCATTCCTATCCTAATTCTAATACTATTCTTATCCTAATTCTATTACTATTATTACTATTGTATCATTACCACCACTGCCTTTCATCCCTACCATGAACTGGTAACACATCTTTACAAATCAATTTATTGTATAGTTTCTTTTTTTTTTTTTTATTGTATAGTTTTGTAACAGAGTCTCTGACTCCATATTCTTTCCTCTGATTCATTATCCATTCCTCCATTTAAAAGAAACCCTGATTTATAGAGTCTGGACTACTTTTTCTTCCTTTATTTCTTTCATTTTTGCTTTGTATAAAACTTTAAAATTTTCAAGGAGTTTTCATATTTATTATATTGCCTAATTCTTATAATAACCCTGTAAAGTATTATTAATCTTCCTTTAACAGACAAGGCAGCAACACATAGAGAAACTATTCCTTAAGAAAATCAGAGGAAATGTATATCAGATCCACGATTCAAGTCCAGATCTTTCTTTTTTAAAATTATAGTTGATGTACAATATCATATAAGTTATAGGTGTGCATGTGTGCATGCTTGGTTGCTTCAGTCATGTCCAACTCTTTCTAATCCTAAGGACTGTAGCCCATTAGGCCCCTCTGTCCTTGGGATTCTCCAGGCAAGAATATTGGAGTGGGATGCTATTCCCTTCTCCAAAGTTATAGGTGTATAATATTCAGTTCAGTTCAGTCGCTCAGTCGTGTCCGACTCTTTGCGACCCCATGAATCGCAGCACGCAAGGCCTCGCTGTTCATCACCATCTCTCGGAATTCACTCAGACCCACGTCCATCGAGTCCGTGATGCCATCCAGCCATCTTATCCTCGGTTGTCCTCTTCTCCTCCTGCCCCCAATCCCTCCCAGCATCAGAGTCTTTTCCAACGAGTCAGCTCTTCGCATGAGGTGGCCAAAGTACTGGAGTTTCAGCTTCAGCATCATTCCTTCCAAAGAAATCCCAGGGCTGATCTCCTTCAGAATGGACTGGTTGATCTCCTTGCAGTCCAAGGGACTCTCAAGAGTCTTCTCCAACACCACAGTTCAAAAGCATCAATTCTTCGGTGCTCAGCCTTCTTCACAGTCCAACTCTCACATCCATACATGACCACAGGAGAAACCATAGCCTTGACTAGACGGACCTTAGTTAGCAAAGTAATGTCTCTGCTTTTGAAAATGCTATCTAGGTTGGACATAACTTTTCTTCCGAGGAGTAAGCGTCTTTTAATTTCATGGCTGCAGTCACCATCTGCAGTGATTTTGGAGCCCCCTAAAATAAAGTCTGACACTGTTTCCACTGTTTCCCCATCTATTTACAGCCTTCTTCACAGTCCAACTCTTACATCCATACATGACCACAGGAAAAACCTATTTCTTAAGTTTCCTCAAAAATACCAAGTGTCTGGTGGGAACAGACATGTGGAAATGCTAATCTAGAGCCAGTTACACGTTATAGACTCACAAAGGAAGAATTCTCATTCAGTTAACATAGATCAGTCACTATATGCATGAAAACCACATGTGAGTATTGCTGGTAGGAACTTGTGTAAAGGATTGCTTTTCATTGCAATGCCCATATATTATCCATACACGCATATTCATACATTTATATGGATGTCTGCAAAGTGCTTATCCATACAGTATTTCATTTTGATCCTCACAATTCTATGAATTAGGAAGGTAGATATTATTATCCCCACTTTGTTTATGAAAAAACTGAGTTTCCAAAGGGTTAAGTGCCTTGCTTAATGATGATGATGATGATGATCAATGGACAAGATCGTTCCACTGATCTCTAGATGTATATATTTCACTGCTTATTAGACATATATTCTTAGATTTCTCTTATGCAACTTAATTTGTCAAGAATGAATTCTTGATTCTATCCCCCATTTTTTCCTTCTCACTCACCAGTCTTCACAAATAAATGGCATCACTCTCTTTCTGTTGCATAAGGTAGAAACCCAGGTGTCATTATTGATTCTTCCTTCTTTTTTAACAATCCCCCACATCCAAACTATAATCAACATATCAAATATTTGTCAGCACTTCTGAAATACATCCTCTCTCCACTTCTGCCCATTGCCACAGCCAGAAGCCTAACTGGACTACCACCATCTCCTGCTAGGCTACAGCGTCATCTCCTACAGGCCTCCTGTTTTTCTCTTACGTCTGGTCAGATCTCTGTGCAACATCTAGTGTGATCCAAGAGCCAAGTAGATAATGTTCCTCTCCTTTCATTTTCCCATCTGAATCCTCCTCTATTACAGCCTGCAGAAATCCCTTCAAGGGTCCTTCCAGCAGGAACAGAGATTATTCTCAAGGGAAATCCAATGATGGGGTGAAACTCCTGTGGCTAACCTGGACTGGATGTGGGGACACGTGAGGACACCAAGGCAGTGCTTGTTGGGTCCAGTCTTACATTTATATTTCTCACCTGCACAGCACCTTGTGCATGGATGGTAGCAGCTTTGTATTGTAGACACTTGGTCCCATCCCTTTCTAGGGCCAGTGCGTCTGTCTGTCACTGCTGTGAGAGTGGGCTGCTCTTGGCCTGGGAAGCTGTTTCATTTAGAAGTGCTTGGGAGGTATACTTCCTGCCACCCCCATCCCCATCTGAGGGCAGCCCACAGTCAATGACTGCAGATAAGACGGTGGAAAAGCCTGGGCTCCTTGCTCAAGGTGAGACACCTCTGTGGTACCATTCATGCTCTGAAGTTCCCTGACAAAAGGTAGACTTCAGCAGAACCTGCATCTCAGCTTCTTCTCCTGTCCCATTCTCCCATCCCTCTCTTACAGATTTTACCTGCAAGCATGTCCTCCATATTATCACTTTCACAATGATCCCTGTCTCAGACTCTGCTTCTAGGAAACCTGACCTGGAACACTTAGTATTGGAGAGCAGTTGTAAATGATATGGTTGAGGAATTCTCTGGGTGCCTCAGAATACAGACATTCCTATTCCCATACCCCAGGGTACCAGTGAGAATCTCCAGGAGTGGGGTGCACCATAAAGTTCTTGTTTTGAATTTCAGCTTGGCCCAGCCTAGCTGTTAAGGGGATTGGTACTACACATATGAAGTGCTGTGTGTGTGCTTGACAGCACCTCTGTCTCCAGGACTGAAGTGGAAACAGAGTGGTCTTTTGAGCACCAAGTTGTCCCCTGTGCTCACCTGCCAGTTAATCTCAGGTTAAGCACCCTTGACATTCATATTTTATTTATCCCCAAAGAAGTCCATCTTGTAAGAAAATAATACACTTAGTGTCCATTTGTACGCTACCGCTTCAGTTCTTCTTTTCTTGCCTTCATATAGACTCATTTTTTTTTCTTATATTTTATTATACTAGTCTGGGCAAATTTAGTCCTAGAAATCCTGACTCAACCCCAAAGAACCAGAAGAGGTGGGTATGCTCCTTGACCCAGAGAATTGTTAGGAAGTATAGTGACTGAACATCAGCAAGATTGAGCTGCCTGGAAAGCAGACTCAGTAGAAATAAGCACAAATGAAGTTTCTTAGGGAATGCTTTAGGTATCAGAAGCTGTGAAAGTGAGAGGAGGAAGCAGGATCGGACAGAGGGAGAAATTGAACAGCAGCGCATTCTCAATGGAAACATCAGCCAACCCATGGGATCTCTGAATTTGGGCAACAGGCAGGGCTTTACAACCACCACAGCAGTTTTTCCTTAGATGTGGCGCACCCTGAAAGAGGAGATGATCTTGACTGTGGAAGGTCTCTTCAGCAGAGGCAGTCCTTGTAGGGGGCTGACAGCTGAGGTCTGTGTGCCTGCAACACTTCCTATAGAGGCAGACCCAGTCCTTCGTTTCTAGAGAAGAATCTTTCTGGTGCAGGTACACATATACAGTCACTTCTTAGGAAATCCTGGGACAGACAGACATCCAGTCTACTGCTCTAAGATTTATTGTATGTGGCTTGAAGTCTCTTGGGACACACTTGACCCAAATGCCTGTCTCCAAGAATATAATCGCAAAACTCATGCAGATGGGATAGATGTTGGTTCTTACTACCTCCAAGTTATTGTGGTTGGTTGGGGCTGGAGATAAGCATAGGCTTATTTCTCTGCTACCTTCTAGTTCTGGTCCAAGAAGAAAATAGAGTTGTTTGAAATCCTGTGAATTCTATTAGAGGATGGTGTTTTTGTAACACAAGGTTATGAATTCTGTTCCTAGTATTGTATGATTTAAATTTAGCAGGGAGCTGGATTGGCTATGTGTCTTGACCACGAATCTATTAAAAGAAAGTCCTGGGCTATACAAGAAGGGCTTATCACAGCTTCTCATGTTTTGGAAGCCTTGAAAGAAGGAAGATTATTTGGGAAGTGAGAAACTTAATAGAAATACGAGTAGACAAGGGACAGTTAGATTCAGGAAAGTTTCAATAAAGTGAAAACTCAAATGATTTGATCAAATATAAAACCTACGACACTTTTTATTTCCATTTTGTAAACCATGCACTTTTCCTTATAGGTCTTGTGTTTCTTTTCTGATGAAAGTATGTCTAGAGTTAGTACCTCTTTTTGTAAAATGAAAATGATAGATGAATCAGCCATGATATCTTAAAATATGGGTTATAAAGTAGTTTACAAATTAGTACTCACACAGAGTGCTTGGATAAATGGTACGTGTTTTGAGTAGCCTATCAAATTCAGCAGGATTTAATCGAATCTCCAGGCTTCTTTAATGCTCTAACTAAATGTCTGATAGACTAGCACAGATATGAAAATGGGCTGTATGTTGTCAAAAACCCCAAAGTGGGTGTCTGTTCAGTGTAACTTGGTAGTCTATTTAGCAAAAGGGATTTCACAGTCTTTTCAGGAGAAATAAAACCTCTTCACTTTAATTTGGACAGTACCTAAGAGGTACTGTTAGACAGTGACTCTTTAATCCTATCATGGCTTATGGTCCTCTTGCTGAAACATGGGAAGAAGACCTCAACAGCAAAAATGGAGTTGCAAAAGGGACTTGGAAAATTCTGAACTTCGGGGTGCCCAGGAGAGAGGTAGACCCTTGCTTGTGGTTAGTGATCTTGCAGCAGAACACTAAACATGGGCTTATTTCTTTCTAAGTTGATCTTTTCCTTCAGCTGGAAATGCAGTGGAAAAGAGATGGTTTTGCCACTTTGCATATCCATACCGAAGAACCAAATAAAATACTGAAGACCTAATAAGATTTAGTTTTCCAGCAATATAAATAATTTAATCAGATTAATGACATTGTTCTACCTGAGGGGTTCCATAATTAGTGGATTATTGAAGCCACGTGAAAGTTATCTGCCATTAGCACCTGAAGGAATTCCTGTTGTCTTAGGCTGCAGAATTGAGCAATATGAATATTCCTGTCATGCCAACTGTAAAGATAATAAGCCCTGGCATTTTGCAAGCTGTATAAATCCACAGATTTCACATTAAATATTTAAGGCACAGGAGGAGTTATTTGTTAGGATATAGATAAAGGGAGTTTGACTGTATCAGCCCTTATTTCCCCTTTTGGGAAGTCTCTTGCTTTGTTGAAGGTACTTTCTTGCCTTTATCATTGTGTTTCCCCCCTTTTGTTGTATTTTGTTTCAGTTCCTCTGGAGGTATTCTTTGCGCTTTTGTATGAGAAACATTCGAAATATTATTACAGAAGGTTGGTTTGGCCTTTTCATATAAAGAAGAAATACTTACCAAGGGTGCAGATGGAGATGAATCAGGCACGATCTCAATATATGGCAAAGGCTAGACATCTGTGGAAAGACCATCTCATTACTCTGTCCCTAAAGTATTTGAAAGCCAAGTCTTTTCAGCTTTATGTGTTCCATTCCTCTTCTTTATGTGTTATTTAGCTATGGGAAAAAAGACTGGCCTTTAATTGCAGACTTATTATTTTGCTTGTTGTATTTTTGTAAAACTTATGCATAAAAAAATTTATAAATCAGAAATAGGAAATACTGTGTGAGGCCATGTTTAAGGAGTTGGAGTAGAAAACACTGTCATGTGGTTGCCAGAGGTGGGGGTGGGGCAGCGGAGGTGGGGGGGATGAAATGGGTGAAGGGTGTCAAAGGTACAGACTTCCAGTTATAAAATAAATGTCATGGGGACGTAATGCACAGCACGGTAACTGTAATTAATAATACTACATTACATACTGGAAAGCTGCTAAGAAAGTAGATCTTGAAAGTTTTCATCACAAGAAAAAATTTTTGTAACCACATATGGTGACGAATGTTAACTGGACTTATTGTGGTGATCATTTTGCAGTGTACACAGATATCAAATCATTATATTATACACCTGAAACTAAGATACTGTTATACATCAGTTATACCTCAAAAAAACCCACTGTTACCATATTTTGTAAAGAGTTGACCCAGCTGATTTAGTTGAAACTGGACATGCTGCAGGTGTGATGTATTTTCAGATGAGAGCACTTTAAGTGAAGATGATGTTTTCTGAGTTGGTTTTAATTCACTTAATAGATCAGTTGGGTAACATCACACTCAAATGGGTAAGACAAGGAAAAGATCAATGAAAGGACTTTGTAGACACACAGGCAGGGTTCAGGGAGCCAGCAAGCAATGGTGACATACCCCAAGGTAGCAAGATTAGAGAGCCCTTACCAAATGCAGGCCAGAAAAGGAACCGAAGAATGTGGTTCCCAATCTTCTACAGCTGTAGAAGAGCAGTGCCCAACTAGAATTAGCATGAATTATCACCACCAGCAGCGGACCCAAGCTGCTGCCAACCCAAGGCCTGGCATGGAAGCGGCTGGTGGAATAAATACCCCCAAACCTCTTTCCTCTCACCCTCCATGCTGTTACTTCCCATCTAGTGAACCTAACTGGAAGCTAGAGGACAAGAGATCATGGTGTTACTCTTCATGGAAGTCAGGTTCCTAGGCTAGAAAGCAGGGTGGGGGTAAATGAAGAGTGGATCGGAGTGACAAATGAGAATATCCCAAATGGTCATATTTAAAAGACTTGGCCAGCTTCTTCTGATATGAGGCTTTATGTAGACAATGAAAGCATTTTAAAGAGAATGATAGAATTTAAACAATAACATGTGCTGTGTGAATTTAATGCATTGTTAAAGAGGGAATATATATATATTTGTATTTAATATAACTATATAAAGGGTACTGTTGACAAATTCTCTGGGTATATATATATATATATATATC
>SJYT01009473.1:56488-78941 GCA_006410635.1 Cephalophus harveyi
TATATATATATATATATATATATATATATATATATATATATATATAGCATTTGGATACACTGTAAAACATCACTCCTGTTTCCCTAGATAATTTATAAGATTATTAGCTAGTTAGTGATAAGGGAATGTCTGTCATAATCATTCTCAGATTCCTATTTCCTTTTCTCCTGTATTATCGGCTGATCTGATGTGATGTGTGGGACTTATTCTATGTCAGCCTCTGTTGGAGTGAACATGACTTTGAATCAGAGGTTTTATGTTAATTAACACACGTTTTCTGCCTCTATATCTATAATTGCTCAAAGTTCATAGATCAAATACAGAGTTTTAATAATATTTTGAAAGCCCTGGCTATCTTTAGCCCCATTTTTAAACAGACCAGTACAATGCTAATATATTTGGTAAAATCTGCTCTCCAACCTAAGCTTTGAAATTGTTAGTTAACTAATGGTATCTCCTCTTATGTTCTCTCTTTTCTTCAGGGGCAACAGAAGAGAATTTATACACATCCCAGCTTTTTTGAAAAGGAAGGTGTTGAAAAGGTCTCCTACTACCTTAAAAATTTCCCTGCTTTGCTAGAGCAATGGACTCTATACTTCCATGTACATCTCCTGATAGTCTTCTTTATACTCCTTATATACTATTCAGGATATTGTCCTAGGTGTGGCACCTTTTAGCTTACCCTTTGTCTATTTCTTGCCCTCTTTCATGAGGGCTAAGCATTGAAACAGACCCTTTCCTTTTTTTTTGAAAGAGGAAAATGAAGGTACTTATTCACACAGAGCAGAGGATTTCACTTAATTTAGACTATCATCCCAGGTTTCCTTGTATGGGGAAGTATGAATATATAAAGCAAGGATAAGCACTTGGGCTATTGTTGCCCTGTACAATTAAATTCATACCTTTGATATGATTTGAAAATTATTCCACGGAGTTAGCCAACACAGGGAACAAGGAAAAACAAAATGCCCATGAGAGATGAGTACACTCTGTATTTCATGGGAACAGCAGGAGACCTTTTGAAACTCCTAAACTTGCTCAAATGTTTTAACTGAAGAACTTTAAGATTACCACATCACGTTAAAACTTTGGTGGAGATAACCAGCGACCTTGACCTGCTTAAGACAAATTGTGGTCTGTGTGCTTAAGAAGACAGTGCAATTAAAAATATTTATATAATTGCTCTTCAGAGAACCCTGACATTAATATGAGGTTATAAATTACCAGAACTTTCAAAAATGCAGGGAGAGGGGCAATTTCTCAGAGGGGTGGTCCTGGAATTTATCTACATAATTGTTGCATCTTTAGCGACTATGAAGTCACCATGAGGACGTTTTAGGCAACTGGGAAGTTACTGGCGGGCTGATAAAGCAATTGAATTATGATATGGATCTAATTCTTCTGTCAGCAGCAATTGTAAGATCTATATCAGAAACTTATCACCTCTTTTTGGAGAGATCTTGAACTAAACTAGCCCTGCTATCTTTAATCTTCCTGGCGTCAGGAGTAGTCTAAATAAATCATTTCTAAGCAAATATGTTTAAAACATTTTATTCTATTTAAAATGATAGGCTTGACTGAATGAGTCCTTATCAAATTATAGTGGTGCCTTTTGCCCCATTGCTGTCTCCATTAGAAACCTCTATTTTTAGAAATTTGTAACTCAGATTTCCTTAAGGGAGGAACCTTGGCACTCAGACTACTGAGAGAGAAAGTGACAGTTATTCATTGTTATTGCTTGCTCCATTTCTTTTTTTTTAAATTGCTTTGTTTCCAAACTGAATTATGGGAAAATAAAAGCCTGAAGTAAGTTTAGGGCAGCTGTGTGTTTTTTTTTTTTTAAAGCCAATATCTCTAGCTTTAATCACATAACTTAAAGATCAAAATTATACACTACTGAGAAAATATACCCTGTCTGTGCTGGATATGGAAATATTTTCTGACTCCTTTTTCATAGAATCAACCAAATTTGTTTCTTTCTCTGTCTTTCAAGATCTGAAGGATTTGTAATTTTATCTGACTTAAGTTCTTCCTCAATTTGCTCTGCTATCTATATTTTTGGATTCTTTTATTAATCTCTAAGATCATATGGATAAAAGTGTTTAAAACATCTTAGATAATTTGAAGCAAATGGTAATTTTGAGTGTAAAAATTGCATTGTTTGAACACTAAGTAATTTGGAAATTGTATAGAAATGTTTATCTCCTGTTCCCTTGAGCAACATTGTATGGGGATCGATGACTTCATAAGCCTGTCTAATGGAGCCAGTTAGAGTTTTATCTGTGAAGTAATTCTTATCCAAGACCATACAGTTTGACAAAATGCCAGAGGTTTTATACTGGCAAAGGTGCTGTTGTGAAAGCGGGTTCAAGGGAGTTCTCAATCAAGGGGGTTGGTTAAGAAATTGGAGGCAAGAAACAGACATAAACGGGTGAAGGTGAAGGTAGAGATGGCATGAGAAAAGGTACAGTGAGAGAATAGGCATATATTGATTGTCTGGACGAATTTTGGAGATAAGACCAATGCCTAGGCTGCTTTTTCTATGTTCCGGTATGTATTTCCATGAGGACCTAGATTCATTTAAATTTGTGAGTGTAGGCTGGGCACTGTTTATTTTATCCAAAACTTCAAATTTCAAATTTCATTGGTACTACCACTTTTTTTTTTAGATGGCAAGTTGGTATAATGTGGCTTGTTAGGGGGTGTGTGTGTGTGTTGTAATGGTTTGTGGGAAAAAAACCCTGTAATATCATCAGTTTTTAACTGAGTCTGTCATGTCAGGCTTGTTGGGTCAGTGACATAAAGAGAAGGAAGTCACAAATGCAAGCGTTAGGACAAAGCTAAATTAGTGGGCCAGTTCTTCCAACTAGGACAACTGAAAAAATTGGACAGAAGATTTTTTTAAAAATCTGCTTGTAAGCAAAGGGAAAAACAAAATCGTGAAAGAGCAAAGAATATAGTGGGCTAGGATATAGAGTTCAGAAGCCCAGGAAGAATTTCTGACTGCCCTACTCCTAGGGCAATTTGCTTATTCTTCAGGGTGTAGCTGAGAGACTTGACGTGGTTTTGACAGTGTCAAATGACAGGGGCAGAAACTGGAGTCCTCAGTCACCAGTGGTGAGGTGGGTCACAGATGAACTCTTAATATTTTGGATTAGGAATTTAAATAGACAAATCCTAAGAATAATGGAAACTGGGAAAACTCATGACTTTTTAACTCTGCAGCTCAGCTGTATATCATTTCAATTTCTCAAATTAAAATGAAGTGAACCCATGTTGCTAGTTCCCCTCGCTGCACACCAAAGTTGATTTTAAATCCTTTCTGGAGGAAGATAACATATTCTATACTTAAAATTATTTCTGAAAACAATTTTGCAAATCCAGTGTTTGGCAAACAGTACAAAGTAACTAGATACTTAAAATGACAAGAAAACAATAAAACATGGCAGAAAAAAGCAGACCATGTAAATGAATCCACCAAGGCTCTAGATACAGGATAATAGTTTGATCTAAACGTTGTTTAATCTACATGTTATGAAGGGCTTTCCTGGTGGATCGGTGGTAAAGAAACCTCTCCCCTCCCCAATGCAGGAGATGTGAGTTTATCCCTGGAATTCTCCAGGGGATCTTCCCGACCCAGGGATCGAACCCAGGTCTCCCGCATCAGAGGCAGACGCTTTAACCTCTGAGCCACCAGGGATGAATCCACCAAGGCTCTAGATACAGGATAATAGTTTGATCTAAACGTTGTTTAATCTACATGTTATGAAGGGCTTTCCTGGTGGATCGGTGGTAAAGAAACCTCTCCCCTCCCCAATGCAGGAGATGTGAGTTTATCCCTGGATTGGAAAGACCCCCTGGAGAAGGAAATGGCAATCCACTTCAGTATTCTTGCCTGGGAAATCCCACAGACAGAAGGAGTCTGGTGGGCTACGGTCCATGAGGTTGCACAAGAGTTGGACATGACTTAGCAACTAAACAACAGCAACAACAGCAATTCTTATTACGTTTAAGAAGATACAAAACAAGACATAATTTTTGCAGAAAGGAAACTGAAAAAACTATATGGAAATTCTGGAACTTAAAGTTATAAAGTGAAAGTTATGGATTCAGTGGATGGGGGTACTAAACATATTAGACTCAGATGAAGAGAAAATTCATAAATTGGAAAGTGGATCAGAAGAAAGTATCCAGAAGGAGGTAATGAATGACAAAACATGGAAAATACATAAAACATCCAGAAACATAGAAAATAGATCTAATATATTTATAATCAGAGTCTTAAAGAAAAGGGGAAACTGGACAAAGCAGTATTTAAATAGATGATGGTTGACAAATTTTCAAACCTAATTAAATATCATGGTCAGTGGCTCAGTCATGTCTGACTTTCTGCAGCCCCATAGACTGTAGCCTGCCAGACTCTTCTGTCCATGGAATTCTCCGAGTAAGAATACTGGAGTGGGTTGCCATTTCCTTCTCCAGCTAGTTAAATATACCAAACTACATATTAAAGAAGTGCTGTATTAGCATGATAAAATTTAAAAAAACCCCAACTGTCTCCAGGCACAAAAGTGACAAAGTAGGGCTTCCCTGGTGGCTCAGATGGTAAGGAATCTGCCTGGAATGTTGCTATGTGTGTGCATAATGACTGTATTTGTGGACTTTCCTAACATCTTTTTTAACACTTAAGAGTGTACATTGGCCACAGATTTCTATAAGTTGGATTTTTATCCTTGGTCTTTAGTGATTTTTTTTATTCAAGGAAAAAAAGATATCACATAGCATTGTTCATGACATTTTCACAAGTAATATTAGCTTACAGGAGTCTTGCTTTCTTAAATTTTTTTAAATTGAAGTATAACTGACATGGGTCTTCCCAGGTGGCTCAAATTGTAAAGAGTCTGCCTGACAGTGAAGGAAACACAGGAGTCTCAGGTTTGATCCCTGAGTCTCAGGAAGATTTCCTGGAGTAGGGAATGGCAACTCACTACAGTATTCTTGTCTGGAAAATTCCATGGACAGAAGACCCTGGCGGGCTACAGTCCACAGGATCACAAAGAGTTGGACATGACTGAGCATGCACATAGCTCATTTACAATATTATATGTTTCAAGTGTACAATATAGTGATTCACAATTTTAAAGGTTATACTCCACTTATAGTTATTATAAATGCTGGCTGTATTCCCTGTGCCATATACTATATTGTGGTAGCATAATGATTTTATAGATAGTAGTTTGCAACTCAATCTTCCCTATTTCTATATTGCCCTGCCCCCTTTCCTCTCCCTACTAGTAACTACTAGCTTATTCTCTATATCTGTTCTTTTTTGTTATATTCACTGTGTTTTAGATTCTACATATAAGTGATATCATACAGTATTTGTTTTTCTCTGACTTAGCTCACTAACCATAATACCCTCCAAGTCCAGCCATGTTGTTAGAAATGGCAAATCTCCATTCTCTTTCTATGACTGAGTAGTGTTCCATTGTATAAATATACCACATCTCTTTTTTTATACCACCTTTTTAAAAATCCATTCATATGTTGATGGTCACTTAAGTTGCTTCCATATATTGACTATTGTAAATAATGCTGCTGTGAGCATTGGGGTGCATATATCTTTTCAAATTAGTGTTTTCATGTCCTTCAGATGCATATCCAGGAGTGGAATTGCTGGGTCACAAACCACTGCCATCGTAGTTCCATTGTTAGTTTTTTGGGAAACCTCCATAACTCTTTTCCACAGTGGCTGCACCAGTGTACATTCCCACCAAAAGGGTTCCCTTTCTCCACATCCTTACCAACATTTGTTATTTGTGGTCTCTTTGATGATAGCCATTCTGACAGGTGTAAGGTAATATCTCATTGAGGTTCTGATTTGCACTACTCTGATGATTAATGATGTTGAATATCTTTTCATGTGCCTATTGGATGTCTTACATGGGTCTTTTCATAGTTAATGATGAAAGAAGCATGGACCTAGGCTTTGCCTTACTCGATGCAAGAGAACATGGCTAATCACTCTCTGATATAAAGCTAACCCAAAGCAGTCGGTATCATGCTATTCAGAACTCCAAGACAATATGACGTGACTATGGAAAAAACTTTCTATTTAACCAAGCAGAAAGGAAATGCATTTCAAAAACCCAGGTCAAAAATATTTAGCATAAAAATATTTTTAAAATATTGTGATTTGCATATTATAGCCAAGAAATATATCTTTGAGTTCAGCAGTCCTTGAAGTCCAGAATTGATCCTGTGTTAATATTTGCCTGTAAAAATGGAAAAGTTCTTCTCCCTCAATAAAACCAGTGACTTGTTACCATATTCTAAAGAAAGTCTTCTCAGCTGTCAAAGTGCTAAAAGCAATCTCCTAGTGTTTATAGCAAGTCATGGGAAGAACTAGTATGTTACATTTTACAGATGTGTCATGAAGAATATCAGGCTTGTTTCAAATTTTTTTAACAACTTTCAACTGTATCTATTCTCATCCTGTTGCCCCCACAAATGACATGGTTTGGCTCTCTTTAATATCACAATAAAGAAAACAAGCCAAAGAAAAGATTCTGGCAGATAAATGGCATAATCAATGAAGGTATTTATGTTGAGACCTTGGACAGCATGATAAAACTGCTAAAAGTTGTATCTGACATTTGAGATGTCCTGAAATAAAGATAGACTCTGTGAACATTTCCTAAAGAGATCCAGTTCAGACAAGGACAAATGAGTAATAGCTGAACCAGTTGTAGAAAAAAGATCCAGAATGGGTATAACTATGTACCCTTACCCAGTCAGGAGGATATGTAGGACAGATGTAATGAGCAGGTTCAGGACATGGGCCACACTTTGGGCCTTGCTTGCTAGGACTCTTACAGCCTGGGAGCAAGATTTTCTTCCTCCTTTGAAGAGCATGCAGCTTTGCATGGAAACGCTTAGCCAGAAATAAAGATGAGTACACATGAGTGTCTTAGTTCTATTGGGTAGCTAACTGATTAATTGTTTAAGGAAAAAAATGAGGAATTTATTGAAGCAGACAACCATTTAATATGGCATCCATTGACCAACATTTTCTTTCTGTAAATCCTTCATGCTAAAGGGATCGGCATGAAACAGGGAAACAGAAACTGTTCTATATTGATCATTAAACTAAGTGGTGATCTTTATAATCCCTTGGAATACAAATTCTGTGAGATGTAGGGTGATGGGAAGCCGAGAGGAAAAGAAACTCAAGTACTCTTTGCAGGCCTTGGCTTTTTACCATCTGCTTGTTGATTCATTGGTCCCGTTCCTTCCTCATCTGTTTATTTGCATAGGAGCACCAGCTGCCCCCTCAAATTTGAATTGCCTGACTTAATCAGACAGGCCCCTGATTGAGAACTGAGTTACAAATTGGCAGATGAATACCAAATTGTTTTTAATAAGACACAGAGTTCTGGGTGCTTTGTGCCCGCGCTATAACTGTTTGTTGGCAGCTACAATAACCAGCAGCGTTCCTTTCATCTTGAAGAGAAAGGCAAAAGGCATTCAGAGGAAGCCTTTGAATTTTGTAGGCAAAATTTCCACTCATCTGCCTAATGTTCTTTTTTTAATTAGAAGGATACACATATGACTTAATTAATCAAGCCTGTCTTAGAGAATTATGCATTTATTAATGGCTTCTGCACTCAAGCACATTATTAAGGGATTTGTGCTAAGCACCTGACATAAAGCAGACTAATTCTGCTTGCTTTGCTTAATGTATTGAGAAACGGCATGTTGATCAGATTTCAAAACATTCAAGCTATGAACTAATGTCCTGTTTAGAGGGTTTAAAAATTCAGTGTGTTGGCAATCAACCTTATAATGCTTTCTTCACAAGGCACTCTACAGCAGGAAAGGGAGAATAACTTGATGAGAGGAAGAAGCACTTCAAGTAGAAGAAAAAGAAAAAGTAGAAGGGGAAGCCCTTGGGTGTAGGGCAGGGCCTTTAGCAGTTGAATTTGTGGTCCTTTGCTTTCCATAGTTTTTGGTAACTATATCTGAATTAATCTTGCAAAGCCCCCCACAAGGTGTATGAATGACTGAAATGACTAGGACTGTTACCTAACATATCATACCCTATCATGCCATGTGATATAGACCTTGTCAGAGGACTGAGTGTGTGAATCCATATTCAAGTGGCTGATAATAATTTATGTTGAGCTCCTTACATTACTGACCACTTAAAAATATTTAAATGTTTTAATTTATCACTTTTCTATTTCTTTTCAGGAATCTTCAAAAAGGTAGCATACAAGTAGGAATGAATTGAATACAATTGCCATATTCTGTTATTTAGCCATATAAACCTGAGTTGTCTTTTCTATTAAGTCTCTTAAAACTGAGCATTTTTATAATTTTTATTCATGATAGTGATTAAAAACTTATTATCTGGTATGGTCAATACCATTATTAAAAAGACATTATATGTTGAACCAGGACTCCTCCACATAAACCATAAATATTTAACACATCAAAGTTCAAATTCTCATGGCTTCAGTAACTGAAAAAACAACATGAGAAACACATCACAGAATTCTCTGTGCACATCTACAGTGAAGGGGAGCCTGGTTCAGCCAAATGGAAAACAAACTTTGTGAATTCAGGGAACTTTTCAAGTGTTTCATATACACCAAGCGGTGACTCAGTGATATCAAGGAAGAGTTGCTGTTTATGAGCTGCAGATTAATTAAAGTCCTGTCATCCAGTGTTGTCCTAAGAGAGCAGAGAACACAGAGGACCTGAGTTCAGTGTACATGGTGGTTAAGAGAGGGCCTCTGGAGCCAAGTGACTGGCCTACATTGGAACCTTGGCCTTGTCATTTAGCAGTTTAGCAACCATGCACAGCTCATGTAGCCTTTCTAAACCTCACCTCTGAAATCAGGTAATAGTAATAGCTACTATCGAGAATTCTTGTGATGATTGAATGAAAAGAGACAAGGAAGCCTTCAAAGTATATCTTCACATTATTATTAATCAGTCATTAGCCATGTGCTAACAGCAATATGTCTTGGTGTGTTTTTATTTTATGCAAATTCAGTTATACCATTGGTAATGTTTTCCTCCCTGTATTGGTTGGTAGAAAAGTCATTTTAGAACTTGTAACTCACCTCTGTCAATTACATAGGACTTCATTGCATGTGTTTTCTTGACAGCAAAGCTGGGTTCATCTTTATTTTCTTATCCTTACTAACCTTTCACCCTAATTTTCTTTCCTTTTTACTAAAAAATCTAAATATATTACTTCCTTTCTCAAGAATGTTCTCCTCTCATGTTGATGTTTAACCTCTATTCATTCTTCAGATAGCCCAGGAAACAATTTTCTGACCCATTGGATTGGTTCTCATTACTCGTTTTACACTCTCACACTACTCCATTTTTCTTTCTCATTTTTGTTACTATTAAAAATATATAACAATGTCACAGGTGGAAAAATATCTTGTTACTTTAATAGGTAGCCACAGCAGTCTCCTTCAGTTCAGTTCAGTCGCTCAGTCGTGTCCGACTCTTTGTGACCCCATGAACTGCAGCACGCCAGGCCTCCCTGTCCATCACCAACTCCTGGAGTTCACTCAGACTCATGTCCATCGGGTCAGTGATGCCATCCAGCCATCTCATCCTCTGTTGTCCCCTTCTCCTCCTGCTCCCAATCCCTCCCAGCATCAGAGTCTTTTCCAATGAGTCAACTCTTCGCATGAGGTGGCCAAAGTACTGGACTTTCAGCTTTAGCATCATTCCTTCCAAAGAAATCCCAGGGCTGATCTTCAGAATGGACTGGTTGGATCTCCTTGCAGTCCAAGGGACTCTCAAGAGTCTTCTCCAACACCACAGTTCAAAAGCATCAATCCTTAGGAAGAGAATTATACATGGGAGAATACTTCAATATGCATTTGGAGTTGAAACAAGCCTCTTAAGGATTGCAGCAGAAGGGAAAATCTGTCCCATGAGATAGAGTAAGAAGAATTTGGAACTTTTGCTGAATTATCGTACTTTCAGTTCTATAATCCATAAATTCTACTCCATAATGGAATGAAAATAGGAGGAAAATAAGGGACACTGGAGCAGGTGTTGAGACTGGAAGAAGGTTGTGTACTATTCAAAGGGACCCTTCTTGGGATTCATCTGAAACTTTCAGTAGTGACCATCAATCCTGCAAATGCTTGATTTAGATGATTTTGTTGTAAAACCTGAATAAGATGATCCAGTTCAATATAGGGATCAATGTGGTGTATGAATCAAGGCAGATAAGAAAACCGGTCCCCAAGAAGCCAGGATAGTGTTTCTTCCCTTTCCCACATAGAAAGGGTGGAAGAATTTTGTCAGTTGTGATCATGGCAGGGGAGTGAGTGGGAGGGTCAGTTCAAGGCAACTCATTAGGAGCTCAAAGGGATGAAAACCTCAGCTGCCAGATAAACTGCATCTATGCCTATGACTATTATTTAATATCTGTCTTCTTCCCATGAATGCTGAGATTGTGTCTATTTTGTTCTCTTTGAATTCCTGGAAAGTAGCTCAGTTTTTGACATATAAAAAGTTTTCAATGAATATTTGTCAAATGAATTATTGTTGTACATATCTTTAGGTTCTTTTAAGAATGCAAACTGAAAGAAGGCAAGCTGGGAGGAAGGAACAAAGGGAGAAAGGTTGTAAATACATTGTACAAGGTCACACAACAAATAAGGCTCGAGTCGGGATTTGAGCACAGACTATCCTTAAAAGCCTTTTCTCTTATACAGTATTATTATTTCTGTTTTTAGACAAGGATTTTGAGATTCAAAGAAATTTGTCCAGTCAAGGATATAGGAATCCAGGGAGATGGGAACATGAATCTTAATTTGACCTCATATTCTATTTTTTCCAGTGCATTATTTTATTAGGGATATTTCAGTAGTAGGTGTCAGGAGCCTAAGTTAAATTGGCTTAAACACAACACACTAGAGAAATGATTGGCTTTTTAAGTCCTGAGGAAGATAGTCTCAGGCATGGAGTTGCAGATTATGATGATTGATCTCAGATAGACTTTCTCTATATAACGGAAAGCTTATAACCCCAATACCACTATCTTAGAAGCCTCCAGGGAGAGAACATAGTTTTCCTTCATATGCCAGCTGAGTGGTCATTGAGAGCTGTCAGACTGGCTCAGCTTGAGTCATATCCCACTTTAAGGGGCCTGATTGGCCAGCTTAGGTCATGTGCCATGTGCCTGATGCTTCGGCAGAGAAAAAACATCTCATATAGTCAGTCCCACCATAATCAAATATACTGGGAGAGAGCTTCTAAAAAGAAAGAATATGAGAAAAAATGAATAAATGACAGATACTCACCCCCACTTGTTTCTGATGCTGGGTAGAAAAGTGCTTAAGAGTGTGGGTCTTTGGATTATATACTTACAACTGATTCCCAATCACTTCACTTTCCACCTGTGTCTCTTGAACAAGCTATTTACCTCTGAGAACCTTGATATTTTCTTCTATAGATAATGTTTCATATAGTGTTATTGTGGTGAAAAAACGAGTCAATGAATGCAAAGCACTTAACATAATACGTAGTTATAGAATTTCAGTTTTATTATTACTATTAGAAGCATAAGAGAAGGAACTAGAGGGTGTTCTTAAATCCATAGTGGTTTTGAGTGGTTGTGAATACCATGGATGAAAAATTTGAGATGGCATTAAATTAAGGAACTATTCATTGTGGAATCTGCTCATATAACAGATTTTTATCTCTATTGATTCCTGATTATGATTGCCATTTCTTTCCATTTCTTTAAATAGACTATGCTTACCTTTTTGAAATCTTGCTTAATCAATTGTTTACTCAATCATTTTTTGGAAACTCTTAGATGACTTTGTTTCTTTACCCTCAGTCTATAATAATTTGGGGGCTTCTCAGGTGGCACAAGTGGAAAAGAGCTTGCTTGCCAATGCAGGAGACATAAGAGACTCAGGTTCAATTCCTGGGACAGAAGATTCCCCTGGAAGAGGGCCTGGCAACCCACTCCAGTATTCTTGCCTGGGAAATCTCATGGACTCAGGGACCTGGCGGGCTACAGTCCATAGGGTTGCAAAGATTCAGACATAACTGAAGCAACTTAGCACCCAGGCATGCTCACTATAATAATTTAAATTACTCTCATTTAAAAACAAATGTGACAATAATCACTGCCACGCTTGTTTTACTCTTTCACGATATCACATCTTATCATGAAAGACTTCTTGAAGGAATATTAATGTCTCATCTCAATTCTCAGTGGTGCCTAAAACAGCTTAGTCTGGCTTCTGCCTCATTTAGATTGCTCTCAGGCGGGTGATTGACACCTGGCCTGATGGTTGGGGACACTTTTGAGAACTAGTTTTCCTTGACTTCCAAATATGTATCTCTGTACAGACAAGCCTCTCTTTTCAAGCCCAGATTGGCCTGAGAGCCTGTTACACTCCTCATCATGAGAGAGGCGCTGTGGAAAGGGGACAGACATCCTGGAGCAGACTCTGGCCAGCCCCATCTCGCATGTGTGCTCAGGCGCTTAGACCCCGTGGATTGTAGCCCACCAGGCTCCTCTGTCCATGGGACTTCCCAGGCAAGAACACTGGAGTGGGTTAGCACTTCCTTCCCCATCTTACTGACGGTAAATTCAGGAGTGGTAGACAACACTGAAAAGCTTCTCTAGGCTGCCTTAGCTTCTTAAGTTCCCATCATTAGTCATTCATTTGGGTTCTGGCAAGGAGAGATGCCCTCTGAAGGAAATCAATTTATAGCATTATCAGCTATTATTAGCTCTTAAAAGAGCTAAGTTATGGCCCCAGGATAATGGGACATAAAAAAGATGTATTTTGAATACTTAAGGATAAGGAGGTATTAGAATGACTGGAGCATGTTTCTGGTTATGGGATGTCAAGATGAAGTAAGGATACTAGGAAGCAGGATGACAAAAGTAAATTATTTCATATATTTTATCCTTCCCTTGTAGCTCAGTTGGTAAAGAATCTACCTGCAATGCCGGAGACACGGGTTCAATTCCTGGGTCAGGAAGATCCCCTGGAGAAGGAAATGGCAACCCACTCCAGTATTCTTGCCCGGTAAATCCCATGGACAGAAGAGCTTGGCAGGCTACAGTCCATGACGTCACAAGAGTTAGACATAACTTGGTGACTAAACCACCGCCACCCACTGCTATCTAACAGCAGCCAGAAAGACAGAGACTACCAGTATTGATAGTGACGAATAACTTAAGAAAGATGTATTTATCCGTGGAACGCACACACACAATCATTGAGTCACACAGGCTGAGAAACGTTGGGGTACCCGATATCGAGTAGTCTGAGGTGACAGGTACCCTAAGAGGTCCGTTCTTATGACCGCACCCGACGGTAAGGGAAGAGGTCCCCTAGAAGGGTTGGTCCCAAACTTGGACCCAGAAGGGGTGACCTCCGTCTAATAAATGATAGGCTCGGTGGACCTTTCGGGTTCATCCGTGTGAAATGGTCCACATAATTTACACTTGGACTAAATTGGGAGTGTTGTTAAGACATTTCATTTATTTTAATTGGGAGAAAGTCTTCTTTGTCTTCAGTATACTCTAGTACGTTAACCGTCTTTAAGTGACTTATTCATTTACTGTTTTGAATCCAATCTAAGTAAGTAGATAAGTAAGTAAGTAGTTTAAACTCATTATAATGTACCGTCCGTGACACGATCAAAACCCTATAATGTCACTCCTTTTGTATGAGAGAGAGTTCCCCGAAGATAAGATCACTCATTCTATCACTCAAAAGTGTCGTGAACGTTTACTGACTAGTAAGTAACGTAGTCTGTTCAAAATTTGGTCGAGTCAACTAGTTTTTGTTGAACCTAGTCATTCATATGAAATAAATAAAATAATAATAATGATAAATAAATAAATAAAAAAATGAAATCTTATGAGATAACCAAAACGGTATATAACTGTACTTAGATGGGACCCACATGTACTCAAGGGTTAGGACTTGGGGGGAGGGTGGTGGGAGGGGTATAGTAGAGAGACTCAGTAGGGTCACGTGGTCGGGGTTCGTAGGACATAGGACATAGCTTGGATCTGACCGTTAAGTAAAGAATGTACTATAATATGTACAAAGTTACGGTAAGAGGGTTTAGTAGGATGGGAGAGGGAGAGGGAGTCTCAGGTTTTCAGACAAGATATGTAGACACAGAGAAAACGACAGAGTGTTTGTCCCAATAGTAATGGTAGAAATATTATCGGTCCTGTACCTTGGTTGGAAGATGTCCATCAGCAGATGAATGGATAAGAAAGCTGTGGTATATATACACAATGGAGTATTACTCAGCCATTAAAAAGAATACATTTGAGTCAGTTCTAATAAGGTGGGTGAAACTGGAGCCAATTATACAGAGTGAAGTAAGCCAGAAAGAAAAACACCAATACAGTATACTAACATATATATATGGAATTTAGAAAGTAAGTATACTTTAGAAAGCCAATCTTTGCTTCTGAAAATCAGCCAGTGCTAAACATACTTACTCTATTAAACCCAACCTGAGTGACAACTAAACACCACTCTAACCTGAGTACTGATGTTTTTATAGATGATATCAACCCCTTTAAATATCTGAAAATCAGTCAGTCCCTAAACTTGGTACTTCTCAAAAATTCTAAGATCAGCAGTATGATTTGTTGAGGGTGATTGGGCCTGGGCTGTATAACTATCTGGTTTTCGAGAATGGAATGATTGCTTTGCTAAACAAGAAGGTAGCTGTATCGACATTGAACTTAAATACTGGTTTAAAGTTGCATTATGAGCTATAATGAGAGATTTATTCTAAGCATCAGAAATACAGAAAATAAGTATTTATTGCAGAATTCAGGATTTTAAAAACACTTCTAACTATCAAATTTGGAACAGTAGACTTGTACCAATTCTTTAGCTCATTTCTAACTTCTCAGTCAGGGGCAAGCAGTTAAAAGAAGCAAGAAGGGAAAGGCCAGGAGAGGATCTGAGTAATCCAACTGTGTATAACTGAAAAATTGACTTTGAAAGAATAATAAAAAAAGAAAATACAAAACAAAGGCCATTATAGAAGCCTTTTCCTTGAGTGATGGTGTCAAAAATGAGAAATTATAAATAAAATCAAGAAAAATAAATAGGTGAGTTTAAAACAGACTTCAAGAAATTTTCAAAAGCAATTGTAGGGTATCTTGTACAGCTAAAATAAAATAAGATTTGTCCTCTCATTTCTTCAATGGGATAAGACTGAAATAATAAAAAGAAATACATTGGAATTGAAAATTGCCAATTTAGAAAATCTCTAAGTGTGGCAGACACTTATGAAGAATAACAATAAAGCAAACAATGTGGAAATAAAAATAAACTTTGAGCTCTTTAGATAAAACTACAGCCACTGAGATAAAATTAAGAACAAAAGTTTTTTATTAGCTAAGAATTAAGAACTCATAAATAAGGACACTTATAAGACATTCAAAGGAAAAGATTCATTGGAAGAGTCAATGTGCCCTATTAGTTGAGAAACAAAAGGTCAGCTCTCCAAAATATGTCCAATGACACTACTTCAGGGGAAACATTAGTACCCAACCATTTCCTGTCCTTCTGAATTCACAAGAAGCCTGACCCAGAAATATGATTGAACAACACTATAGTTTCTTGTTGATTTGGTTGTATTCTGTTATTATTCCTACTATCATAGACCATCAGTCCCCTTAGAGTGTTGAAACCACTCAAGTAGTGTGAATTTATAACAATTTGAAGCCTTTCCCATGTCTCTACTACCTTGGGATCATTATCAGAACACTTTTTTCCTTCTCTGTGATTCACTGCTTGTACATGTACTAGAGATTTATTCTGCAAATGAGACTGCCAGATACAATGTTCTGCATAAATATTTTTGTAAAAATTCCAGACAATTCCTCCTCACACAATCAAATGATAGCTGATCTGGATTTTATGGATAATATACATACTATATATATGATTTAAAAAATAGCTGGAGAATTAGCTGTGGTTCTAGAATTACTATGGGAAGAAGACTCTGTGGATAGAGGCAACATATTTGTAGCATAATTCAGATGAGTTCAGAGGGATTCTTCTAAACTTTTGCCTAAAATGCTTCAATATTCCCTTAAGACTTAAGTCAAGGAAGGATTTAGACGATTTTTAAGTAGTTTGATAAATAAAGGATCCATTTTAACTTGGATCAGTTCTTATCACCCTCAATACTATGAAAAACTGGAAAGGACAAATGGAATATCAAAGCTGAAATTATCTAAGCTATCAGATGCTCTTGAATTCCTTAAAGTAGTATTCTTAGCTCTTACCCTATGCTCTTCCTCCCCAGGAACTTGTAGATTGTCTTCCTATGAATCAGTCATTGGCACGTTTATATGACTAGCAATATCTCATCCATACATATTTTTAATTATGGTAAAATTTACATGGCATGATATTTATATTTAAATATTTCAAGTGTGGGCCTCCCAGGTGTACTAGTGGTAAAGAACCAGCCTGTCAATGCAGAAGACCTAAGAGATGTAGGTTTTAATCCCTGGGTTGGGAAGATTCCCTGGAGGAGGGCCTGGCAACCCCTCCAATATTCTTGCCTGGAGAATTCCACGGATAGAGGAGCCTGGCAGGCAACAGTCCATAGGGTTACAAAGAGTCAGACATCACTGAAGTGACTTAGCACACACACATTTCAAGTGTACAATTTGACAGAGTGCCAAGGATTCTAAGGGAGTACTATAAACAATTTTTATCAACAAATTAGATAACTTAGATGAAGTGGATAGATGCATAGAAAGATGCAGACTACTGAAACTGACTCAAGAAGAAATGGAAAATCTGAATAATCCTGCACTGAGTAAAGAGCTTGAGACTTAGAGAAAGAACACTGCAAGTAGGTAGATTAGCCAGTCCCCGAGTAGGAAGAGTATTCAGTATATTCAGAGAATGGCATGGAGGCTGATGTGGCTACACAAAGTGAATGAATGAAATCATCGCTAGGTTAAGTTTCCATAGCATCTTTAACTTCAAATCCTATTGGATTAATGAAGTGAAAGTTTATTTTGTGCTGTTTCCATCTTGGGCTGACAAGGCCTGCACTCCATGTCATTTCTTATGGATCTAAGCTGATGTCCCCTTATCATTTTATAGTGGTGCTATTTGGAATGTGTAGATACCTTGTTTACTACAGAAGTGAAGTAGGCAGGTAGAGTATTGTGCCATAACTGTCCTATATTTTGGCCTCACTTATTCTAGGGAGTTTGAGGAATGTAGCGGAGGTGTAGACTTTTTGGTGAGCCCCATTTCCTTTGCAATAGGGAGGGAGGGAGCGGGATCTTTGAAGGTCATTGTAGGGAGTGAATGTGATCGGCAGCCACTGGGTGATTTAATTTATACATGCCAACAGGATCGCTCTGGCTGCTATGGTATATGGAGAATAACTGAAGAAACTAAAGGTAGAAGCAGAGAGAAAGGAGTTCAGAGCCAATTGCAATAACTTGGGCATAAGATGATGATTCCTGCAATCACCGTGGGAATGGTGGAGGTAACGAATTGGTCAGATTCTGTGTGTATTTGAATGTAAGGCTTATGTAGTCTATTGTCTGAAGGCGATATGTAAGAAAAAAAGAGGGTAATTTTAATTGTTGCAGTTTTTGTCTTGAGTTACTAAAAGGCTGGAGGTGTTATTTACTGAGATGGGGAAGACTGAGGGAGGAGCAGATTTGGGGGATAAATACCAGTTGTTTGACTTTTGACATGTTGAGTCTGAGATGCCTGTTAGATATCCAAGTTAAGTTGTGGAGTAGACAGTTGGATATGAATTTGGAGTTTGGAGGAGCTGATAGTTCAAGATAAATTATTGGTCCCATTATCCTTTAGAATTTGAACTTAGGTCCTTTCATTTTAAAGCCCAGTCTCTAAATTGCTTTTATGACTGCTTGGAAAACTAAATAAAGCAAATGTTTTTGAAATCTTGGACTTAATAAAAATATTATTTATATTGTTCTGTAACTTGCCTGAATTCACACTTACTTTACCTAAAATAATGATATCCTAGTATCAGCTAACCAATGATAATTCCCATTAAGTGTTAAGTTTTGGTTTGACAGTAGTGCCTCACATATGACAGCCTGCATGCTTTGTTTTTTTAACCTCAAAATTAGAGAATTGAGAAAAGAATGTCTGTCTTATTTTTCCCGAAGGCAAAAAGTAATTTTGGAGGCATTAAATACAAATTATTGACCAATCGTATATGAAAGAGGAAGCTCCTCCATCAGGTTCTATAATCATGTCTGTTTTTTGAAATAATCTCTCTCTTTAAAGGAACAATTTCCTCTTAGTATTTCAGGTTGAACTCCTCTTAGATATAAAATGAAGTCCTGCATAATTTGGTGAGAATTATTTAAATAGATATGTGCTTTTTAGTCAAGAGCCCTTGCTCCTTACAAGAGGAAACAAATGAAAGTCCATTGAAGGCAGGCAAATTGGACATTGTTTTACCTGTACAGAAAACTGTATTCATTTGGAAGTGATTTCAAGAGGTGCCTCTTATGTCAGCACCTATGCCTATTATGTCAAGATAAACCAAAAATAGGGCTTTAAATTCCTCTAGTTTTTATCATCAGAGATCTCTTCCAAGACATGTGCTCATAAAAAGATTAGAATTTTGAATCATGACACAAAATTGATGATTTATAAATTATACATGTCTGCATTTTCATGAAATTGTGCTGTGCTTTCTATGTGCTTAATGTATTCTCAGTGTCCATAAAATAATTTCATCCTTAAAAGAAACCATAGTTTCAAAAAGAAGCCATGCATACCCTATCTTCATAGAGAGTTCGTTTGCTTCCATTTATGTCTACAATAAAGGAGGTGATAGCAAAGGAGAAAAAGAAAACAACAAAGAAAGCTGCATTTTTCTTACATCTTTCGGGCCCCATGTATTTACTCAGGTAAAGGCTTTCCATAGCACAGAAACTGAATTCAGTGGGCCTATCTACTGTGAAATTTAGGATTGGAAAGAAATTTAGGAAGACACCTGCTTTCAAGAGAATCTCATCTCTTCACTCTCCTGAAAAGGTAGCTTTTCCTGCCTGACATGTTTACTTTGTAACCTGACCATTTTGTGAATTTGAAGTCTGTGGTCACTTTCCCTTAAAAAGTACATAATTAAGGATACAATTGTTTATAAACGATATCAGATTCACATCTATGGAGCTCAAGTTTCAATCTCAGGTAGGTCACGTTTGTTCTTGACTATGATAGATTCTGTATCACTATTTGTGTTACTTAGAAGGAACAGATAGATCTAAAAAATAGAATTACTTAAAGCAAGAGTACAAAAAATTTTCATTATATAGAATATATATAATTTCATTATATATAAAACTTCCCTGAATATATGTATATGTGTATATGTGTGTGTGTGTGTTTGTGTATATATATATATGCACAATTATTTTATGTATACAACATTGCAATAAACTAGAGGTTGCAGTGAGGTCAAAGAATTGTGGCCAGAGGGTTTTTGAGCAGGTGAGGTAGAAGTACTGTTTATAGTGGGTATTTGACATGGATGCTTTGAAGGTGGGGATGAAAAGAGCTAAGATCTGTTTATTGAATGGGTGCTTGAAGAGGAGTGAAGGATAATACTGTTTTAAGTGCAAAATTCAAGAAACTGAGGTCAGAGGATCATCTGATTCATCCACATAGATGTGAAAGTGACTCAGGGTGATACCAGGTGTAGTGGTTGAGAGCTAGGGGAATGAGAGGATATTGTCTGATGGAAACTTCAAGGCAGAGTACTGGATAGTAGAGTTAGATGGTACAGGCTTCAAAGAGCTGTCTTTTTTTGTTGTTGTTTGTTTTGTTTATTCACTTGTTTTTGATGGAGGACAAAAAAAGAGCAATTGAAAGTGGCCACAGGGAGCAAAAAGAACAACAAAATCTCTCGTGACCAAGGTGTATGTATCACAAAAGTAAAAGTTCCTAAGAGCAACGTGTTTAAGGAATGGTCAGGTTTCAGTTAACGAAACAACTCACATTTATGGAGTAGTAAAGATGTATCAAGCATTATTCTAAATGTTTTATAAGAAGATTAAAGACACACTCAGCGAGGGTTTAGAATGGAGAGAATTTGTAGATCTCATATTTAGACTCCTTCAAATGACGCAGTAAAAGGGTTTGAGAGTGGCTGAATCATCTTGGGAGAAGGAGAAATGCCTCCATAGGGGGATAAAAGCCCTTACGAGTACTACTTGCTACTCAGAGTGGGGTTCATGGAACTGCAGAGTGAACACCACTTGGGAGATTTATAGAAGTGCAGAATTTCATGTCTTATCTCTGACTGACTGAATCAGAAGTTGCATTTGTAAAATATAACCCTAAGTGATGGATATGTACGCTAAGATTGAGAGACACTGCTTTAAAGGACTATTGAGGCCTTTCAACTAAAATGTATAACCTAATCAGGAAAACAGAGGATGAAATTTTAGGGAGACTGAGGATTCACATCTAGTTTAAAGAAACTTGTAAGTCTTTGTGTGTATAATGTTAACGTGTTGAGCAGAAACAAAGACATAATAGAAGCATATTTCAGTGAATTGAATAAAACTTAAGCTGCACTCTAATGAAACTTCTGATTCACAGATAACTGTTATACCAGCATCTCCCCAGGCACAGCATCATTCACTCTGTGGTTTGAGTGACTGAATGTGTTGAGCCTGGGTAGAAATTTCCAAGATAAGAAAATTGTCCTGTGATGATAATTAAAGAATTGAAAATATTATGATAAATATTGCTTCTATTATTCTCTTTTCTCTACTCAATTCATCATTTAGACTCAGAGTCTTTGAATGCAGAGAACAAAACAATGATTTGCCTTAGATGAATTTTTGTATTTAGAGTTGCTAATATAGTATTTATGGATACTTGATAGATATTTACTTAGAATAGAAAAAAAAAAAAACTTTGAAGATTTTTTCCTATCTATGTCAAAAGCATGCCTCAAATGCTTTATGTATAATCATATATGTGTGTGTTTAGTTACCCAGTCATGACTACAGCTTGCAACCTCATGGACTGTAGCCTGCCAGGCGCCCTCTGTTTATGGGATTTTCCAGACAACAATATTGGAGTGAGTTGCCATTTCCTTCTCCACGGAATCTTCCTGACCGTGGGATCAAATCCGTGTCACTTGCATCTTCTGCATTGGCAAGCAAATTCTTTACCACTGCACCACCTGGGAAGCCCATATAATCCAATAGGAATAGCTAATAAAAATGGAGTATTCTTGTTTCATTGTAAGGATTTATAAACTAATGAGATGTTACAGTATAGTTTTAAAGATGAAGGTGGCAGATAAGCTCACTATTATATTACAAAATACTTTTAGACCCTAGGAAAATGCCAAATTGACTTTTAATTACTTGGACAATTACTGAAAAATCATATAATCTTTGATTATTTTGGATTGTCAATGATACTCTCAGGTTTTCTTGGGGAAAGACAATTTAAGAATTGGAAAGTGGCATGTTTAATTAGAGGTTAATCTGCTTCCTGTAGAATTGAGTGAGAATGTAGGAAAACAGAAATCTCTCAGTTACTATTAATAGCAGACACTAGAATTTAAATTATTTAAAAATAGACACAGGCAGCTCAATGATACAAGGGTACTGCATTTCAAGAGAGAAACATTTGTCAAATTAAAAACTCTAGTGATTATGAAACAATGATAATGAGTTTAGTCCAAGAAAAGGAAGTGCTAAGATTTATGGAAGTGTGGTAGAGGACTCACGGCCCCAGTTAGTGGCGTCCCTCTGTCATGCTGTTTGTCCTATATCTTTGTAGTTCCTCCTACACTGACTCTGGGCTTGGCTAAAATGGGATGCTATGACCGAAAATACAGACGTTTTCGAGATTAAGCTTGCTGTCTCTTGCTTTTCTGCCTCCATCATAGATAAGTGTCTGGGTAGCCTGATGGATCATAAGACACATAGGATAAAGTTGAATATTCCCAGTTGTCCCATTGAGGCCCCAGACATGTGGAAGAGCCCAATCAAGTTCACAAAGCTGCCTATGAAATCCAAAGTTGACTCCTGACCAGTAGCTGTGCTCTACACAGTACAGCATAATTTCAAGACAATTAAAAGGGTGATGAGTAAAAGTATTTATTTTTGTATACTCCTGAGGTTTTGTGGGGTTTTGTTATGTAGTATTATCATGGCAACAGAGAACTGATAACATGTGGAAAGGATAAACATCCCCAGTTTTACTTGTAAGATGTCACACTTTTTCTTTTGCTTTAGTTTCTGTTCAAAAATAATGGGGACACATAAATGCATACATATGGATTCAGTTCAGTTCAGTTCAGTCGCTCAGTCGTGTCCGACTCTTTGCGACCCCATGAATCGCAGCACGCC
>SJYT01009473.1:79932-102293 GCA_006410635.1 Cephalophus harveyi
TGATTTAATACAAATTTTAGAATTCTTTGTTTTAGTTCTGTGAAAATGTCATTAATATTTTTGATAAGTGCTGATTGAATCTGCAGATTACCCTGAATAGGATGGTCATTTTTAATAATATTAATTCTTCTAATTCATGAGTACAGTATATCTTTCCATTTGCTTGTATCATCTTCAGTTTCTTTTGTCAATGTCTGATACTTTTCAGATTACAGGCTTTTTACTTCTTTAGATTTATTTCTAGATTGTTTTTTTCTAATTTTTGATGGAATTATAAATGGGATTGGTTTAATAAATTCTTTCTGATAGTAAATTAATATATAAAAACACAAGAGAAGAGAACAAGATAGCAGGAGAGTAGGTGGACATGTACATCTTTCTCAATGGATATATCAGGAATACACCTTCAGCCACAGAAGTGCATGCAGAACACCAGCTGAGTGGAGAGGAGCACCTGACCAGTAGAAAAGAATATATAGAGCCATGCAAAACTCAATAGGATGAAGGAACTAGGGGGAAAAACAGGAGTGTTAGTAGGAGTGGACCTGCCTTCAGGTGGAGGTGGGGGTAATGGACTGAAGCAGGGATCTGATCCTCACATCAGGGCAATTGTCTGAGTCATAGGAGAAACATTTAGGGCTTAGGGTGAAACAGCAGGTCTGTGGCAGCCTAAATGGAATGAGAATCAGACAACCCTTGCCACAGCCATACATACATACCCTGGACAGGAATGCAGGGCCCTGGCAGGCACAGCAGCTGGGAGCTGGAGTTTAGGAATTGTGGAGCAAACCCAGGGCTATGGCTGCTGTAAACTGTGGTGAGATGTACTGAGGGGATGTGAGGGAGGAGATTGTGGTGAAAAATGCCTGTAGAGGAAAGCAGGGCAGCCATGGAAGCAAGGAGGTACTGCTACTTCACACGTAGAGGGTGGAGCCATCACCATAGCCTCTCTCTCCCCACACGCCAGCATCCACAGTTGAAACAATAGACAGGCTGGCCCATCAAATGCCTGATGTGAAGATCTACAGAGTAGGACCCCAGCCAGGGGGCCCCTCTATGTGCCTGATGTGCCAAACAACAGAGAAGGACCCCAGGCAAGGGAGCCCTGTAAGTGCCTGAATGGGGGGAACTAAGGAGAAATATTGGCCAAACAGGCTTTCTGATCTCCAGCTACAGAGGCTCAAAAAAGACTGATAGAACCGTAACTAATGTGGTAGGGGCAGTCCATGTCCCTGCACACTTGGCATCACCAGGGTCCCCACAACCAAAGCAGCTATGCCACCTTCAAAACGTCTTGCACCTACTTGCTCAGGGTTGCTTCAGTTGTGTTCAACTCTTGTGAGCCTACTGTAGGCGGTGGCCTACTAAGCTCCTCTGTCAGGGGATTTTTCCATTCAAGAATACTGGAGTGTATTGGCCAATTCTGGTTGTCATGCTCTTCTAGAGCACTATATTTCCTGCTGCCCTAGCTGCCAACTCCCCTGAGTACCTGGTGCTGTCAGATCTCCTGCAACCCAAGCAGCTGCATCACCTCCATCCTGGCCCTCACAGGGGCACGCCCAAGTCTTCCAGGGCAGCCTCAGGAGTGAACCCCAGTGGACGACCCACATGCAGAGGTGGAAATAAAACCACGATTGAAACCCAGGGGCAGTGTGGCTAAGAAAGAAGATCAAAAAGCTTCCCAGAGCTATACAAACTGCACATTAAACCTACATGGTAAACTAGACAGACCCTTTGTCTGCTTCCCTGGTAGCTCAGAGGTTAAAGCGTCTGCCTGCAATGTGGGAGACCCAGGTTCGATCCCTGGGTTGGGAAGATCCCCTGGAGAAAGAAATGGCAACCCACTCCAGTATTCTTGCCTGGAGAATCCCATGGACCAAGGAGCCTGGTGGGCTGCAGTCCACGGGGTCACAAAGAGTCGGACATGATATGAAATATATAAAAGGACACTGAGAGCTCACACACACACACACACACACACACACACACAAAACTACTTCTGATAGCTGTAGACATTGAAGGCATGAACACACAGGAGTAGGACCAGATTAGAATTTGAGCTTCACCCATGGAAGGTCCAGAGATCAACACAGTGTTGGAGGGCATCTTAGGGAGGTGAGGTGGACTGAGACTCCCAGAGAGGGAGAAGACTCTGACAGCAGTGACTCAAGGAAAATAGTTACTAGTTTTATGTTTTGACTTGTTCTGTAGGTTCTTTTCACTCGCATGCGTTGGAGAAGGTAATGGCACCCCACTCCAGTGTTCTTGCCTGGAGAGCCCCAGGGACAGGGGAGCCTGGTGGACTGCCGTCTATGGGGTCGCACAGAGTCGAACACGACTGAAGTAACTTAGCAGCAGCATAGGTTCTTCTGGACTTTTGTTTGTTTGTTTTCTGTCCTTTTTTCCCCCTCTGTTGTTGTCCATTTTATTGGCAATGTTGCTGCTGCTGCTGCTGCTAAGTGGCTTAAGTCTTGTGATCCCATAAACAGCAGTCCACCAGGCTCCTCTGTCCCTGGGATTCTCCAGACAAGAATACTGGAGTTGGTTGCCATTTCCTTCTCCTTTATTGGCACTATGATATCTAATTAAGGGTTTGAGCTTTTTTTTTTTTTTTCCCCGAGTCACACTTTTTTATTGTTGTTATAAACGTCTGCCTCTAGCTTAGGCTTTTATAGTTTGGTGGAGTTTTATTTCTTTTATTTTTTTCACCTTTTTAAAAAATTTTTAATTTTTAACTCTTTAAACCTGCTATTATTTTTTTCAGCATATATTCTTTTGTTTGTTTTTCCTACTGCCCTTTTCCCATTGCAGTTAATCTTTAATGTATGTAACTTTTTGTTTACCTCTATTTAACTTTGCATATCTATTCTTTCTTTCTGTCCTTTCTTGCCTTTCTTCTTAAAATATTTGGCAGCTTTATTTTCATTGCTTTATTCTCCAATTGGCACCTTGCTTTAGTTTTGTTTTCCAGGTTGTGCCTTAATTAGTTTTGTTCTTAACTGATAATTATAATTTTTAGTTTCCTTTGTTCACTGGGTCAATCTATTGTACCTTAATTTTTTGGACTGTTCTGACTTTGCTTATGAGTGTACTTGTATATGTATATATTTAGTCACACTTTTTATTGTTGTTATAAGCCTCTGCCTCTAAGTTGGGCTTTTGCAGTTCAGTGGAGTAGTCACATTATTATTTTTTCTTTTTTATTTAATTTTAATTTTTGAAACCTATTGTATTTTTTCTATATTTATTTATTTGTTTGATTTTCCTACCGTTCTTTTCCCCTTTCAGTTAACCTTTAATGTATATACATGTTCTACATCTACCTCTATTTAACTTCCTTTTCTTTCTTTCCTTTTCTCCCAACATATTTGTTAGTTTTGTTTTCATTGCTTTACTTCACACTTAGCACCTTGCTTTTTTTTTTTTTCCAGTCTAGGTGTTGTATTTGGTTTTTCATTTAATTTCTTTTCTTGAAATAGACTTTTATCAATATGATCTTCCCTCTTAGAACTGTTTTTGCTGAATCCCATAAAATTTGAATCATTGTGTTTCCATTTTCATTTGTCTCCAGCTATTTTGTGAATTCCCCTTTGATTCCTTCAGTGACCCATTGGTAGTTTAGTGGCATATTGTGTAACTCTCACATGTTTCTTTTTCTTTTTTTTTTCCCTTATAGTTGATTTGTAGCCTCATAGCATTGTGATTGGGGAAAAAACATTTTTTTTTTTTTTTTATGATTTCAATCCTCCTAAGTTTTGAAGACTTCAATTTTATCCTAGTATATGATATATCCTGGGGACAGTTTCAGGTGCATTTGTAAAGAATGTGTATTCTGGCCCTTTCAGATAGAATGCTGTCTGTGTATTTTTTAAGTCCGTTTTATCTAATGTGCTGTTTAAGGCTTGTGTTCCTTATTGATTTTATGTCTGAATTATCAGTCTATGGGATGCAAGTTGGGTGTTAAAATCTCCTACTATTATTGCATTACTGTCAACTTCTTCCTATATGTTTGTTTGCATTTGCTTTATGCCTTCATATGTCCTTCCCTGGATCTGAGTGCTGATAGTTTATCAGACCAAGTACACATTCCAGGAATTCAGGACAAAAGGTATAGCTTTAGGTTAATGTAGTAAGATTACATTTTAGTAATCTACATGTAGTAAGATTACATCAAGTTTATTGATGTTTTTTGATGTCTCAAACTCCTACACTGACTACCTAGCAATTTATACCTCACCTTAATTGCTTATTGAGGATTTAAATAATTTACCACTTTTATCTTTCATATAGGCCTTATATGTTATTGATCACTATGTGTTTGCCTTTACCACTGGGATCTTTACTGCTGTAATTTCTATACTTCTAGTTATGTTCTTTTCTTTTTCTGCTTAAAGGAGTCCTTTCAACATTTCTTGTATAATCAGTTTAGCGGTGCTGAGTTTTCATAGCTCTTGCCTGCTTGTAAAACTTTTTATACCTCTTTCATATCTGAATGACAGATTTTTCAGGTAGAGTGTTCTTGATTGTAGAGTTTTTTCTTTGCATCACTTGAAATATATTATGCCTTTTCTTTCTGGCCTGCACAGTTTCTGCTGAAAGGTCAGCCTACAGGCTTATGGGACTTACCTTATGTAGAACTAGTTGCTTTTAGTTACTATTTTCAGATTTTCTCGTAATCTTTAGCTTTCATCATTTAATTACAATGTACCTTGTTATGGACCTCTTAGAGCCCATTTTAACTGTGACTCTCTGTTTCATTTAACTGGAAGTCTGTTCCCTCTACCAAGTTAGGAAAGTTTTCAACTATTAGTTCCTTAAGTAACTTCTCTGCCCCTTTCTCTCTCATCTCCTTCTAAGATCCCTGTAATATGAATGTTAATATGTGTGTGATATTGTCCCATAAGTCTCTTAAACTATTCCCATTCTTTGTTTTCTTTTCTCTTTTAAGCTTGGGAGATTTTCACTACTCTGTCTGTTACTTTTCTAATTTGCCCCTGTATATATCAGCTAATGTACTTTTCATTCCATCTTCTGTATTTTTAAAAAATTCAGCTATTGTGTTCTTCATCTCAATTTGTTTCTGTTTTTGCTTTCTTTCTAACTCTTTGTTAAACTTCTAATTGTTTTCATTAATTCTTCTCGAGTTTACTGGCCTCTTTATGATCATTATCTTGAACCCTTTGTCAGATAGACTTCTTATTTCCACTTGTTCATTATTTTTTAGAAGTTGGTATAAGTCCCCCTCTCCCCCATTAATTTGAAACTCATTCCACTGTCTTCTCATTTTGCTGAATTGTCTGTGTTTACTGCATATATTAGGCAAATCAGGTTTTTTGATTTTTTGTTTTTTAATTGGGAAGTATCTTTATATAAGAAGTATTCAATGAGGCCTAGCAACACATTCCCCTCTGGCTACAGAGCCTTCATGCTTTAAGTGTCCCTCAAGGTTGTCTGCATGTGGAGAAGCATGTGGTGATAGGTGAGGATAGCCCAGAGTTTGGTTGTCTCCAGGCCATGAGCCATGCTTTAATCTTTTCATGCTGGTTTATGGGTCCATGTCTTGGCACAGATGCTATGTGACAGGGAACTTAGGTGGTGCTAGTGGTAAAGAATCTGCCTGCCAATGCAGAAGACATAAGAAATATGGGTTTGATTCCTGGGTTGAGAAGATACCCTGGAGAAGGGAATGGCAATCCATTCCAGTATTCTTGTTTAGAAAATCCCATGGACAGAAAAGCCTGGTGGGCAGTAATCCATGGAGTTACAAAGAGTCAGACACAACTGAAGTGAATTAGTACAATGGGTGGCAGAGCTGAGTCCTTGTACTGCTGACTGCATGGACTGGAAGGAATTAGGTGTGATGCCTGACTGCTGGTGGATGGATAAACCCAATTTCACTCAGTTCACATGCTAGCAGGTTCATGCTTGAAATCCTTCAAGCTGAGCTTCAAAAATACATGAACTAAGGACTTCCAGATGTACAAACTGAATTTAGAAAAGGCGGAGGAACCAGAGATCAAATTGTCAACATCTGTTGAATCATAGAAAAAGAAAGAGCATTCCAGAAAAACATCTACTTCTGCTTCACTGACTATGTTAAAGCTTTTGACTATGTGAAAAAAAGCAAACTGAAAAGTTATTAAAGAGATGGGAATACCAGTCCACCTTACCTGTCTCCTGAGAAACCTGTATGAAGGTCAAGAAGCAACAGTTAGTACCAGGGATGGAACAATGGACTAGTTCCAAATTGGGCAATGAGTACATCAAGGGAGTATATTGTCACCTTGCTTAATTAACTTATAATGCAGAGTATGTCGTGTGAAACAAAATACCAGGCTGAATGAAGCACAAGATGAAATTAAGATTGCCAGGAGAAATATCAATAGCCTCAGGTATGCAGATAATACCACCCTTAAGAGGAACTAAAACAGCTTCCTGATAAAGAAGTGAAAAAGCTGACTTAAGTCTCAACATTCAAAAACCAAAGACCTTAGCATCTGGTCCCATCACTTCAAGACAAATAATTGGGAAAACAATGGAAACAGTGACAGACTCTATTTTCCTGGGCTCCAAAGTCACTGCAGATGGTGACTTCAGCCATGAAATTAAAGACACTCGCTGCTTGGAAGAAAAGCTATCACAAACCTAGATAGCAAATTAAAAATCAGAGACATTACTTTGCCAACAAAGGTCTGTGTCATCAATGCTATAATTTTTCCAGTAGTCATGCAGGGATTTGAGATTTGGACCATAAAGAAGGCTGAGCACTAAAGAATTGATGCTTTGTGTGGTAGAGGACTGCACGGCCCCAGTTAACAGCATCCCTCTATCATGCTGTTTGTCCTATATCTTTGTAGTTCCTCCTACACTGACTCTGGGCTTGGCTAAAATGGGATGCTATGACAGAAAATACAGAAGTTTTCAAGATTAAGCTTGCTGTCTCTTGCTTTTCTGCCTTCATCATAGATAAGTGCCTGGGTAGCCTGATGGATCATAAGACACATAGGATAAAGTTGAATACTCCCAGTTGTCCCATTGAGGCCCCAGACATGTGGAAGAGCCCAATCAAGTTCACAAAGTTGCCTATGAAATCCAAAGTTGACTCCTGACCAGTAGCTGTGCTCTACCCAGTACAGCATAATTTCAAGGCAATTAAAAGGGTGATGAATAAAAATATTTATTTTTGTATACTCCTTAGGTTTTGTGGGAAAGGATAAACATCCCCAGTTTTACTTGTAAGATGTCACACTTTTTCTTTTGCTTTAGTTTCTGTTCAAAAATAATGTGGACACATAAATGCATACATGTGGATTCAAGCTTAATAAAATTCCATCAGAGTATTTTCAAGTTGTTAAAAATAAAAAATTATAAGAAGCATGATAAAAGTAGGAAGTGGCTTTAATGCAAGCATAAAAGAGATACCTATTTTTGGTAATACTTTTAGGCTTCAATATTTGCTTACATTTGTGTTGATATGTATTTCTTTTTCTTCCAAGGAGTAAGCGTCTTCTAATTTCATGGCTGCAGTCACCATCAGCAGTGATTTTGGAGCCTAAAAAAATAAAGTCTGGCACAGTTTCCACTGTTTCCCCATCTATGGATTCATCATATGGATTCAAGCTTAATAAAATTCCATCAGAGTATTTTCAAGTTGTTAAAAATAAAAAATAATAAGAAGCATGATAAAAGTAGGAAGCGGCTTTAATGCAAGCATAAAAGAGATACCTATTTTTGGTAATACTTTTAGGCTTCAACATTTGCTCACATTTGTGCTGATATGTATTTCCTGTATGGGGAACTCTCATAATAGTGTTATTTCTACTATCCATGACGTGCATATAGGCTAAAAGAGTCCAGTTTATGATGAGTCCTGTGTGTTCAGTTTGTAATATGATCATTTGGTAATTGATGTTATTGGTGTTATAAAATTTACCTTAATGCCAATACAATGAAAATAGTAGTAGCTAACTCATAAGACACTTTTTTATGTATCAGAAACTGTTCTAAGTTTCTTACATATATTAACATATCATATTCATAGGATGTAGTAGTTGCAACAGTTTTTACTGTTGATAAATGAGAAAATCAAGGCACAGAGAGGTTGAGTGACTTGCTCAAGTCCACATAGGGTAAATAGTAGAGCTGGGATCCAAACCAAGTAGTTTCTGGCTGCAGATCCCGTACTCTGCACATACTACCTTTCAAATTAAGGACTTCCCTGTAGCTCAAATGGTAAAGTATCTGCCTGCAATGCAGGAGACCAGGGTTCAATCCCTGGATCGGAAAGATCCTCTGGGGAAGGAATGGCAAACCACTCCAGTATTCTTGCCTGGAGAATCCCATGGACAGAGGAGCCTGCCAGGCTACGATCTGTGGGGTTGCAAAGAGTCAGACACGACTGAGTGACTAACACACATACCTTTCAAATTTATACTGAGTAGGATTACTTGTTCACTTACTAAAGGACACACCCAAAGAAGGAGAGAGCTTAAGTGGAGAAAGCAGGGTCTACCATATTTGCTCAACTTGAGACAGATTTTTTTTCTGTTAGTTTAACTTAGAAAAGGAGAGAATTTTACATGCATTTTGTAAGAGGTCACTGATCAGGTTTCTTCAGAATAATAAGTCTTTCTTCTATTTGTCTCATTACTGTAATAATTCATGCTAATTCATGTGGTTCAGTTTTAATGCGTGACATAGCTGATTTGGTAAAAATAATAGGCCAGAATACAAGAAAAATAATCAAAAGGCATAAAAAGAATTAAAACTTTAAGCCTGTAGTGAGATTATGTTAAGGACTTTATCCTTTCATATGGAAGTTCTCCATATTGAGTACATATGACTCATCACTGTGGACAGTGACTGCTGCCATGAAATTAAAAGATGCTTACTCCTTGGAAGGAAAACTATGACAAACCTAGACAGCATATTAAAAAACAAAGACATCACTTTGCTGACAAAGGTCTGTATAATCAATGTTATTGTTTTTCCAGTAGTTATGGGTGTGAGAGTTGGACCATAAAGAAGGCTGAGTGCCAAAAAATGGATGCCTTCGAATTGTGCTGAAAAGAGCCTTGAGAGTCCCTTGGATAGCAAGGAAATCAAACCAGTCAATCCTAAAGGAAATTAATCCTGAATATTCTTTGGAAAGACTGACACTGAAGCTCTAATCCTTTGACCACCCAATGCAAAGAGCTGACTCATTGGAAAAGACTGTGATGCTGGGAAAGATTGCAGGTAAAAGGAGAAGAGGGCAGCAGAGGATGAGATGGTGAGATAGCATCACTGACTCAATGGACATGAATTTGTGCAAACTCTGGGAGATGGTGAAGGACAGGGAACCCTGGTGTGCTACAGTCCATGGGGTTGCAAAGAGTCAGACACAATTTAGTGATGGAACAACAGTGATTCATTCTGCAGAAATATGGATTATACCTTCAGGGACAGAAACAGTATAGTTCAGCATGTCTAGAGAGGTGAAAATTGCCTTTACAATGCACACCAAATAATTCTTATGCGTGGAGTTTCTAGAGTAGCGTTGTCCAATAGAATTCTCTGTGATGGTGAAAATGTTCTAAATCTGTTCTGTCCACATTTGCCACATGTCAGTTAAGGAAATGGAGTTTTAATTTTGCTTAGTTTAATTTTTAGTAATTTGAATTTCAATTGAAATAGCCATGTGTGGCTAGTAGCTTTTGTATTGGACACACTTGAATATGGGCCAACAAAGGGCACCCGGATGGTCAAATCTAGCCATACTCATCTGTTTACATATTGTTCATGCTTATTTTCACACTGTGAGAGCAGAGTTGAGTTGTTACAACAGATATTATATGTTTTGCAAAGCCAAAATCACTACTCTCTGGTCCTTAACAGAAAAGGTCGATGACTCCTGATCTAGAGCATTCTTTCAGACACAATGGCCTATAATTTGGGTTTTATTTTGAAGGTAATGGGGAATCAAAGAGATGTTTTTGTAGGAGAATGTGAGTAGATTGAATAAAGATATCTAATTTACAAGGCTACCCTGGACATTTTTGGTAGGTTATACTGTAATCACAATAATAAAAAACTCTAAATAACTGGTATTTCATTGCTTTTCCCTCCCATATTTCGACATCTTTGTACTTGTTTATAAGATTTAAAAAGTCAGTCCTAAGGGCTTTATCTGCTGATTGCATTATTTCTATCATTCCTGGGTCTATTTCTGTCGATTGACTTTTCTCCTGAATAAAGGCTGTATTTTCATGCTTTTTAAATAAGCTTAGTTAGTTTTAAGAAGTTATTTTATGATTGATTAACATCTCTTAGTGCAGGCAGGGTGGATGGGGGCTCCATTTTTATTGCCTCACATTACTATATGGAAGGACTTCAATATTCCTAGTAATTTTTTATTGGATGATGACCATTAGTGATATTTATCTTGTTGAATGGGTAATCTTGTTGCATGTCTTTCAAGAGTGTTGGACTTTGTTCTGGTATATGACTGTATATAACTTGGAATCAGTTCTGTCTTTTTGAAGCTTTCTTTTTAAGCTTTATAATAATTCAGTTCAGTCGTTCAATCATGTCTGACTCTTTGCAACCCCATGGACTGCAGCACACCAGGCTTCCCGGTCCATCACTTATAATAGTTACAGAGTGGCTTTTTAAAAATATTTATTTATTTGGTTGCATCGGGTCTTAGTTGCATCATACACAATGTTTCATTGTGGTATATCAACTCTCTAGCTGTGGTGCCGGCTCCAGACAGCTCAGACTCAGTAGTTTTCACATGTGGGTTTAGTTGCTCTGAGACATGTGGGATCTCAGTTTCCCCACCAGGAATCGAACACATGTCCCCTGCATTGCCAGGCAGATTCTTAACAACCGGACCACCAGGGAAGTCCCCAGGGTAGTCTTTACTCAAAGGACAATAACCTCAATAGCAAGGGAACTTCCTCCGGACTCTACCTTAGGCCTCACATACAATGAAGTCTCTCTCTTCTGACTGGTGGTGTTGTTTAGTCACTAAGCTGTGTCTGACTCTTTGCAGCCCCATGGACTGTAGCATGCCAGGCTCCTCTGTCCTCCACTCTCCCCAGAGTTTACTCAAATTCACGTCCATGGAGTTTGTGATACTATCTTAACATCTTATCCTCTGCCACTCCCTTCTCCTTTGGCTTTCACTCTTTCCCAGCATCAGGGTCTTCCCATCTTCCCAGTGAGTTGGCTCTTTGCATCAAGTAGCCAAAGTATTGGAGCTTCAGCTTCAGCAGCAGTCCTTCCAATGAACCTTTGGGGTTGATTTCCTTTAGGATTGACTGGTTTAATCTCCTTGCAGTCCAAGGGACTCTCAAGAATCTTTTCCAGCACCACAGCTCAAAAGCATCAGTCCTTTGGCACCCAGCCTTCTTTATGGTTCAACCCTCATATCTATAGCTTTGACTATATGGACCTTTGTCAGTAAAGTGATGTCTCTGCTTTTTAATTCACTATTTGTCTGACTACTGAGATGCCAGCTATTCTCCCCCTTGTTTTAGCTGTGGGAACTGCTGAGCCTACTAATTTCTAGTGGTTCTTCCTGAGGCCTCATGAAGTTTTATCTAACACTTGCATGGATCAGTATTCAGGCAGAGATGAGAAGGGATCTCTCAGCAGTTCTCCAGAGCTCTTTGTCTGTGTAGCTTCTTCTTATTTAGTTTTCTGTCTTGAAACTTCCCTGAACTCTGATCTGTGTTTCCTAACTCAAGAGACTTGCTGGGCTCTGAATTGCCCATCTGGGCACTGCAGCCTGGAGAATTCCTCCAGGCAGTAAGCCAGGGATAGTCTTGGAGACTGTTTAGCTTGTTTCCCTTCAATAAGAAATCAGTTTCCTTTGTTGTCTGTAGTTATGCCTGAAAACAGTTGTTCAAATATTTTATCTGTATTTCTAAATGATTGTGATGGGACAGCAAGTTAATTCTTCCTGGGCAGAAATGAAAGTAATATAATTAACACATAAATTATTTTAAATATATTTAATAAAAAATAAAATTATCTTAAAACAGGAACATGTATTTTTAAGTGTTTAATTATGCTAGTTAAAATGTTAATATAAATTTAAAAATTTATAAAGCTTTTAACCAAGTCAATAAGAAATTCAACATGCACAATTTGTTCCTCACTTCCCATTTCATATTTAGTCATGATCTGGAGGAGGAATACATTCTCTATTAATTCAGACAGTTTCTCAGCTTGAATGAATTTGTCAAAGGAAAATAGTCTTTCTATGGTTGTAGAAGGAATTATTCCTGTAGAACTAGATGATTCTATAGCTGTGTTATAACAATCCGTTAACACTTGGTGAATGTCAATGCTCTATGACTTGCTTCTTTTTAATCAGTGAATCTCTTTGAAATCTCATCAACATATCTATATTTCTTATGTGAGTCACCTTTAAACCTAAAACCAATCCCAGTTATCATGGATATCATGTCTGGCTTCTATAAAATATTTTACAATATATTGTGGTACATACATGCAATGGAATATCATTCAGCCCTAAAAGAGAAGGAAGTTCTGCAGAATGCTACAACATGACTAAACATGGAGGGCATTATGCTAAATGAAATGTCAGTCACTGAAGGACAGATGCTGCATGATTCTGTTTTTATAAGTTATAGCTAAAGTAGTCGGATTCACCACAGCAGAAAGTAGAGTGGTTGTTACCAGAGGCAGTGGGGAAGGGGAAATGGAGAGCTGCCATTCAATGAGTTTAAAGTTTCAGTTTTGTAATAAATTCTAGAGAAGCATTTTACAACAGTGTGCCTATAATTAGCAATACTGTGTTGTGCACTTAAAGAAGATACCTCTCATGTTAAGTGTTCTTACCATAAAGTAGGAAGGAAGAAGAAAATATTAATAAACAGTATTATATGTCAGTAATGGGTGATCAAAATTAAATGATTAGAACATAAACATTAAATTTAGAATTGGGTACAGTCTACTTAAAATAATACAATGATTTGAAGACATTGGAAGTCACTTTTTCTCTCATACCTGTCTGTAGTAAGGGGTCTACACCATACAAGTCACTAAATACAAACTAAATAGTCACTAAATTGGATCCAGGTTTCTTCTCTTTAGTTTTTCCATCACCTCTATGCTGTTCATTTGCAGGGACAAAGCAGGGGTAGTGGGCATGTCCATGCTCAATTTATAGAAAGCAAAAAAGAAAGAAAATTTTCATTTTCTAACTCACAACACATTACTATTATTATTGTGTTAAGTGAAGTGAAAGTTGCTCAGTCATGTCTGACTCTTTGCTACTATATAGTCCATGGAATTCTCCAGGCCAGAAAACTGGAGTGGGTAGCCTTTCCCTTCTCCAGGAGATCTTCCCAACCCAGGGATTGAACTCAGGTCTTGTGCACTGTAGGCAGATTCTTTACCAGCTGAGCCACTAGGGAAGCCCAAGAATACTGGAGTGGGTAGCGCATCCCTTCTCCAGCAGATCTTCCCGACTCAGGAATTGAACTGGGGTCTCCTGGATTGCAGGCAGATTCTTTACCAGCTGAGCTACAAGGGAATCCTTAAGTAGTCTGCATTTGATCAGAATTTATCCATGTATTTGGCTCTTTCTATGTCTTTTTTTGTTTGTTTTTGCCTTCCACGTTCTTCATTCCTTCTACCATCTCAGACTCTCAACTTGTAATATCTTTCCTTCCATTTGAATATCTGATAGAATTTCTTTTAAAGAGCATATGCTTTTGGAAAACTATTTTTATTTGCCTCAAAAAGTCTATATTTCACCTTCATTCTTATAAGGCAGTAAATCTCTCAGTCCAGTGCATGTCCAGGCCAGGGAAGATTTCCTGTGTTGTGTTGAGATGAGTCACAGGTTCCATTCCTGATGCTATAAAATTCTAGGTGACAATTATTTTCTTTCAATACCTTGGAAATATTTCCCCATTTATCGCTTTGCTTCAGTGTTGCTGTTGAGAAATCAACTTTCAATCAAGTTGTCATTCCTTTGAAGAAAATATTTCTTTTTCCTGTCAACATACTTAAAAGTGTATATCAATACACTTTTTCTGTCAATATACTTAAGACTGTATATGTTTTGCTTATTTATTTTTGGCTTTGTGGTGGTAGTATTCTACAAATTTACTATGATGAGGTTTGGTGTAGATTTATTTTTATTTACCTTGGTTAGGTTTTATTGGACTTTTAAAATCTGTGGATTGATGTTATTATTTTGGTCAGTTTTGAAATATTCTTAGCATTCAAGTATTGCCTCAGCCCTGCTTTTACTTCCATCTCTATCTGGATGCCAAAATGCCAGTTAGATATATATTATAAATTATAATTTTATTCTCCATCTCTTAAATATTTTTTTTCATATTTTCTGTTTCTTTATTTCTGCATTGCATTCTGATAACATTTTTGAGAAATATTTTCCAGTTTTGTAATTCTCTCTTTAGTTGCATCTGATCTTCTATTAAATTTATCCTTTGTATTTTTAATTTCAATGATTATATTTTTCATTTGGAGAGGTTATTCTTGTTTCTTTAAATCTTGGTAGTTTAAAACAGCTTCTTAATCATAGTTTAATCCTTCTTTTTGTGTATTTAAAAATACTGAACATTTTATGGTAGCAAGCTGTTATGGGAGGTGTTTATTCAATTCTGGTTGGTACAGGCATTTTTCTTGTAGTCCCTTGGGAAGTGATTTTAGGTTTCTTTGTTGGGTTTCAGTTTTAGAAGTGGTAGGAAGCTAACAATTCCCATCAAACCCTAAGGTAAGCCTTAGCCCTTAGACATATCTTCTATTCCCAGTGACCTGAAAACCTGGAGAACCAAAGGTCAAAATCACCTGTATTAGGCAAATGAACTCGGTAGAAGCCAGTTTCAGCAATAGGCTTATAGCTCTAGATTGTTCTTCACTTAGCTTTTGACTCTTGAGTATTTCTTACTTTCCAGATCATTAATAGATGAAAACATTTTACAAAAAAATTGCTTTCTGCATTTTTTCAGTTGTTTTCAGTAAGAGGATTGTTATGGGATACATTGTGTCCTTTTAAATTCATGTGTTGAAGTGCTGACCCCCAGTAGCTCAGAATGTGACTGAGTATTTGGTGATAGGACTTTTAAAGAGTTAATTAATGAGATCATATGGGTGACCCTTAATCCAACATGACTGGTTTCTTTAAAAGAAGAGGATAGTAGACACAGGTACACACAGAGGAACAGTCGTGTAAGGACACTGGAAGACGGCCATCTATATATGTCAAGAGAGGCTCTCAGAAAAAGGTAATCCTGTTGACACCCTCACTTCGGAGATTTTGACCTCAGAACAAAAGCTCCAAAGTGAAGCTTTATGAGAAGGCTTAAACAAATTTCTGTTGTTTAAGCCTCCCAATTTGTCTGTTATGATTATGCTACCAAACTAATATAGGGATCATTCAGTATTTCTGAATTGGTGGCCTTTTTGCATTTCTTTAGAAGTCTCTAAAATGAAAGCTAATTGGTTGTAGCCTTTCTCTGAAACCAAAAGAGATGAACAAAGAATCCAGAAGGTTCTATGTAACATTTTTCAGGATCATTTTAGTTTTGTATTTAATCTTCTGCTTCCTCTTCAAGTCTTAAATATCCTGTCTATGTAACCTGGACAGATTTTGGATAAATAGGTAGCTACTTACATAGCAATAATTTAAGAAATTATCTCTTCTGTTCACATATGTTCCAAAAGTTTATTGAAGAATCAAACCTGATACTTGTGCACATTGCTCTGTCATTTGCAAAAATTTAGATGAAGGGATAATATCAACTGAGGTATGATGATGCCAATTATACTTTCTGCCCAGTTTTTAGCTAGTTCCCACTTGGGCTTGAACAGGAGACTATGTAAATATCCACAAGAGATTTCATCTATGTAATTTGAAATCGTAAACATGAGGCCAGTACTCAACCCCAAGCAGCATGAAAGTCATTCAATAAATCTTTAGGCAGAGATGTCTCTCTATCTCAATTTTCTTATTGTATGCTAAATTTGATGAAGACAACCTGCTTCTTTTTCTGTGTCTTGTAATGTGCCTCTTCTTATATATTGTATTTCACTGTTGAAGAAGCACATTCTCTGCCCTGGCCTTTGTGTGTATGTGTATGTGTGCAGTTCCCAAATCTTTTGATAGTTTTGATCTTTCTCAGTGCTGGGGAATTTTGCCTGGGGCATGCTTTTAAGCTGAAAGGCGTCTGCTTGATATTATTTTCTCACTTAATTACTGAAATGGCCCTTCGAGTGTAATTTGATATTAAATTCCTATACTATATTGTAGGTTTTACTTTTTAAGAACACCAACACAATGGACAAATGTTTTCTATCAAATGTGTTTGATGACTGATATTTTGGCTTGCTGGGGTAATGAAATGAGATTAATGCTGCCAGATTTGCTTCCCCCTTTTTCCCCCTCTTCATTTTTGTTTAAATAAATGACTGGTTAAATTACTAGGGTTGGAGAAATGCAGCTGCTTTCTTTATGTGCTGCATAATTTTGCTCTCTTGATTTCCTGGTTTACTTGGCAAGGTTTCTAAATCAATGTTTAAATAGGAAAATGTCCTGACCAACTGAAAAACCCTTGTGGTTCTTAAATACATTTATGAAGCAACACTTGATAATTTCCCAAGTAAGAGAGTATTACAGTTGCTTGCAGTGTGTAACTTGTGCTTCTCTGGGGATCAGGGTATTTTTGACTTTTAATTGTTTTCTGGGTGGGGGCTAATTGCTGGCACTACTTTTCAAAATTTAAAGTCTATAGTCTATATAAATAATCAGCTTAAATCAGACAATGACAATTTCCAAAATAAGCAGTTTTTCAAGAAGACTTCGTAAGAATCGCTTAGTGAGGAATAGGTAGAACTTGGGGTGAAAGAAGTTTCTTAGAGGAATTACAACTGATGATCTCTGACAGTGTATATTAGGAGAACATTTGTGACCTTTGTTCATTTCTGCCTCCTCTGAAGCCATAATAATAAACTTTCAACCAACATACCAGCCAAGACATTTCCATTTTGACAGCCAAATCAATTGGTTGCACTGATAGAGTTTCTTTTTTAGATGGAAGTCAGCCAAAATTTTCTTAACTGTGGAACCAGACCATCCTAGCTAGCTCAAAGAAAGGGAATTGTAACTACAAACCACTTGTTTTTCTCCGACTGAGGAGGGGCTGACCCAACCACTGACTCTTCTCACTCATTACGTCCCTTAGCACACTCCCCTTGGCAATTGGATATTTGAATCATTCCCTCTCTTGGCCCCTTCTGCTGTCACTGTCCTGATTAACTTGTGTCAAGGGGGAAATATAATCAGGTAATTCTGGCTGCAGCTATGTGACTCATCTGCTGGTTGGACAGAATCAGAAACAAGTGAAAATGCCTGTTACTCTACCAGCAGTCCTTGCCAGGCTGCCTTTGGAGTGCTAGAAGGCTGTAAATAACCTTTGGCTCGTACTCGAGTTCTCCTTCTTTTAGGTCAGACTGTTGGCTGATGTGCAAACCTTACTGTCAACTTAGAATCATGAGCTTTCCTTTAAACCCCTTGATACGAGAGGAGCTCAGCCTGATGGTCTCAGTTTCACTGAAGGTGACATGACCGCCTGCTTAGGCCACAGGATGTTCTGCACTGATGGGAATCCAGGCTTGTCGTGTGGGTCAGCTGGGCTTAGACAGAGCTTAGCAATTACATTCCATGAGAGAAATCACCGTGGAAATTATGTTGAACATGAATACTCTTGAAAGCCCTGTAAGTCAAGGTTTTATTATATAACATTGTGTCTGTGTGAAAGAGTTCACGTTAGAGAAGGAAGAGAAGGGCGAGGCAGACAGTGAAGCGTGGAAGTATATGTTAAAAAAGGTTCTGCTCTGGTCCTGGCTCCCAACTATGTTTGGGGGCTTTCAGACATTGGGGATGAGGATTGATATCAGACCACAGACATTGCCTTCTGCTTTTACAACACAATTGAATAAACACTGGAGAATTGGGTGGCTTGTGGTAAGCTGTAATTATAGACTATGGTTCCATTTGCAAGAGGAAAATATTTGGATCTGATCAAATGCCTGAAGCATCCAATAAGTTACTAAAATATAAAAGTGACTTCAAAGATGACTCCTAAAACTATAACCTAGGTCACGATAGAGACTAACTAGTGACAGCTAGTTTTAAAATTTTTTCTTGTTCTCACACCCTCAATATTTACCTGTCTGGTTAAAGATTAGGATTTTGAATTTGAGAGTTAAATATTAAGTGAAGACATCAGTTCAGTTAAGTTCAGTCGCTCAGTCGTGTCCGACTTTTTGCAATCCCATGAACTGCAGCACGCAAGCCCTCCCTGTCCATCACCAACTCCCGGAGTTTACCCAAACTCATATTCATCGAGTCAGTGATGCCATCCAGCCATCTCATCTTCTGTCGTCCCCTTCTCCTCCTGCCCTCGATCTTTCCCAGCATCAGGGTCTTTTCCAATGAGTCAGCTCTTTGAATCAGGTGGCCAAAGTATTGGAGTTTCAGCTTCAGCATCAGCCTTTGCAATGAACACCCAGGACTGGTCTCCTTTAGAATGCATTGGTTGGATCTCCTTGCAGTCCAAGGGACTCTCAAGAGTCTTCTTCAACACTGCAGTTCAAAAGCATCAATTCTTCACTCTTCACAGTCCAACTCTCACATCCATACACAACTACTGGAAAAACCATAGCCTTGACTAGATGGACCTTTGTTGACAAAGTAATGTCTCTGCTTTTTAATATGCTATCTAGGTTGTTCATAACTTTCCTTCAAAGGAGTAAGCATCGTTTAATTTCATGACTTCAATCACCATCTGCAGTGATTTTGGAGCCCAGAACAATAAAGTCAGCCACTGTTTCCACTGTTTCACCTACTAGTTGCCATGAAGTGATGGGACCAGATGCCATGATCTTCGTTTTCTGAATGTTGAGCTTTAAGCCAACTTTTCCACTCTCTTCTATCACTTTCATCAAGAGGCTCTTTAATTCTTCACTTTCTGCCATAAGGGTGGTGTCATCTGCATATCTGAGGTTATTGATATTTTTCCTGGCAATCTTGATTCCAGTTTGTGCTTCCTCCAGCCCAGCATTTCTCATGATTTAATCTGCATATAAGTTAAATAAGCAGGATGACAATATACAGCCTTGACGTACTCTTTTCCTATTTGGAACAAGTCTATTGCTCCATGTCCATTTCTAACTGTTGCTTCCTGACCTGCATACAGATTTCTCAAGAGGCAGGTTCTTTTTTGTACAGTTCTGTGTATTCTTGCCACCTCTTCTTAATACCTTCTGCTTCTGTTAAGTCGATACCATTTCTGTCCTTTATTGAGCCCATCTTTGCATGAAATGTTCCCTTGGTATCTCTAATTTTCTTGAAGAGATCTTTGCTGCTGCTGCTGCTGCTAAGTCACTTCAGTCGTGTCCGACTCTGTGCGACCCCAGAGACGGCAGCCCACCAGGCTCCGCCGTCCCTGAGATTCTCCAGGCAAGAACATTGGAGTGGGTTGCCATTTCCTTCTCCAATGCATGAAAGTGAAGTCACTCAGTTGTGTCCGACTCTTTGTGACACCATGGACTGCATCCCACCAAGCTCCTCTGTCCGTGGGATTTTCCAGGCAAGAGTACTTGAGTGCGGTGCCATTGCCTTCTCCCGAAGAGATCTCTAGTCTTTCCCATTCTATTGTTTTCCTCAATTTCTTTGCGTTGATTGCTGAGGAAAGCTTTCTTATCTCTCCTTGGTATTCTTTGGAACTCGGCATTGAAATGGGTGTATCTTTCCTTTTCTCCTTTGCCTTTTGCCTCTCTTCTTCTCACAGCTATTTGTAAGGCCTTCTCAGACAGCCATTTTGCCTTTTTGCATTTCTTTTTCTTGGGGATGATCTTGATTCCTGTCTCCTGTACAATGTCATGAACCTCCATTCATAGTTTATCTGGTACTCTATCAGATCTAGTTCCTTAAATCTTTCTCACTTCCACTGTATAATCATAAGGTATTTGATTTTGGTCATACCTGAATGGTCTGGTGGTTTTCCCCGCTTCTTCAATTTAAGTCTGAATTTGGCAATAAGGAGTTCATAATCTGAGCCATAGTCAGCTCCTGGTCTTGTTTTTGCTGACTGTATAGAGCTTCTCCATCTTTGGCTGCAAAGAATATAATCGATCTGATTTCGTTGTTGCCTATCTGGTGATGTCCATGTGTAAAGTTTTCTTTCGTGTTGTTGGAAGAGGGAAGTGCAGATATAGGCATGGACTATTGCTACATGCTGGTATTTAAATTTCATATTCTCGTCAAAATCTGCATAGAGATGGCTGTTGATTTACCAAACCTGTCATGTCATGATTTGCGCATGCTTGTCTAGTCTTTTCTCTCCCTGCACCTCCTCCATCTCATCTTACTCTGCTGCTCTAGATCTTTGCCCCAATTCAAAGTTCTCATCTCTTAGTCCCTTCACCATCATCTGTCTGGAAGCCTTACTTCTGGTCACAAGAATTTCTATCATTAGATTGCAATGAGGAAAAGTCGTAGCCAGGACTACTGCACAACTCCAGAAGTCAGCCTTCCTGTAGGATATAAGCGAATGGTTTTCCCTGGAGTTTGCAAAACACCTGGCCCTGCTCTCACTTCTGATTCCTTGGAGGCAGGAATGTATGGAATGGGCCTACCTGTGATCACACTTGCTGCTGCAACTGGACAAAGCTTCCCTGACTTTCCTAAAGGAACTCGAATTTCCTGTTGAATAGGTTCTACAGAGCTCATGCTACTATATGGTCCAGGGACATTATTGGGTAAAACAGAATTGCATGCGGATATGTGCATATGTATGTTTAGGGAAATGGAATCCAAGTTTCAAGTAAAAAACTTGATATGAAACTTTAGCAATATCCCTGTTTGGTAATGTGGTTGTTCCCTGTGTTAAATGCATCTGATTCCTCTTCTTGCTTGCTTCTTTTACTTTAATTGAATTTTTTTTACTGCTTATATACATATAATATCTTACATAAATGCATAAATGTGACATTACCATATACATTTGAGTTTCCTTTTTTTTTTCTTACAGCTTTTTATATTTTTTCTTTTAGGCTTGGCTTCCCTCTCTCTCTATTCTTCCTCTACCATGATTTTACTTATCTCACTCCCTAAATGCTCTAAGAGCCCAAGCTATCAACCTTGTCTGTGTGTCCTCTTGTGTGATTATATGATTATGGAGAAATACATGATACAACATACTAACACATATGGTCATATAATCATTAATAAATATAGCACATACATAGTTTTGGTCAATATTTCTCTTTATTTTGGAGTGATTATATTATATATTCTTTTCTGGATTTTACTTTGTAAATCACCAGATATTTCTCTTTAGTGGCTGCTTTGTGATATGGATATACCAAAGCGCTCCGGTGGTTCCTCTGTGGCTGGGCGTTCACTGTCTTCCCTGCTTTTAGATAGTACAGTGTTGCAGCAAACAGTCCTGCTTGTATTTCCTCATATTTACTGTGGTTAATGGTACTCAGATAATGGTACTTTCATTTACATAGGATAGATCCCTAGGAGTGGGGTGGTGGTGTTGAAATACACGAGGATTCCTAATTTAAATATAGATATTTGCCAGGTTGTGTTCCCCAAAGGCTTTAATATTTTATGCATATTCTCACCAGCCACACAGGAAGCACTTATCCCAGGAAGCAATATGCATTATCAGACTTTTTCATTTTTGCCTGTCTAATGTCTCCTTGTTATTTTAATTTGAATTTTCTGGGCCATGAGTTTGTTTTAATATATTTCTTGGTATTGTCTTCTCTGAATTGCCTATGCTCTCTATCTTACCCATATTTCTATTGGGTTGTTTTTCCATATTAGAAATTTGGAAGACAGTAAGTACATTATAGATACAAATGCTCTATTTCCTTCATTGCACGTGTTTTTCCACATGGATTGTTTATTTAATAGATGTTTTGCTCTCTTTTTCTATACATTTGAAAACATGGAGTGAAATGGATGTTTTGTTTTTATTTTTTATAGTCTTCTAATGTCCAATCTTGGTTAAAAGGTTTTCTTCTACCTAGATTATAAAGCCTGTAAATAGCTATATTTTCTTGTAGAATTGGGTCTTATTTTTTGCCCTTTAACTTTTTAATAAAATTGGTATTTAAAAAACAAAAAAAATCTCCTTTTTCATTGAGTTAAAATAGTATATTTGGCTCATTAAATTTTCAAATATGATGGCATAAATTTAGATTCTTTATTCTGTGCCAATGATCTTTTGTCTATTCGCAGCCCAATACCATGTTGACTTAATCATTGTTGGCTTAATAGGATCATCTGATATCAAGCA
>SJYT01009473.1:110386-165317 GCA_006410635.1 Cephalophus harveyi
TGTTTCCTTTTCCATTCCTAAACTTGTTTTTGTCTTCTCTCTTATTCTCCCTTATTTAGACTCATGAAGGACTTCTTTATTTGATAAATTCTCTCTAATAATCAGTAAAGAATCTGCCTGCAATGTGGGAGATCCGGGTTCAGTCCCTGGGTAGGAAAGATCCCCTTGAGAAAGGATTGGCTACCCACTCCAGTATTTTTGCCTGAGAATTCCATGGACAGAGGTGCTGGGATCCATGGGGTTGCAAAGAGTTGGACATGACAGAGCAACTTTTACTTTTCTAAGAATCAGTTTTTGAATTTATAATATTAATAATTACAATACTTTTTCTTTTTCCTTAATTAGACTTGTATAACGTCCTTTTTTTAAACTTTGTTTTTAGTGTTTCAAGATGAATATTAAGTTCATCTTTATTCTTATTTTGTGGAAATGAGACTTTTGAGTCAATGTTTCCTTCTGAGTAGTTCTTTTGCTTTCTCTCAACAGTGTTTGTATGGGCTGTTTTCCTTTACATTGTTTTCCAGATAGTTTGAAATTTCACCTTTGATTTTGTTTTCATTCCAGGGCTTTTTTAGCAGTGTGTTTTAAAATTTCAGATATGCAAGACTTTTTTGATCCTTTAACATCATTTGTTTTTAACTGTATCGGTGAACAGTCAAAGATGGTATTAAAACCAAATTGCAATGTTTGAGAAATATAAGGCTTTCTCCCTAAAAAGTATATATATATCACATATATGCCACATGTATATACATTACATTTCAGTTTATTAATTTTAGTCCTTTTACATTTTTTCTAGTCAATGTCTCACATTAAAATACTTCAACAAATATGTTCTTTGTCTTCTTTGGAAAAAATATTATACTTTAACTTCCCAGATATTAATATCTTACTCCTGATTTTTCTTTATTTTCATTTATTTGATATTTAGTTAACTTTTTTCCAGCTTTATTGGGTATAATTGACAAACTTGTAATATATTTAAAATACACAACATGTTGATGAATGTATACATTGTGAAGAGTTAATTAACATATTCCTCATCAAGTTAATTAATATATCTATCTCCTTACATAGTTCCTTTGTGTGTGTGTATGTGTGAGAAAACTTAAATTTTACTCTTTTAGCAGATTTCAGTGATATAATACAGTATTATCAACTGTAGTCATCATGTTATGCATTCAATTCACTGACCTTATTCATTTTATATCTGAAACTTTATACCCTTTTATCAATCTTTCCCCATTTTCCCAAGTCATCAGCCCCTGGCAACCACCATTTGCCATGAATTTGAATTTTATTTTATTTATTTTTAGATTCTATATATGTGACAACACACAATTTTTGTCTTCCTGTATCTTGCTTATTTCACTTAGCATAAGGCCCTCCTGGTCCATCCATTTGTTGCAAATGGCAAGATTTCTTTCTTTTCTAAGACTGAATAATATTCATGTATATGTATGTGTGTGTGTGTGTGTATGATGTGAAAGATATATGTCACGTTTTATTTATCTATTCATCTGTTGAGAGACAGATTGTTTCCATGTCTTGGCTATAATGAAAAATTCTTCAGCGAATGTGAAAATGTAGATAGTGATTTCATTTTCTTTATATATACACCTAGGAAGTAAGATTGTTGCTAACAGAGATGGTATTATTATTTAATCAACATATATAGATTTAGAATTATATATTCCCTGGTAGCTCAGACGGTAAAGCCTCTGCCTGCAATGCGGGAGACCCGGGTTCGATCCCTGGGTTGGGAAGATCCCCTGCGGAAGGAAATGGCCACCCACTCCAGTACTCTTGCCTAGAAAATTCCATGGATGGAGGAGCCCTGGTGGGCTACAGTCCACGAGGTCTCAAAGAGTCGAACACAACTGAGAGACTTCACTTGACTTCACTCATGTAATATAGATTACATATGGTAATTCTATTTTTAATTTCTTGGGTTTCTTGTGTTTTGCCAGGGTCAAGGAAAGAAAGAACTGAATCCATCAAGTGCTCCTTCTTGGCCTTTTAGGGATCAGGGAATCAAGCTGTTTCCTATAGTTGATCTTGACTTTGCCTGGGAATATATAGATGTCTGCAGTGCAGTGGTCTCCGTGGAGTCCACAAGTTTATGACACTCAGCCCCAGTTCTAGTCTCAGGTGCTTTATCAGTATAAGGCAGAGACAATCTTGCACCTTTCTCTTCTACAGGACTTCCACAGAACTCAGGAGTTTCTCTGCTCCTGGTAGCCTGTAGGGCTGAGCAGCTATTCAGTGCAGGAGAGGGGGATCGATTGAAATTGATACTGGGAGAGAAGAGAGTTATAATCAAGCCACATCTTCTGAGAATCACCTGCTGGTTTCCTCTTCTCTATGATAGCTGTGCAGATATTCATTGGGTTTGGAGGGTTTAGCTGTGTCTTAAAACATAGACTTCCCTGATGGGTCAGTGGTAAAGGATTCCCCTGCCAGTGCAGAAGACCTGGGTTTGATCCAGGCGCTAGGAAGAGCCTGTGGAGGAGGAAATGGCAACCCATTCCAGTGTTCTTGCCTGGAAGATGCCATGGACAGAGGGAGCCAGGCAGCCTACAGTGCATGGGTTTGCAAAAGAGTTAGACATGACTAAGTGACTAAACAGCAACAACAAAAACACAGACTTAATTTTTTTCATGTTGCCTAGCAATGTTCATTTAAATTAAAGATTTTTACACATCAGAAGTGGTGTTTTACCTGTTGAGACATTAAAAGCCTAAACAAAGATAATAATTTTTATCTGACACTAACCTCAAGCGATTTAAGTAGGGAAAATTGTTATAAATCAACTGTCAAGTATAGATTCTTTTCAGTTTTCCTGGTGATTTTGTTTAGTTTTCTTAGGAAAGCCCCAAATTTGTGGTGTTTCTAAAACACAATGTTCACAAAGAGAAATAAATGAAAGAAGGCAAAATGGTTGTCTAAGGAGGCCTTAAAAACAACTAAGAGAAGAGAAAGAGAAAAAGAAAGATACCCAACTGAATGCAGAGTTCCAAAGAATAGCAATGAGAGATAAGAGAGCCTTCTTCCACGAGCAATGTGAAGAAATAGAGGAAGACAATAGAATGGGAAAGACTAGAGATCTTTTCAACAAAATTGGATCTATCAAGATCCAGTTCTGTGCATGAATATTTCATGCACAGACTGGCATAATATAGGACAGAAATAGCAAGGACCTAACTGAAGCAGAAGAGATTAAGAAGAGGTGGCAAGAACACACAGGAAAACTATACAAAAAGATCTGAATGACCCAGATATCCATGATGTTATGGTCAGTCACCTAGACTCAGACATCCTGGATTGTGAAGTCAAGTGGGCCTTAGGAAGCATTACTGTGAACAAAGTTATTGGAGGTGACGGAATTTCAACTAAGCTATTTCAAATTCTAAAAGATGATGCTGTTGAAGTGCTACACTCAATATGCCAGCAAATTTGGAAAACTCAGCAGTGGCCACAGAACTAAAAAACGTGTTTTCATTCCCATTCCAAAGAAGGGCAGTGCCAAAGAATGTTCAAACTACCATACAATTGTGCTTATTTCACATGCTAGCAGGGGCTTCCCTGGTGGCTCAGCAGTAAAGAATCCACCCATAATGCAGGAGAGGCAAGAGACAAGGGTTTGATCCCTGGGTCAGGAAGATCTCCTAGAGGAGGGCATGGCAACCCACTCCAGTTTTCTTGCCTAGAGAATCCCATGGACAGAGGAGCCTGGCAGGCTACAATCCATAGGGTCTCAGAGAATTGAACATTTCTAAACTTAGCACATGCACACACATGCTAACAAGGTAATAGTCAAAATCCTTCAAGCTAAGCTCCAACAGTGGGGAAGGCAATGGCACCCCACTCCAGTACTCTTGCCTGGAAAATCCCACGGACAGAGGAGCTTGGTGGGCTGCAGTCCATGGGGTCACTAAGAGTCAGACACGACTGAGAGACTTCACTTTCACGCATTGGAAAAGGAAATGGCAACCCACTCCAGTGTTCTTGCCTGGAGAATCCCAGGGACAGGAGAGCCTGCTGGGCTGCTGTCTATAGGGATACACAAAATCAGACACTACAGAAGTGACTTAGCAGCAGCAGCAGGCTTCAACAGTACGTGATCCAAGAACTTCCAGATGTACAAGTGGGATTTAGAAAAGGCAGAAGAAACAGAGATCAAATTCCCAACATCTGTTGGATCATGGAAAAGGCAAGGGAATTCTAGAAAACCATCTACTTCTGCTTCACTGACTACACTAAAACCTTTGACTGTGTTGATCACAACAAACTGTGGAAAATTCTTAAAGAGATGGGAATAATACCAGACCACCTGACCTGCCTCCTGAAAAACCTGTATGCAGATCAAGAAGCAACAGTCACAACTGGAAATGGAACAAGAGACTGGTTCAAAATTGTGAAAGGAGTACATCAAGGTGGTATATTGTAACTCTGTTTATTTAACTTCTATGTGGCATTCATCATGTGAAATGCCAAGCTGGATGAATCATAAACTAGAATCAAAATTACTGGGAGAAATATCAGTAACCTCAGATATGCAGATGACACCACCTTTATGGCAGAAATTGAAGAGAAACTAAAAAGCCTCTTGAAGAAAGTGAAAGACAAGAGTGAAAAAGCTGGTTTAAAACTCAATATTCAAAAAATGAAGACCTTAGCATCTGATCTCATCACTTCATGGCAAACAGATGGGGAAAAAGTGGGAGCAGTGGCAGATTTTATTTTCTTGGGCTCCAAAATCACTGCAGATGGTGACTACAGCCATGAAATTAAAAGATGCTCCTTGGAATAAAAGCTATGATCAACCTAGACAGCATATTAAAAAGCGGAGATGTCACTTTGTAGACAAAGGTCTGAATAGTCAAAGCTATGGTTTTTCCAGTAGTCATGTATGGATGTGAGAGTTGGACCATAAAGAAGGCTGATGCTAAAGAACTGATGCTTTCAAACTGTGGAGATGGAGAAGACTCTTGAGAGTCCCTTGGACTGCAAGAAGATCCAAACAGTCCCTCCTAAAGGAAATCAGTCCTGAATATTCATTGGAAGGACTGATGCTGAAGCTAAAGCTCCAATACTTTGGCCACCTGATGCGAAGAGCTGGGTCATTTGAAAAGACTCTGATGCTGGGACAGACTGAAGGCAGGAGGAGAAGAGGATGACAAAGGAGGAGATGCTTGGATGGCATCACTGACTCTATGGACATGAGTTTGAGTAAACTGGAAGATAGTGAAGGGCAGGGAAGCCTGGTGTGCTACAGTCCATGGGTCACAAAGGGTCGGACACTAGTGAGCAACTGAACAACAACAATCCTGATAACATAATACATGAATATCAAAATAGTGTTGATACTGGAAAAGTCTCATTGTATGTATATATGTTTGTGTAGGCAATAGTGATTAAAAAGTCACATTAGAACTTTGTTCTCCCTTAGTAAGTAAAATAAACAACCTTATAGAATTAAGCTGAAGCTAAAAGTATGAGATCTTTGATTTTTCTTTGTATCCCTTGTGACCTTTTAATGACTTTTGGATGCCACCTAGAGAAAGATTATTCTGAAGGTTAGAGAAATCCCTTGAGGGCATTTTTCAGATATGTTTTTGTTATGTGCTTAATATCACTGAATTCTCAGATCGTACATCTTTTCATGAAACAGAACACATATTCTAAATGCAGGTGTATTCCTTTAACTGTGAGTATTTATTTAACAAATTTCCTCTCAAGTCTTCTGGTGTCAGACACAGTATGACAGTAGTTAAGGATCTGTCACCATTCCCATTAAAAACCTTATTGTTTAGGCTTTTCTTCCTTGACTGTTTCAAATTACATCTAGCTGAGACTTGCCAAAGAAGTTGTCAGCTTAGATATGACTTCGATTTTGAAAAACTGTTGAAAATAGGAAAGCCATTTATAGTGACAGAAAAAAAGAATTTGGCTGGCATCAAGTGTCTTTTCTTGCTGAAATATATGTGTTCATGAAGTTTTCCAAACAATTGCAGTATGGATTAGTACATTTTGACACTTTAAAAATAAGGATGCTTTAAAACAGGATAGATAATTAACTGGAAAAATATATGTCTCCCTGTATATTAGAAATGTTACTTCATTTTATCACAAGTGTCCAATATGTCACTATGATAGGACTGAAATGGCAAGATTCTATTTATACAGAATATGAATCAGGAACATCTCCAGAAACATCTACCACAAAAAGAACATTTGCATAAGAATATGCATTTTCATCTCTTTGGGATAGTCAGGGAACTGGGTTAAAACTATACTTTTTTGCATAATGCTTAGATTCAGAATAAAGTAAAGCTCAATAACTCATTGTATAGGAGGCAGTGATCAAGACCATCCCCAAGAAAAAAGAAATGCACAAAGGCAAAATGGTTGTCTGAGGAGGTCTTACAAATAGGTGAGAAAAGAAGAAAAGCTAAAGGCAAAGGAGAAAAGGAAAGATATACCCATTTGAATGCAGAGTTCCAAAGAATAGCAAGGAGAGATAAGAAAGCCTTCCTCAGTGATCAATGAAAAGAAATAGACGAAGGCTATTTCTGGGAAAGACTGGGAAAGACTAGAGATCTCTTCAAGAAAATTAGAGATATGAAGGGAACATTTCACGCAAAAATTAGCACAATAAAGGACAGAAATGGTATGGACCCAACAGAAGCAGAAGATATTAAGAAGAGGAGGCAAGAATACACAGAAGAACTATACAAAAAAAATCTTCATGACCCAGATAACCATGATGGTGTGATCACTCACCTAGAGTCAGACATCCTGAAACACAAAGTCAAGAGGGCCTTGGAGGAACCACTACAAACAAAGCTAGTGGAGGTGATGGAATTCCAGCTGAGCTGTTTCAAATCCTAAAAGATGATGCTGTGAAAGTGCTGCACTCAATATGCCAGCAAATCTGGAAAACTCAGCAGTGGCCAAAGGACTGGAAAAGGTCAGTTTTCATTCCAATCCCAAAGAAAGACAATGCCAAAGAATGTTGAAACTACTGCACAATTGCACTCATTTCACACCCTAGCAAATCCTCCAAGCCAGGCTTCAACAGTATGTGAACCATGAACTTCCAGATGTTCAAGCTGGTTTTAGAAAAAGCAGAGGAACTAGAGATCAGATTGCCAACATTGGCTGGATCATCAAAAAAGCAAGAGAGTTCCAAAAAAATATCTACTCTTGCTTTATTGACTACAAAGCCTTTGACTGTGTGGATCACAATAAACTGTGGACAATTCTGAAAGAGATGGGAATACCAGACCACCTGACCTGCCTCCTGAGATATCTGTATGCAGGTCAAGAAGCAACAGTTAGAACCGGACATGGAACAGCAGACTGGTTCCAAATTGGGAAAGGAGTACAGCAAGGCTATATATTGTCACCCTGCTTATTTAACTTTTTGCAGAGTACATCATGTGAAATGCAGGTTGGATGAAGAATAAGCTGAAATAAAGATTGCTGGGAGAAATATCAATAATCTCAGATATACAGATGACACCACACTTATGGGCAGAAAGGGAAGAACTAAAGAGCCTCTTGGTGAAAGTGAGAGTGGAAAAAGTTGGCTTAAAACTCAACATTCAGAAAACTAAGATCATGGTACCCAGTCCCATCATTTGATTACAAATAGATAGGGAAACAATGGAAACAGTGACAGACTTTATTTTTGGAGGCTCCAAAATCACTGCAGATGGTGATTGCAGCCGTGAAATTAAAAGATGCTTTCTCCTTGGAAGAAAATCTATGACCAACCTAGACAGCATATTAGAAAGCAGAGATGTTACTTTACCAACAAAGGTCTGTATAGTCAAAGTTATGGTTTTTCCAGTGGTCATGTATAGATGTGAGAGTTGGACTCTGAGGAAAGCTGAGCCCCAAAGAATTGATGCTTTTGAACTGTGGTGTTGGAGAAGACTCTTGAGAGTCCCTTGGACTGCAAGGAGATCCAACCAATCCATCCTAAAGGAGATCAGTCCTGGGTGTTCATTGGAAGCACTGATGCTGAAGCTGAAACTCCAATACTTTGGCCACCTAATTCAAAGAACTGACTCACTGGAAAGACCCTGATGCTGTGAAAGATTGAAGGCTGGAGGAGATGGGGATGACAGAGGATGAGATGGTTGGATGGCATCACTGACACGATGGTCATGAGTTTGAGCAAGCTCTGGGAGTTGGTGATGGACAGAGAAGCCTGGCATGCTACAATCCATAGGGTCACAAACAGTCGGATAGGACTGATTGACTGAGCTGAAAAGCTCAATAAATAGGTTAATCAGTGATTAGATCTGTCAAGAAAAGACTTCTGAATTGTGAAACTAACAAATTCACACAGAATGCAGTTCAGAGATAAAGAGAGAGAAAAATGGAAGAAAAATTAAGAGGCATGGAGGAAAAAATTAAAAGCTCCAACATTAATAAGAGTTCTAGGAGAGGTTAGAGAGAATGGTGCAGGTTTAATGTTTTAAGAAATGATGGCTGAATTTTTTTTCAGAATTTAAGAAAGTCATGGTTCCTCAAATATAACAAGCAACATTAAGTTGCAAGCAGGATTTGAAAAAACAAGCCCATACCCAGCACATCTATAAACTATCAGAAAAAAGAAGCCAGGTGCTTATTCTTTTTTAGGTAATTTTACTGATAATAGGCTTCTCACAGCAAAACGTAGAAGCCAGATATCAGTTAAATAATTTTTGTAGTGTCCTATGAGGAAGCAAATGGGGATTCCATTCCCAGGTAAAATATTGGTCAGATATGGGAGCAAAATGTAGACAATGTGATATGCAAAGACTAAAAATTTATTATTCAGTTTATTGTTTATTTATTCTTTCTGTGGAAAGACCTACTGATATGTTTACTTCAGTAAGAATCAAAAAGGAAAAGGTAGGAGACAAATAAAAGAGGAAAGTATGATATTCACTGCAAATTAAGGTTGACGGTTTCCCCTCTTACCCCATCCACCCATGTCCTTCAGCCCTTCAATAACACAGTGAGAGTTGGAGGCTGTTTGAGTTAAAGCCATGCTAAGGTCCTCTTCTGTTGGGGGGGCATCAAGAATTTTTTATGGAGATATAATTGACACATAAGATTATATTAGTTTCAGATATCCCACATAATAATTTGATATATGTGTATATTGTGAAATGATCATCACAGTAAGCCTAGTTAATCCATCACCATAGAAAATTACAAATAATTTTTTCTTGGGATGAGAACTTTTAAGATCTACTCTCTTAGCAGCCTTCAAATGTAGAATGCAGCATTATCAACTACAGTTAACAAGCTGTACTTTACATCCAAGAGTTTGATTAAAAAGAGAATTAGCTGAAAACACATATTAAGTCTGAGAGCAAACAGAGAGAATAGAAAGAATTGAGAAGTGGAACGAAACCAACCTCTGAACTTTGTGGTAATTCCACTTTAACGATATACTTTTTAGTCTTGACCTCCATGTCCTGGTTAAAATGAAGCCTGGTTTCTCTCCAGTTCTCTCTTTAAAATGGTTCAAGGGATTGGTTCTTTCTTTTTAACTCACCCAGTTTCCAAGCAAAAGACAGTAGTATCCTTCAGAAAAAAGTTAAGAATATAGACACTCCCCTAAGCTATCTGTACATGTTGTGGGTTAGGAAAATGTCTTGTTAAACCTCATTTAACTGAAGGGATATGGGTTTGTTTTGCAGAAGGGAAAGGAAATGCTCGAAAAATGAAGTGTTTCAAAAATGACAGCAATGATAGCTACTATTTATTGAGTATCTGCTTATGCCAAACATACTACATTTTAACTCTAAAAATGACTTTACACATTAGATATCTTTAACCTCATTTTAAGGATGTGATGATGAAATAGCTCATAAAAGGGAACCCTGACTTTGAGCCTGTTTTTGGAGGGACAGTAGTCTTGAAGCGGGATCTTATTTCTCTGTCCAGTGATTGAACCTAGCCACCAGTCCGTAGGCTAGAGGCTAGAAGCAAAATTCCCTGATTCTTACACTGTCTGAAACCAAGAATGTTTCAAGGAGGCAAAAACTGCAAAACAGATACACAGTTTATTATTAGAGACACAGCACAATGCATGGGAGAGCACACAGAGAAACAGTTGACTTATGTGAAAAGCAAGGCAGAGATACACACCCAGAAAGGATTGTGGGCATCCTGAATGAGTAGTGTAGTAAAGAGGTGGTTTACATCACTTTATAGGGCAGCCTTTCTGGGTCTTATGTTTACATTTGGCACCCACCCCCGTGGCTCAGAGGTTAAACCGTCTGCCTCCAATGCGGGAGACCTGGGTTCGATCCCTGGGTCAGGAAGATCCCCTGGAGAAGGAAATGGCAATCCACTCCAGTATTCTTGCCTGGAGAATCCCATGGATGGAGAAGCCTAGTAGGTTACAGTCCACGGGGTCGCAAAGAGTCTGACACGACTGAGTGACTTCACCTCACCTCAGGACCCTCCCCAAGATGCATGTGCAACTTTTTTCTAAGATGGACTGCACCATAAAGCGCTATAGGTGCATGTCCACACTCATTATGGGGTGGGATCCCATCCCTTTTTGATCCCCAAGAAGCCTTCCAGTGCATGTGCAGACAAGGAAATCTTGACCTCAGGAGGTCTTAACCTTAATCTCTTTACTTTCAGTTCAGTTCAGTTCATTCACTCAGTCGTGTCTGACTCTGCAACCCCATGGACTGCAGCATGCCAGGCTTCCCTGTACATCACCAACTTCCCTGTCCATCTTGTTCAAACTCATGTCCATCAAGTTGGTGATGCCATCCAACCATCTCATCCTCTGTTGTCCCTTTCTCCTCCTGCCTTCAATCTTGCCCAGAATCAGGGTCTTTTCCAGTGAGTCAGTTCTTCACATCAGATGGCCAAAGTACTGGAGTTTCAGCTTTAGCATCAGTCCTTCCAATGAATATTCAGGGTTGATTTCCTTAGTATTGATTGGTTGGATCTCCTTGCAGTCCAAGGGACTCTCAAGAGTCTTCTCCAACACCACAGTTCAAAAGCATCATTTCTTTGGGCCAGAGCTCAGCTTTTGCCATTAGCTTTGTCCTTGGAGGGCCTGTGTGAGAATAAAGCTTGAATTTCACTCCATTTGACAAACACCAGGTGTCCCAGCCCAGGGGCCTATCTATCTCTTTCCTCAAGCCCAGATACCTCCGATTTTACTTCTTCATTCTCTTTAATCTGTTATGCTGTGTTTTCAATAATATTCTCACATATGAGTATCTTGTTCTAATGTTTGATATATCTTGATCTTTTGAAACTAAGGGAGAAATCAGAGTACAAAGCAGAATACACAGTTTTTTATTCTTCAGTAGTGTTTTTCACTTAGTTTTTGACACACTATGTGATGTGTAGAACGAAAAGAATTTAAAATAGGGCTTGTCCACAGTAGGCTAACTCTTTAATTTTCTTAAGAACATTAGTGGATCTTTAAAAGGCATTCTGTGTTGCTGTTTGGTATGTCCGTAGTTTTATCTTTTTGTTGGAGGGATGGTTGGTGAATAGTAGATTCTCTTGAGGGCTTCTTAGGTGGTGCTAGTGGTAAAGAACCCACCTGCCAGATGTGGGTTCTATCCCAGGGTTGGGAATATCCCCTGGAGAAGGGCAGGGCAACCCACTCCAGTATTCTTACCTGGAGAATCCTATGGACAGAGGAGCCTGGAGGGTTACAGTCCATAGAGTCTCAAAGAATCAGACACAACTGAAGCAACATACACACACAGGTTCTCTTGAAGAGATAGAACTAAAATTATATATACATGTACTCTTGCCTGGAAAATCCCATGGATGGAGGAGCCTGGTGGGCTGCAGTCCATGGGGTCATTAAGAGTTGGACATGACTGAGTGGCTTCACTTTCACTTTTCACTTTCATGCATTGGAGAAGGAAATGGCAACCCACTCCAGTGTTCTTGCCTGGAGAATCCCAGGGACAGGGGAGCCTGGTGGGCTGCCATCCACAGGGTCGCACAGAGTCGGACACGACTGAAGAGACTTAGCAGCAGCACCATATATATATTTGCTGCAAAAAGCTTTATTGTTTTCATATATCTAAGTCATGGAAGAGAGCTCCAGGGTAAAAGCTGCCTGTGGCTGCAGAGAGGGGCTTCAGGCAGAAGCCCTGATGCCAGAGGGGCTCCTCAGAGGCCTCTGGTCTTTGGAGGCTCCTGGTCAGTCTTGAGGGTGAGTCTTTCGGAGAGAGACTCGCCCAGCCCAGCCCTGGGGGCCACCAGCCTGCTGAGGAGGGTCAGGTGGTCGCCCATCATCTTGATGCTTGACCATCAAGCAGTTTCAGCTGCTCCTCAAGGACACGGCTCTCCAGAAAGTCATGGAAGTGAGAGTCTGCGTGGGAGAAGCAGGGCAGGAAGATCCAGAAGGGCCTGGCTCAGATCTCCTCCCTGAGAATGGCAGCTTCGTAGCAACCTGGGTTTTACCCCACTCATCTTGAGAAGCTTCTGCATGTTCTGGAAAAGGGCACAGCTGCAACACTGATTTTGCATTTTCCAGAGACTCTTGGTGCCCTTGAACTTCTCCTCAGCAGAAGATACTAGCCCACACCATCCAGAGCCACATTGTTGCTGCTGATAGAGAAGCCCAGAGAGAGGGAAGTGCCTGCAGATGCATGCTGAACCAGCAATGGACGGCGGCCTCCACTGCAGTGGAATAATTATGACAAATACCGGAGCTCATAGTTGACAGTAAGTTAAACTAAATTTAGTTAAATTCAAAAAATGGTGTTGGCTAGTCCTGGAGGCCAAGGAGAGCTGAGTGGTTGATTATAAAGGTTGTGCCTGGAGAAAAGATTGGAGGGTGGTCGGAGGCTGGAAGAAAGGGAGTCCATGGGTTGATTCCTCCAAACATTGTTGAAGCAAAAGACAGATTTGAGGGACTGCTGAGCCACTGCCTTAAGTGATCTTAAAAAAAAAAAAAAAGAATCACATTATGGTAAACCAGATTTTAAATAGGCGGTAAATTAAAGTCTAAATGAAAACCCCTCTATTAAAGGGGGTACCATTACAGGACATCATGCTCTCTGAATGCTGGGAGTCGGAAGTGTGGTGGCACCTCTGAGCTCTAACCAGCACAGAGAGAGAAAAAACCGTTTGTCTACATTAATGCTCCTCAAGCTGCTGTTGAGAAAACTGTACGAAATTGGAGAAAACTTGTCCATGTGAATCCAACCCTACCTAAGAGAATGGCCTCAGGGCCTCCTAGATGCAGAAGCTGTATTCTGATGCCAGAGCACATGTAAAGTGTTTAGTCTCTTCATCAGAGCTTGGCTTCGCGTGTAGATTTCTCCACAGGGAAGAATATACTGAGCAACAATCCGGCTGTTACATTAGTCTCTTATGAATTTGAATTATGTTCTTTTGTTTTTGAGAAACTAATCTCTGCCTAGGATATTCACAAAATCCAATTTCTGAGCCTTTAAAACTTAAGTCCCATTTTTGAATTGGGGTGTTCTCTTCTGGGGCCTCTGAGTCTCTCCCTAGTGATGAGCATATCTGGACACATCCCCTCAATATATACAAGTCTTCTGGCTCATCTGTGTTTTATTGTTGTTGTTTCACTTGTTCTCTGTTTGTTCACATTTATCCAGTATTGAAATTGTTGTTTTCAGCCTTACTTTCTCTGATTTGTAGGGGTGGGAGGGGGTGGATTTCCAGAAGCAACACTTGTAAGTTTAAAAGAATATGATGTTCATTGGAAACAAAGAAAAACTTACATGGTAAACCTAAAATGAAAATTCATTTCCCCTATATAACTTGTACTGAAACTCTATGGTTAAGTGCCTGTGATAGCACAAATTTCTAATCCTTGCATGGTGTATGTGTGTTGCTTTTGTTTTCGGAGAGCAAAAGGCTGTGAATTTAACTTTAAAGTTTGATCCTCAAAGGTATTTCTTTTAGAATACTGAGTTGTAAAAGTTTAGGAACTAAACTTTGGGTTTATGTGTGCTGAAAAGATAAGCTTTCTGTTGCTCACTAGTCCATTGGAACTGACTGATAATGGATTAGAAACATAATGTAACAGAGTTATGTGATATTTATTTTGCAAATAGCATGGTGTGAAAAAACAATTGATAACACGTAAAATGAACACTTGAAGTGCTGACTTCCTATGATTTTTACATGTCTTTTGGTGTGATAACCACTGGAAGAATTAATCTTCAAATTTAAATGAATGTACAAAGAATAAACAAGATCTAGGAGTAAGGGATCATAGAAAGTCAGACAGAATGGTGTAATTAAAGTTTCTAAGGGTGAAAGATGGCTGACTTCGAGCGTGTTCAGGAAATCTCTTTTGGGGGGATTTATAGTGCTTCCCAGGGAGCACATTTTTAATTCCATTGCATTGGGATTATACACATATAATACAAATAATGAAAAGTGGTTACACCACCAGAATGACAGAGCCCCCTACAAGAAGAGCCAAATGTCAAGAAGAGGCAAGGCCTCGCATATGAATTCTAGTTCTCTTTTACTTTTCGTCTTGGACCTCCTGTCTGAATCTCACACACAGTGGTTTCATGTTCTTATATCTCACACTGGTGTTAGTCATCTGACCCTCCCTCTCCTCAGCTCAACTTGGAGGGTAATCACATCTACCTTTAGTCTCAGGAGGGTCAAATGATTCAGTGTATACATGGCATTTAGAGTAGTTCCTGGCCGGTAGAAAACATTCAAAAGTTCCTCTACCTCCTCCTCACTGTATCACCTTATCATCAAATCACACTTCTTTTGGAGAAAAAGGAAACAGTTTCTTTCTTCAAACTGGAAAACAGGCTAAATTAACTTGTATTTCTTCTGTTCAGATATCCTACATACTAGTTTGCTAGGAGATGCAATAAGAAAATACCACAGACTGGGAGGTTTAAACAACAGAAATTAATTTTCTCACATTTCTGGAGGCTAGAATTCTGAGGTCAAGGTGCTGGTAGGTTTGGTTTCTCCTGGAGCCTCTCTCCTTAGCTTGCAGATGGCTCCCTTCTTGCTCTGTGCTTAACTGACCTTTTCTTGGTGATGCTCATCTCTGGTGTCTCTTCCTCCTCATATGTGGACACCAGTTCTCTTGGATTAGGGCCCATACTTATGACCTCATTTAATTTTAATTACCACTTTAAAGGTCCTATCTCTAAATACAGTCACATTGGGGATTAGGGCTCCAACATATGAATTTTAGGGGCCATAGTTTGGTCTATAAAACCCTATAAGACATTTTAAGGCTTGCATTTAGGTGAACAGTTACAAGCATGACTTCCAACCTTCTTGAAGATGTTCACAGGTGTTTTGGCCTCAATTAAGGTAAATATATAACTCTGTTCAGTCACTCGTATTACACTAGCTCTTCAATATTCCTGTGTTGAAAGGAGATTCATTTTCTTGATCATGAAGTAAAAGGTAGACAGTAACTTTAGGATGCCAGGCTGAGTGCCCAAGTGTAATCAGACCTCCTTTCAGGGCCTGGAGGATTCTGGGGTATTTACTGTACTATAGAGCTCTGCAGTGGGATTCCCAGGTGGCTCAGTCATAAAGAATCCACCTGCCAATGCAGGAGTCTCTGAAGTCACAGGTTCATCCCTGGGTCAGGAGGATCCCTTGGAGGAGGAAATGCAACCCACTTCAGTATTCTTGCCAGAAAAACCCCATGGACAGAGGAGACCTGTGGGCTGCAGTCTGTGGGGTTGCAAAGAGTTGGGCACAATTGAGCAAGCATGCACAGAGGTCCACAGTGGGGATTTACTTTAAAAATAGGACAAAGTAAGCAATTCGCTGCTGCTGCTGCTAAGTCGCTTCAGTCTTATACAACCCTGTGCAACCTCATAGATGGCAGCCCGCCAGGCTCCCCCATCCCTGGGATTCTCCAGGCAGGAACACTGGAGTGGGTTGCCATTTCCTTCTCCAGTGCATGAAAGTGAAAAGTGAAAGTGAAGTCGCTCAGTTGTGTCTGACTCTTAGCGACCCTATGGACTGCAGCCTACCAGGCTCCTCTGTCCATGGGATTTTCCAGGCAAGAGTACTGGAGTGGGGTGCCACTGCCTTTTCCAAAGCAATTTGAAGATTCATTTATTGAGTTCCAGGTCCTTCTGTGACTCCCACAGTAGTTGTGTATTTGACAAGGTAGAAGTTCAATTTATTTATTTTTGCCAGAGGACCTAGTGGTAGGTGGACCTAGAAGTCTGTGGAAAATGGGTAAGTCAGTTAGCTTAAGTAGCATGGACACAACTGAAGTGACTTAGCAGCAGCAGCAGCACATGGGTTCACAGGTTCATAACTAAGTTCAAAGTTATGATTTGCCAGTTAGGTATTAACTGAGGTGACCCCCACAGAGGCCACTGAAAGTGCATAAAGAAGAGAGACTGATAGGCTGGCCTCCATCCCATACTAGGTCATCAACAGAAAACAATGCCTCTGTCTCCGACCACGGGGGTCCAGGACTTACCTGAGCAAATCCCTTGGGTGGTAGGTTGGGATTTGGAGGCTGGCTGCATGAGGGAGTCTGAGGAGTTGTGTCCTGGGTGCCAGGCCACATTAGGTCCAGGGTGTCACTGGTTGAGGTCACCCAAAGTGGAATGTTGTCATTTCTTCATTTTCAGGCCCTGGGACAGTCCTATTTGTTCAGGTTCCAAACTCTTTGCTATATAAAAACTCTCGGGTTTTCTAGTGCTAACTGCCACACCAGGTCTTTGGATTGGAAAGTGGAGCTCATTCAGAAGCAGCAGCCCCTCCTGGGTGATGGAGGACAGTGCCCGAGGTCTAGAGTTAGTGGGTAGGTGGGAGAGAACACTGACTCAGTGAACCCCAGCCAACCCAGAGAACTCCTTGGACATTTTACGGGAAAGGGCATTCTGTAATGTAGGCACATAGGATTGGGGGTTGACCATTGAGATATGTTAAACATTGGGACAGTCTGGTGTGATTCCTCAAATTGGAAGTACTACCTTCTGTGGAGAGGTGGGTACATGTGCTGAATCAGAAGTGTGCCTGGCCTTATGTCATTCCAGATCTTTCAGTAGTTCCCAATTACTGTATTCAAGGATGAAACTGGCATGCCCTTGCCTGGAATGCAGGCCCCCATGTAAAGTGTCCCTGGCCCTGTCCTGTTCAGCCTTCTTTACATTATTGGCGCCTTCTATGCTCTTGCCAGAGGTACCTTTACCCACGCTCTTTCCTGTGCAGGGAAAGCTAACCATCCTCCTAACCAAGTGCCTTGTCATCCCACATGACCTGAGTCAGTGATCTTCTGGAAAGAGACATCTCTCAACCATTTTGTTATCATTTTGTATCCCGCCACCAACATTAAAAACAAACAAACAAAAAAACTAAAGCTGGCTTCCTTAAGCTTCAGGCTCCACCAAATCTGGATACAGACCAAGACATAAAAACTAGGCCTGAGATTCAATCATAAGGGTTGCAGAGCTACAAAGGAGACTGAATATTCATCTTTTATATGAACATTCCTAAGTTAAATCAGGGTCTTGCTTGGGAAGTAGTGAGTATCAAGTAGATTTTAAGCTTCTTTACTTTTCCTCTTCTAAAATGTTAGATCCTTAAGAACTGTCATTTCATTTTCCAGTTCCTTCTGTCAACCAGATAGCATGGCATTTTGTACACCCTTAGACAAAATCTGCAGACTAAGTTAAGGTGTATATGCTAGGTGTATGAGCTAGGTATATGAAGCATGATACCAAACTATGAGACATTTGGAGCAGAGCTGTTCAGTAGGAATATGTGAGCAACCTGGTTAAACTTTTCTAGAAGCTTTAAGAAACTAGAAAGATACAGGCAAAATTAATTTTAATAATCTATTTTATTTAACTCAAGATATCCTAACTTTTACCATTTCAACAAGTCGTCTGTACATAGATGTATAAAGTGATTACTGAAATAGTTTACCTTCTTTCCTCATGCAAAATCTTTGCAATCTGTTGTGTATTTTATACTTAAGGCACATCTCAGCTTGGATTCACTTCATTTCAAATGTTCAACAATCACATGTGACTTGTGCCTGCCACTTTGGGCAGCACAGATGTATGGTTTTAAAAACAGTGACAGGAAGAAGAAAATGCTTTTGATCCAGCGATTTAATGATGGTTGCATCAGTGACTTCTAAATTCTAATAATATTTCTTGCCTCTGAAAGTCACATTAATTTTGTCAAAATGCCCTCCTCACCAAAAGCTTCCAGTAGATGGAGAGTAAAAATGCACAGGTATCAGTATTTAAATGTAAATGTGGAGGTCATAGTATTTTTAGAGCTGCAGTAGAAGAAATGCAACCTCCAGGGGTCAGGTGTTTTTAACATGCAAATAGCATTGTGAAGTCCTGAAAGAGATAGAGTTCTCGTTTATGAATCATTATAATAACTCCAAGACCCTTCATTTCAGTGCAGAATTTTCTGAGCTCATTATGTGAAAAGGATCATATTGTCTAGTACATTCTGTCTCAGGAAGCTCATCTGCTCCTACTCCAGTTGATGTGAAAGCTATATGTTTACATGAGAAAAACTTTCATTAGACGTTCCTGGTGGTAAATTTTGTAGTCAGGGAGCCCTGTGTAAATCACTGGTGTGGTTTGCTGACTTCCTAGTCAAACTCAGGCTGTGTGTCACTGCACGCAGCAAATTAAATTTCGATGAGCTTGGGAAAGTAATTGGGCTGTGAATGTTACCCATTACTCAGAGAATTGTAAATGTCCGGAAATGAAACCAAACGATGTAAAATCCAATTAATGTTTTCGGGACAAGCAGGACCATAGAGATATAGAACAGTCAGGGACCTATGTCCAACCCCTAATATTTCACAAGAAGAGTCCCAAGGCCCTGAGGGGCTTGAGCGGCTTCACCAAGGTCGGATAAGTCATTTCAGTGGCAACTGGGACTAGGACCCATTTCTACTGACTCCTTAGCTCTGTTGCCCTGCACCTCTTCCTATCTGCAGCTTTGGTCATTTGCCTGAATTTTGTTATCTCAGGAAGGAGAAGGAGAGGCAGAAAAAGCAAAAACTGTCAGCACTTGCTCTTTCCATTATTATGTAGCATATGATGATTGCTCCCATTTCCTGCCACAGCAGAATAGAAACATTACATTTTATAGGTAAATGTCAGTTTGGGGAGAGAAATACTATTTTTTTGAGCCAGAAGTTGATGGAAGTAAAATGAAAAAAAAAAAAAAAGTGGGTCAGACAACAACTAAAGTGATCTGGAACAAGAAGGGCCATTCTGCTGGAGCTCAGCCTTTGAGAGAGGCCAGTCGGTAGGTGCTCTGCTGCTGCTGCTGCTAAGTCACTTCAGTCGTGTCCAGCTCTGTGTGATCCCATAGACGGCAGCCCACCAGGCTCCCCCGTCCCTGGGATTCTCCAGGCAAGAACACTGGAGTGGGTTGCCATTTCCTTCTCCAGTGCATGAAAGTGAAAAGTGAATGTATAGTCACTCAGTCATGTCCAGCTCTTCTCGACCCCATGGACTGCAGCCCACCAGGCTCCTCTGCCCATGGGATTTTTCAGGCAAGAGTACTGGAGTGGGGTGCCATCGCCTTCTCCACAGTGGGTGCTCAGTCAGTATTAATTTGGTTGATCACTTAAAAGATATGACAGAGGAAGGAGAGGGAAATCTGTGGTCCTTTACCAAGGCTTGGGGTCTTTGGACTCAGAGGAGTTGGGGTGCCTCGGGGCAGAATCCAGGGCTGACTTAAACAAGGTGACAGGAGGGTAGGCAGCCTATGGCCTGTATACGTGGCACCGGCTCCTACAGGTCACAGTCTCAGGTGGGCTGTTTCCCAGTGGTGTGTCCTTGAAACAACTCTCTGCCCTTTTAAAGACGAGAGTGCTGACCCCAGTGACTCCTCGTGGCATTCCTACCCCAACCCTACCATAGGATCCGCGGGAGTGGCAAGGAGCGCTGTGACTGTTCATGGGAGAGGAAGGAATTCAAGGACTGAACACGGCCACAGAAAGCAGGCACCTCATGCCATCTTTCCCTCTGATATGAAGAAGTGTGACCTTTCCTGCCTTTCATGGTGGCTTCGAATAATAATAGAATTGGTGGGTGGAGGGACCCCAGGGGCCTGGGAAAAGCCTACAGAAGAAGGTTTTCTTTGCATCTTCTGAGGAGCTCTGACACAGCCTCTCCTCTCCCATTATTTTCCACTTCAGAAACAAAACCATCCCAGCGCTCCCTATGTGGGTCCTGTAGCATTCACTTAACAGCGTGTTTATTTGAAATCTTGGACTTGAGGCTGAGGGGAGATTGAAAGTGCCAGCCTCAGGCACTCTTGATCTCCTGCTCCTTATGAATGCCTCATTCATCACTTAAATGTAATATATTTATAATCAGGGCCAAGGCAGCATGACCTTGTTTTATTCTAAATAAATCACAAGCAGCTAGACACGGGGGCTTCCTGCTTTAAATCAGATGCAAAACGTGTTAGCTGTCAAGGACTTTGTTATGATTCTGTTGATCTCTTTAGGTTTGATCTCTTTCTTTGTTATTTATATAAAAGGAAACAGAAAATTGGTGGTGGGTGAAGGGAAGGTGGTACAGGCTCTCCAGAAAACCACACTTCAGGAATTGCTCAGCAATGGAAGGTTACATAGCATGGACTTTCCCTCAGAAGGGGTAGGGGCAGGAAAATAACATGTCTGAGGCTTAGATCTTCCAGCCCAACATAATTAATTTTGAAGCCACATTTTTTCCCCTCTCTGGAAACATTAATCATGAAAATTAAAAAAAAAAAAAAAACTGACTCAGTTGTTATTTATTGCTTCAGTGCAGCAGGGCTTAAAGAGCACTCACCAGGAATGTTCAAACACAATTTTTTTTTCCTCCCAGAACTTAGTCTGGGGCCAGCCCTGTGTATAAATATCATTACAGGGCAACAACTCCAGTCTTCTTCAGCCTCCTCTTGTACCCTTTCTGCCTGACTCTGCTTTAACCATCTCTGCTAGATAAAGATGCAGTTCCTTTTGGTGACTTGGATTGCCCTTAAAAGTCAGACTGGTCAGAGTAAAGCAATCGTTGCTTATTTTAATGATGGTAGCAAGTGGAACTCAAAGATCCAGAACCAATCATTTACAGGGAAATTCACAGGGGCATTGTTGCTTTAAGGCATCTGATTATTTGCCTACAGCTGGTTCCTCAGCTCTCCCATTCCACTCATCTTCCCACCCACCCACCAACCCACTGGTTCCCCTTGTTACAAGGTGTTCTGTCTTGGAGATGAAACAAGTGGGGGCTAAACTAATTAACTAACCAGCAGTGATCTACCGCTTCAGCACCTTGCATTCCTGAAGATTTATCCCATTTCAAATTCATTGCCATTTCCCTCCAGGGAAATAAAGATTGCTGCCTATTAAAGATGGGGACAGAAAAAGGCACCTTCACTGGAGACAGCCTGTACAAGAAAATAATACTGTAATCATTCCCTCCAATCAGCTGAAAAGGATTAAATCTTCTGCTTCTAAAGTAATGTTCCAATTGAGCCTTGGGGAAGAATAATTCATGATTAGGGAGAAGGCTGGTCTAGCAAATGTGAACATTATGTCCATTACTTAAACACACTTCCTGGGCTGACTGCTAATGTACCCAAGGGACTTGAAGCCCCAGCAACTGATAGGCGCAATGAAACAGGCAGACAAGGACAAGAAGTATTATCATCTGCATTCAGCAGCACTACATAGACTTTACCACTGCTAAATCACTGCCTTTGGTAAATAGCCCAGATAACTCATTTTAATAGAAGAATTCTTCTCTTCTTTATGTGTATTAAACAACAGACTCTTATGAGCGGTGGCAGCGTATTGATTCCTGGGAAAGGCCGTGTGAATACCAATTCTGTAATTTATGCTGTTTTGTGGCTCTGGCTGTATTTGTTATGCATAGTGTATTAAACATTCAATAGCTCAATTTAATCTTTGCAGCCAAATTGCACAGCACATCATGCCAGATAGTGGTTGTTTCATATACACAGCCCATCTGCTTCCTGTTCTATAATTCATTCAGCAGGCAAAGTTTCTGGCAGCCTCAGGCTACCAAAATATATATATATCCTTAGGGTACCAGAAGTGCTTGGCACTCAATTAGTTTTCCGGGTGTCTAGTGCTATGTGTGCATGAGCATGGGTATGCGTTTCCACTTTTATGAGAATTAAAGATGGGAATAGTTTGCTAAGTTCTGTGTCCTCATCTGGACAACTTTTCATAAACTTGTGGGATTTTCACAAAACCCGAAGAGAAAAAAAAATGTTAGAAGTGAAACACAGTGATCCTTCTCCCTTGGGGAATTATCCATTGCAATAAAATGTGTTCTCTCAACCATCCCTATCTAAATAGATTGATTTATATCTTGTGGCAGGGATAAATAAAACAAACCCCAAAGAACTATAAACTCTTGGCTCCTTTCTCAGGATGAACCACTGGGATTAGCTCTCTTACGGAGAATGTTTATTTTCCCTAAAATCCCCTCCTCTCTTGGAGGTCTGCCCTCTCTCTTAGTGGGGATGCTGACTTTGTCCTTTCCTCATCTTCACTTCTCTCTGCTTTTAAAGAAGCCAGTGCCTAAATGTTGTCCAGTGGAAACTACATTTCAGTTTATTGATGTCTTTCTGTAACTCCCAGTACAAACACTTGATTTTCAGCACATTTTATGGTCTTTATATCATACACAGGGACCAACGACCACCTGGGCTTGGGGGTGATCATTTTACACCTTTTTTGGGAAAAGTAACTGAAGACCCATTTTAAGGACTGGGTTTACAGCTTCTCTGAGTGGAAGTAGCTCATCCATTCCAGTTACCTCATTTTACAGGTAATAACAGCCAACACTTGTGTAATGCTTTAGGGCAAGATCAAAGATGCACATCCAGCACGGCGCGATGAGGCCTCCCAGGAGGTTGGAGCCTAAAGCCCGCCTGGTGAGGGCGGTGGACACTGGATGCAGGAGCCACAGAAGATTGTCCCCAGACAGAGTGCAGGCCCTGTGTGTCCAGATCTTCCAGATTTTCGAGAGAAGCTGGAAATCTGGATTTTTTTTCTTTTAATGGGTTATCTATTTTTTTCCCCAACTGTTGGCATTAAATGATATTATATATTGTAAAACACTGCGTGGGCCAAACAAAACACATCTGTGGGCCTTCCAGAGCATATGGGCCTCCAGGTTCTACACGTGTAGAGTTTATGCCACCATACTCCATACATTCTTGTTATATTTTCCTGCTAGGACACTGGGGTCTAGAGAGTTAGGGTCTTGCCCAAGTTTGTACTACAAGTGAGAGGGTGGAAGAGAAAGCAGGGTTAAGTCTCCGGGCATACACTCTGGGACTCCCTTGACAAAGCTGAGCTTTTCCCTGTAGTGCAAGCATTCATCTAACCTTCCCTTTTAGTAACTGGAATTTTCTCTTTATAGCGGGGAATTCTACTTTATTCCTGTTTTTAATATCCTCTCTGATATTACCTTTGCTACTGCTGCTACTGCTAAGTCGCTTCAGTCGTGTCCAACTCTGTGCGACCCCAGAGACAGCAGCCCACCATGCTCCCCTGTCCCTGGGATTCTCCAGGCAAGAACACTGGAGTGGGTTGCTATTTCCTTCTCCAATGCATGAAAGTGAAAAGTGAAAGAGAAATCGCTCAGTTGTGTCTGAGTCTTAGCGACCCCATGGACTGCAGCCTACCAGGCTCCTCTGTCCATGGGATTTTCCAGGCAAGAGTACTGGAGTGGGGTGTCATTGCCTTCTCCAGGTATTACCATTATTAGCATGCTTTATTTGGGCTTAATTCACCTCTACCTCTCTCTAGGGTTACCATCTTGGGGTAAACTGTACATCCAACAAGTACAACTCAACGATGCAAACAAAACACTTAATGTTTTATCTCTCTGTCCTTAACATTTATTCATAGGTGATAATCTCTTCATACCATTTCTCTCCCTCCATGAAAACTATGGAAGCCATGAACTTTTATGTTCATTCTTCATGAAGAGACAGTCCTGCAATTCCTTTGTGTTGCAAACACACCCTTGATTTTAACAATTTGAATCTTCAGACCTGAAGAGTAATCAAAATTTCCTACCTAACTTGTTTGTGGTAAGCAGATTTCTAAGAATGACCTCTGACACCCTCAGTCTTGTTTTAAAATTAATTTATTTTAATTGGAGAATAATTGCTTTACAATATTGTGATGGTTTTTGCCATACATCAACATGAATCGACCACCGGTATACATATGTCCCGCCAATCCTGAACCCCCTCCCGCTTCCCTCCCCACCCTATCCCTCTGAGTTATCCCAGAGCCCCAGCTTTTGGTGCCCTGCTTCATGCACTGAACTTGCACACCCTCAGTCTTATATTAATGTAATCCTTTTTCTTTAGAATGTGGGTGAGATCTGGGAATATGATGAGTTTTGTGTTCTCATGATGGTGTTACTTTTTATAGCAAAAGGGCTATTTTTCTGGTGGGGCAAATCTAAGCACATGACCCCTTTAAAGGCAGAGTTTTCTCTTGCTGGAAGTAGAGGGGAAGTCAGAGAGATTCTAAGCCTGAGAGGGAGTCCATGTGCTGTTGTTGCATTTGAGGATAGATGGGGACACATGCAAGGACCAGAGAGCTGGAAGGAGCTGAGAGCATTTCCTAGCCAACAGCTAGGAAATGGGGACCTTAGACTTATAGCCACATGGAACTAAATTCTGCCAACAACCTAATGAGTTTGGCAGTGGATTCCTTTCCAGAGCCTCAAGATAAGAACCTAGCAGGCTGAGGCTTTGATTTCAGCCTCATAAGACCCTAGTGGAGAACCCAGCTGAGCCATGCTGAACTTCTGACCTCTGGAACTGGTAGGTAATAAGTGGATGTTGTTTTAAGCTGCTAAGATTGTGGTAATTTGTCATATAGCAGCAAACTCATACAATTTAAAATCCCTCCCAGCTAGGCCTTCAGTGGATAAGGAGGTGGGGGGCTCTTGGCTTTCCTGCTCTTCTCTCCAGGCTTACCTTCTCCCCGAGCCAGCTTCTGTTTTACTGGGGACAAGGAGAGTGGATAGAGTGGGACTGAGAAGATATAAGGAATAGGGCACTTCTTACTTGGCTGGTAGCTTCTGCTTTCTGGCCCTGCAGAGGGCTGCCACTGGCTGTGTTGTGGGCATTATGAAGGAATTTTGGAGGTTATTTTCTCTCTTGCAGAGCTTTCTGGGCCTGGACTGATCCTTTTCTATCCCAAGCAACCGTAAGAAATTCTTGTGTGGCTTGCTGTACTAAGTGACCCATTTTTGGCCCACATGAAACATATGGTCCCTACCTCCCACTTGCTGTAGTGAACACTGGGCTGCAGATGCCTCCATGTGGCCATGTACTCCTGTCTTTGCTGTTGAAGCAGTTACCTCCTCCCTCACCATTTTATATTGTGGGCTGGAGTCAGGCCTTGGTCCATAGTTTGCTTTGTCTTTCTCAAGGATGAATGAAGCACCAGCTCTTTCTGTGTCTCAGGGATGGGCAATCCATTTTGAAGCTCTCTGAAGCGAACCCTTGCAGATTCCCTTGCTAGACATGTGGAGAAAAGGCAGCTTCCTCCTCTTGTTCCCCGCAGGGACATGTGGTGCGGTGGGAGAAGGCTGTGGCTTTGCGTGATTCTGAGGCACAGCATTCATATTTCAGTCTATATATTCAGAAACTTCTGGGACTCTGGAACATGTTGAACACACAGAACACAATCAGAATGATACCCGCCTGGGTTGTACGGTGGGTTCCCCTTTGGTGGGGCTCCGCCTGTGGTGGGATTCACTGTGAGCACAGCCTTCTTCAGAAAGGAACTTCCACCAATACTCTCTCTCTACCTCCTCTCCCCTTTTATCTTCTCAAAGTGGGTGGCTGGATTCCCAACTGGTGGAACAGGTTCTCCTAGGAGGCCTTAGAGGAAGTTGTGTTTCACTCTAGCTTGAGTATCTTGTCGCAGGAGCGTCTTATTGAGAAATGTGGTATGAAGGGTCGCGCTTTTCTAGCTGAGCATCCACAGGCGGCTAGCACCCTGCAGCACTCACCAGAGAAGGCACTGAGACGGTTGATTTTCACAAAAAGCACGATTGGATTTCCCAGCTGTGCTGCCCTCTCCCCCCACTTGCTAGTCAACAGGTTCTTTTGCTTGCTGGGAGCTGGAGCTGCCAGTGGCCAGAAATTTGCTTCTGGTCATATATCCCTGGAGGCTTTGCTTTCCTTTCTCAGGCCTCAGTCGACTTTGCTGCTGGCCACTTGTGCACACATCGAAGTTCTTCTCAGGCCTGAACTGTTCTTACTCTGTGTGGCTGCGTGTTTGTTTGTACGTGTCAGTTTTTCTTTTTTTAATCTGTGTTTTCCCTCTTTGAAATCCTGGGATCTTGGTGGTGTCTCATTCAGGAAACCCAGTCTGGCCAATGTCCACGATCACTTTCTCCTGCTTTTGCTCACCCACTGCCTACACGTCCTTCCTCTTGGCATCTGCTTACTTTGTGCCAGGCTAGGCCCTGGGAGAGGAGATTGCTGGTAAAACCTGTTGATGGGGAACATGCATTCAGATGGTGAAGTGGCTTTTTGACACAGCTGGCCCTCTTCATGTGGGTCACTTGCGTTGCCAGAAACACAGAGGCATCTTGTTCACGAAACTTAAAACAGCCATTCTGAGTGACTGAGTGAGTGTCAGCTTCACAGGTTTGGGTAAGTGTCTGGTTTAAGCAGCTAGTGATTTTCTAGTCTAGAAGATCACACCTGGGCAGCTTGCCTGAGGGCATCTGAACATTTTTCTTTTCCTATCTGAGTCCTAACCTATTACTCTATGACGCCCAATTAAATTGATAGTTACTACCATTCTTTTCCCTGCTTTTTATCAAAATAGGCCTAGGAACCACATGTTCACACTATATACCTGACAGCTTAAGGTGTTAGCGGTCTCAGTATGTTCAAAACATAGTTTAAAATTTCTGACATCAATCCAGTATAATAGAGTACTAGGTGAGAATTGGATGATTTGTGTGTGTGTGTTGTGTGTGAGCACATGTGTGTGCCCTGGGCCAGAATTAAGTATCTACTATCACACAAGTTAAGCTTTTGTTGCCTCTTTTCTTCTCTTCTTGGGCAGATGGGTAGGTAGACCTTTGCCTTGGTGGAAATTGAAGATCCTCCCAAAGACTGAACAACTGTGATGCCTACTCAAGGGCCTGACAGATATCTATGATTTTTTTCCAGGAAAATCTGTCACTTAGGTCACAGATATATGAAATTCCTCATATTTAACCTTTTAAAGTTCATAGTGAGCTTCCCTGGTGGCTCAGTAGTAAAGAATCTGCCTGCCAATGCAGAAGACGCAGGTTTGATCCCTGGGTCAGGAAGATACCCTGGAGAAGGAAATGGCAACCCGCTTCAGTATTCTTGCCTGGAAAATTCCATGGACAGAGGAGCCTGGCACGTAACAGTCCATGGGGTTGCAAAGAGTTGGATGTGACTTAGCAACAAAACAGTAACAACAAGGGGCCCTAGTTCAATCCTTGGTCAGGGAACTAGGATCCCACATGCCACAATGAAGACCCAGCAAAGCCAAAATAAAAACCAAGGACAGGACAGATCACATGTTGAGTTTACAGTGAAAACACTAGAGTAAGTATCCAAAGGCAAATGCGAAAACCGCCTCATCAGCTTAAGGCTGTTGCCCTGTTTCCTGTTAGCTTGTCAGTCACTTGTCTTCTGTTGGAGTAGCGGGAGCAGCAGCATGGAGCATGTTTTCACCTAAAGTAGTCTCTGCACTCATTTTGTACCAGAAAGAATACCAGGGCCTGCTTCATTTTAGGTAAACAGGCACACCCTGGCTGTACACTGTATCAGAGGGCAATGGAAAAGTGGCTTCTAAGCTAATGATGAGACAAAAGATAGGATTCTTTACTTGATAAGTGATTCTCACTGTGGACACAATAAAGTATTCCCACAGCTTCAGAAGTCAGCCTACTTGGCCAAGGAAATAGAAGGGAATTAAAAGCAGGAAGACAAACCTAAAACAAAGTAACAATATGCAAAGCAATAATAATGTTACTGCTAATTGTTCTCCACATGAAAATCTGAAAGCTTTACACCATCTTTCTTAAAAGGGAGGATGGTTTTGGTAAATTGGGATTGGTATAAACTAGACTGCTTTACAGTGAATGCTTCAGTAAAGACTGTATTTGGAAAAGGCATAAACTCTCAATGCATCATAAGGCAAAGGGCTGTAGGGAATAGTCCAATAAAAGGAAAAAAGTCTGCTCAATGAAAACACTTTACAAGTGAATATATATTCACTCGAAAAGAGATATCTTAAAGTCTAACAGAGGTACCATTCAGGTGGCAATAGCATTTCCCTTTGGCCCTAGTAGCGAGCCAAAATGGGAAGGAGTGCAATGTGTGGGAAATTATAACCGCTTTATTTCCACGTTAACTAGATTTTCTTGTTCTGTAAACACATGTACATCTTATGTTCCCACCCAGGCTGTTTGTTGTAGGAGGAGTGCATGCTTTCTCTAATGTTAACCATTTGGTCGCTCAATGAAAAGCATCACCATCACCATTTGCACCCATTTAGCACCTCTGAAAGTCACTCCATGGATTTAGTGATTAATAATGATTGATTTTTTTCTTGCCAGCTTAATCGTCACACTTGAGTGGGGCTGATGTAGACCCAGCAGTGCTTAACTAGCCCACAGGACTGAGAAACCATATTTTAAAGCCAGGCTTGTAATGGAAGAAGCCTTCTAGATGAGGCAGCCTGCTGAGGTGAACTCAAACATGTGGTAGATGCAGTTTTTTAATCAGGTCCAAAGAGCATGTTTGGGAAGTGGATGTTGGCTCGAAAAGACATGTGCTTTTCCTGGACTTGGGAAATACTCATTACTGGGCTCTACCCCCAGAGTTTCTGACTCAGTAGGTTTGGGGTGGAGCCAGAGAATCTGCATTTCTAACAAGTTCCCACATGTATTAGTTTCCTACTGCTACTGCAACAAATCACTACAAATATGGTGGCTTAACACAACACATTCATTATCTTACAGTTCTGGAGGTCAGAAGTTTGAAATACTTCTCATTGGCCTTAAGTCAAGGTGTTGGCAGAGCTACAATCCTTCTGGAAGCTCTGGAGAAGAATCCATTTCTTTGCCTTTTCTATCTTGTAGAGACACTCTGCATTCCTTGGCATGTGGCCCCTTCTTTCATCTTCAAAGCTAATGTTGTAGTTCTTACAAATCTCTGACTGACCTCCTCTGCTGCCTCCTCCTTGCAAGTTAAAGGTCCCTTGTGATTACATTCAGTTCAGTTCAGTCACTCAGTCATGTCTGACCCTTTGCAGCCCCATGAATCACAGCATGCCAGATTACATTGGGCCCACCCAGATAATCAAGGATAATCTCTTTATTTTAAGATCAGCTGAAGAGCAACATTAATTTCATCTACAATTTTAATAGTCCCTTACCATGGAACATAATATTCACAGGTTCTAGAATTAGCACATAGACATCTTTGGGGGCCATTATTCTGTCAACTACATCAGGATTCACTCACTGAGAACCGTTGGACTCCAGAATTATTCCATTTTCATTCAGCTCAAAAATTCTGATTCTGAGATAGCTAAGCAGAATTGTTCTCACTTCTCTGAAAATAGACTCATTGCTTACCTATTTTTATATTAATTCTTTCCATTGGTTGAGCTTTATTACAGAAATACTTTGTTCCAGAGTTAAATTGCTCTCCCAATGAAAGCTATTTATTCCCTCCTCTCTAACAGGAAGAGGCTCAATAAACGGCTGTCTCCAAGAGGCTTTCTGTCCATGAGCAGAATTCTGGCTCAGTGGTGAGGTAACACGAGGTCTGAGGCTTGGAAGGTCCATATTCTCAAGGTTCACATCAAATAGCCTGTCTCGTTTATTTTGTGATTTCAGGTTATCTACTTTCGTCCCTCTTGAAGAGTTAGAAGTTTTCCTAGCTTTAACTAACTTCAAGCAAGAAGGCCCTGAATGTTATAAAAGGCTTCAATTTCTATCCGCTGGGCTTAAATTAGTTATCGGTGAGACCAGGCTTTGGGTCAAGTCACCTAAGAACCACTGGGAGTTGCTATGGGAACTGCTCTGTTGTCTACTTTTCCTTGATTCCTCCCCCTTTATCATTTTGAATCTGAGCAGACAAATCTGTCTGACAGTATATTAAATGCATATGTTGGATCTGAAAATGGATGGATAAAGTAATTGTCACTTTTCCCCTTTCCCTTTCTTAATCTCATCACTTATTTGCATTTAAATCTGAGGGAATCTAAACTTCTTTTGCAGTGAAAAATCTTGCTATAGTCACCTCTTCCCTCTGTAGCAATTTGCTTTGAATTTCATGTTGTCCTTCACTTAATGTGGACTTGAGCATTTTTTTAGGGGAGTACTTTAAGTCTCTGACAGCAGAATAGTGAGAAAAATTTCTGTGGTATTTAAAGAACAGTATGTTTGTTGGGCTTTATCTTCCTAACCTATATATAATTTTATTGACATGCATTAAAAGGAACTCTGCCAGCTTTGGAATTTTTCTTTTGAATCCACTAATTACCTGCTTAAATTGATAAGTCCCCTGCTGCACTGGAAGATTCGAGGTGTCTTATTAAAGATGCACACTTTCAAAACTATTTTAAAAAGTGTATGCACATATACATCTATTTATATAAAATCTAGGTTAGTGTAATTAATATAACTGAGCATTACATTTGATTTTGAGCTTCCTGACAATGAAAGTAAAAAGAGAAACTCAATTCACTATAATTTTCATCTTGAACAATGTTAACGTTTCCTCAGGTGAGCCAGTTTTTTTAGATATTATATATTTTAAAAATATTTTAAGGGACATACAAATCCAAATGCTGATTTTCAGGGTATTTGTTACCAGTATTGTTCATATCAGCAAAGAAGTACTAATAACTAGAAGTAAACATTGAGGAAGAGTGATATAGTGTTATAATATTCCAAATGACTATTACATAACAGTGATATATGTTCATAGAAGAGAATCTTATGATGGTATAAAAAGCCATGTTGAAAATGCTTACTTTTCATTCTGTGAAAATGTTTATGCTAATATACTTAATGTTTGAATATGTACTCTATAACAAAATATCGATAGTATGATGGCAGTAGTAGTAAAGAACCTGCTTTCCAATGCAGGAGACATAAGAGATGCAGGTTTGGTCCTTGGGTCAGAAAGATCCCCTGGAGGAAGGCATGGCAACATACTCCAGTGTTCTTGCTTGGAAAGTCCTATGGACAGAGGAGCGTGGCAGGCTACAGTCCATAGGGTTGCAAAAAGTCAGACACAGCTGAAGAGATTTAGAATTTATTTTCTTCTTTTTTTTTTTTTTTGCTTATCTGTATTTTTGCATGTAAATATGTGTTACTTTCTAGATTTTTTAATTAAAAAAATAATTTCCTCCATAGGCCTTTAGAGCAAGAGACATTTGACAGCCTTAAGCAATGTATGATACGTTAAACAACAGTTTTACAAAACCATTCTTCCTAAAGTTTATCAAAATCCCATGGTGTAACTTAGTGAGGGCGTTTCTTTGCATCCTGAAACAAGGTGGTGGCAATCCAGCGAACACTAGGCTGATGACTTCTAGTAACTCAATAAATATGCAAACAAACTGAATTTTATTAATGACCTTCACTTAAGATATCTGGAGATCTTATTAAAGTGCATATTCTGGTTCAATAGGTCTGCGATGGAGCCGGAGACTCTGTGATCCTAACATGCTGCTGGTCATACGTACTTTGTATCAATTCAGTTCAGTTGAGATGCACAGTCATGTCTGACTCTTTGGGACCCCATGGACTGCAGCACGCCAGGCCTTCCTGTCCATCACCAACTCCTGGAGTTTACTCAGACTCATGTCCATTGAGTTGATGATGCCATCCAACCATCTCATCCTCTGTCGCCCCCTTCTCCTCCCACCTTCAGTCTTTCCCAGCATCAGGGTCTTTTCAAATGAGTCAGTTCTTTGCACCAGGTGGCCAAAGTATTGGAGTCAGCTTCAGCATCAGTCCTTCCAATGAATATTCAAGACTGATTTCCTTTAGGATTGACTGGTTGGATTTCCTTGCAGTCCAAGGGACTCTCAAGAGTCTTTTCCAACACCACAGTTCAAAAGCATCACTTCTTCAGCGCTCAGCTTTCTTTATAGTCCAACTCTCACATCCATACATGACTCCTGGAAAAACCATAGCCTTGACTAGACGGACCTTAGTTGGCAAAGTAATATCTCTGCTTTTTAATACGCTGTCTAGGTTGGTCATAGCTTTTCTTCCAAAGAGCAAGCGTCTTTTTATTTCATGGCTGCAGTCACCATCTGTAGTGATTTTGGAGCCCTCAAAAACAAAGTCAGCCACTGTTTTCACTGGTTCCCTATCTATTTTCCATTGCATAGTAAGGACTTAGATCACCTAAGGAAGCAGGTGGAACTTACTGGTTCCCACCCTAGGCTGTCCATCAGAGTCACCTGCAGAACTTTAAAAAGTCCAGATTTCAGGTCCTACCTTAGATTTTGAGGTGGAGGTTAGGGATCACTATCTTAGAGAACCTCCCTAATTATTTGGATAAAGCTGGTTCAAGACAGGGTGTGTGTGAGGTTAATCTCTTTGTCACTCATTCCTGTGGTGGTTTTGATAGGAGCAGCACAGAAGCCTGCCTAGAGGATGGCCTGTCTGTCTTGTCCTTTGTGAGAATTATCCCCTGACTTCATAGCAGACTTTCAGGTAGCAAGCTTGTCCACGTCACTCAAATGGGAAGCCAGGTTCATATTGCCACCATCTCTCTGCCCTTTATGGGCCACTGTGGTTGTTTCTAGAAGGAAGGTATTAATTTTCCATAATCCACTATAGATTTGCTCAAATAAATATATTGCTAACTGCATAATATTATCTGTCAATGAGTTTATCTAGTAACTTACTCAACAAACCTATAATTGAAGCAGTCATCATTTTTGTAATTTTGTTTCTCCCATGTTTAACTTCTTATATAAAAATTGCATAGGTGATACGGCAGCTGTTTTATTCAGCATGGACAGATTAATTATATTTGCATGAGGTCCATGTCGGACTCTAATTGAGAAATATACTGAGTAAATACCCACACAGACTCACTATGTAAGGTTTTCATGGAAACTGAAAAACCCATGACTGCCAAGAAGGTCCACATCCTTCGGGATATCTAGTTCACACAGGGAGCAATGTGTGACATTGCAGGACGTGTCAGTTTATCCTCTGGTAGGTCCAAGCCAGCAGCTCACATGTGCCAGCCTGTCACTTAGAACCATGCTCATGCTACTGATATCTACATATGCTTGTATTTGAGAACATTAAAACCCTGGCTTTTGAGTTTTAATCAGGCATACCTAATTTCCACATAAAAATTGAAGGCTAACCATGCTAGCATGTGGTGGGCAATTTCCATCTCAAGTGCAAATTTACTTTCCACAGACATTGCTCTCCAACAGGTTTCTGAGAAGCCCACGTAAGAGTGATGTGTAGGACAGTTAATGAACAATTCTTTGACTAATAGATTAACTGTGACTTTGTAACAAGCAAATCAGTGCCTATTACTGGAATACATTCTGACAGTCCGATTTTATTTTCCTGTTACTAGAGTTAGAATCTGCGCTGCAAAATGCAGTATGACCTGGCCCCCTATGGTAGATCTACTCTATGGTGAATCAAGCCTTGATTTCTCTCAGGTGCTTTTTGTATGTATAATCCCTGTTATGATTACCTGCTGAGCTAGTGGGTTGTGTAAATGCACAGTACTGCTGTCCAGGAGTGATTACAAGATGAATAATTTTACCTCTTGGCAAAAGAAGAGAGTGTCTCCATTTTCCCTGTCCTTTCTGCCCACTTTTCCTTGGCTGCACTCTAGGAAGCTCCCTTTCTCTTTCGCCCCAGGCATGAGTAATTACACACATCAATGTTAAAGAAGAACTATGAGCTAAAGTTCAGGACCAGAATGATACTGATGAGCACCATTTAGTTTCCCATTTGGAGTCCTTTCAAGTTGATTTTTCTCTTGACTGCAGCTGCCCAGCATATGTGGTTCACCCAGCCACATAGCGTTTCCTCTTCGACAGGGACCTTTCAACATTTGAGAGGTGGCTGACCTCTTCATGTTTCCTTCCTCCCCAGTCTCTGCTGTCCCTTCTTCTTGGTCCTCTTATCATCCTGCTGCTTCTTCCTCTTCCTCCTTCCCTGGCGACAGACATAAGCAGGAGTCTGGCACCTCCAGGGTCAAATGCATAATGTCCTGGTTTACCTCCTGTTTGATTCCAGCTCTGTCCCTTGGGGGATACTGCATTATTGTTGTGACCCAGCCTTGTAGCACCACAGGTTAATGGATCAATTCAGCCTTCAAATCATCCTATGACCTGTCGATATGAAATTCTAGCAATTACTGAAGTGGGAAGGCTGGGAAGTGGCTAAAAATGTCACTTAGAACCATGCTCATGCTACTGATATCTACATATGCTTGTATTTGAGAACATTAAAACCCTGGCTTTTGAGTTTTAATCAGGCATACCTAATTTCCACATAAAAATTGAAGGCTAACCATGCTAGCATGTGGTGGGCAATTTCCATCTCAAGTGCAAATTTACTTTCCACAGACATTGCTCTCCAACAGGTTTCTGAGAAGCCCACGTAAGAGTGATGTGTAGGACAGTTAATGAACAATTCTTTGACTAATAGATTAACTGTGACTTTGTAACAAGCAAATCAGTGCCTATTACTGGAATACATTCTGACAGTCCGATTTTATTTTCCTGTTACTAGAGTTAGAATCTGCGCTGCAAAATGCAGTATGACCTGGCCCCCTATGGTAGATCTACTCTATGGTGAATCAAGCCTTGATTTCTCTCAGGTGCTTTTTGTATGTATAATCCCTGTTATGATTACCTGCTGAGCTAGTGGGTTGTGTAAATGCACAGTACTGCTGTCCAGGAGTGATTACAAGATGAATAATTTTACCTCTTGGCAAAAGAAGAGAGTGTCTCCATTTTCCCTGTCCTTTCTGCCCGCTTTTCCTTGGCTGCACTCTAGGAAGCTCCCTTTCTCTTTCGCCCCAGGCATGAGTAATTACACACATCAATGTTAAAGAAGAACTATGAGCTAAAGTTCAGGACCAGAATGATACTGATGAGCACCATTTAGTTTCCCATTTGGAGTCCTTTCAAGTTGATTTTTCTCTTGACTGCAGCTGCCCAGCATATGTGGTTCACCCAGCCACATAGCGTTTCCTCTTCGACAGGGACCTTTCAACATTTGAGAGGTGGCTGACCTCTTCATGTTTCCTTCCTCCCCAGTCTCTGCTGTCCCTTCTTCTTGGTCCTCTTATCATCCTGCTGCTTCTTCCTCTTCCTCCTTCCCTGGCGACAGACATAAGCAGGAGTCTGGCACCTCCAGGGTCAAATGCATAATGTCCTGGTTTACCTCCTGTTTGATTCCAGCTCTGTCCCTTGGGGGATACTGCATTATTGTTGTGACCCAGCCTTGTAGCACCACAGGTTAATGGATCAATTCAGCCTTCAAATCATCCTATGACCTGTCGATATGAAATTCTAGCAATTACTGAAGTGGGAAGGCTGGGAAGTGGCTAAAAACATTCCCTATTGATCACTTTAGAGTATGATGAACTTGTTTAAGAAAAATTGATCCAACACATTGATTTTTTTTTTTTTATCAGAGAATCTCATGAATGCAATTTAAGTCACAATATTTCTTGCCTTGCAGTATTTTCTTCACGAGGAGAATCCATGAGGCAAACCAACCAATGAGAGATACTGAGAACAGTTCCAAAGCACTCTCCCACCTGCCTGTTCAGTCATTTTAGAAAATGTTTTTGTATTATGCCGGTTATTAAATGGAAGGTCTCCTGTCCTCCATGTTTTGAGCATTTAACCTTCTCACAAACCTTTTCTTTAACAACTCTCTATTCCTTCCGTTCCAGCACTTGTACCCCTCTTAACTCCTAGTTGGAAGTTTCTGCTTGAGGAGCAAGCTCTCTGACACAGCATGTGTGTTCTCATTTATTTTGTGGAGAATAGGTTTTGGAAAATGAGAATCTTAAGTATGGCTAAAGATAGCCCTGTATCTGGATATTTCTGTGAACTACTTGGGAAGTGGTGGTGATAAATTGCAAATCCCAGGGACCAGTTATGCTCTGAGCAGGGTCATTTCTATTACACAAGCTTCTGTGTCAGCTAGAACTTCACTGTCCACTTGAAGAGGTGCCCCAAATCCTTACCTACTTCTAAACATCTCTCCCATGCACCTCTATGGGCTCTGTCTGAGCTGGCATTCTGTTAGGGAGTGGATTAGACATTTCAAATATACATGATCAGCAGCAGCACTTTGGAAACTTCCAAAAGGTCCCATTCTAGACCTTTAAGAATTTTCCACAGTTTGTTGTGATCTGCACAGTCAAAGGCTTTGGCATAGTCAATAAAGCAGAAGTGAAGTCGTTCAGTCATGTTTGACTCTTTGCGACCCCATGGACTATAGCCTGTCAGGCTCCTCCGTCCATGGGATTTTCTAGGCAAGAGTCCTGGAGTGGATTGCTATTTCCTTCTCCAGGGGATCTTCCCGACCCAGGAATCAAACCCGGATCTCCCACATTGCAGGATGCTTTACCGTCTGAGCCACCAGGGAAGCCCAATAAAGGAAATAAAGCAGAAGTAAATGTTTTTCTGGAACTCTCTTGCTGCTTCAGTGATCCATCAGGTGTAGACAATTAGATCTCTGGTTCCTTTGTCTTTTCTAAATCCAGCTTGAACATCTGGAAGTTCACGGTTCATGAACTGTTGAAGCCTGGCTTGGAGAATTTTGAGCATTACTTTGCTAGCAGGTGAGATGAATGCCATTGTGCAGTAGTTTGAACATTCTTTGGCATTGTCTTTCTTTGGGATTGGAATGAAAACTGACCTTTTCCAGTCCTGTGGCCACTGTAGAGTTTTCTAAATTTGCTGGCATATTGAGTGCAGCTCTCAAGAAGAAAAGGTGTGGTACATATATACAATGGAATATTGTTCATCCATAAAAAGGAAGAAAATTGGGTCATTTATAGTGATATGGATGAACTGGAGCCTGTTTGACAGAGTGAAGTTAGAAAGAGAAAAACAAGTATTGTATATTAACACATATATATGGAAGCTAGAAAAATGATGCTAATTGACTTATTTGCAGAGCAGGAATAGAGGTGCAGACATAGAACTGACTTGTGAACACAGTGGAAGATGAAGAGGAGGGGCCAGATTGGGGGCGTAGCATTGACATAAATACTCTACCATGTGTAAAATAGCTAATGGGAAGCTGAAGCATCAGCAGAGCACCAAGTTAGGTGATGACCTAGAGCGATGGGATGGGGAGGTGGGACTGGGAGGATATAGGTATACGTACAGCTGATTCATGATGTGGTACAGCAGAAATGAACACAGCATTGTAAAGGAATGATATTCAAATAAAGAAAAATATGAGAAGAGAATGTTACCCCAGTTGTAGTTTATCCCTTAATAATTTCTTATTAGCATTTTGAATTTGAATGTACATATGCAAGTATTGGTTGATGAGATGAAGCTCGTTGACACAAAGTCGAATAGAGAAGAGATATTTCCAGAGCAATTTCCAGAGAGGGTTATACTGAGGGTCAAGGAAAGTACAGGAGACACATTTAGCACCCTTTGGTGTTGGGTCCAAGAGAAGATCTCCTGGTGGAGCTCCAAACTTGTGTCACAAAGGAAGAAAATATACCTATGCCTAAAAGTTCTACTGGCTCACTGTGGTAAAGCCCACACCGCGCTTCTCTGATGTGTATGGAAGAAGCCAGTTTTCCTTCAATCTGACAAACTGTTGAAATCCATACCCAGGCCTTTCAACATAAGAATTCAGGGGCTGTGTCTTTAACTTTGCCTAGCCTCACAGAGAATGTTCTAAAGTAGTTGAACCGCAAGCAAAATGCAGGTTGCTTGGATTCTAGAATACATCCAGAAAATCTGTTCCCAAATGATTTTCCATTCCATTATCTCAAAGACTTGCTCCCAAGGGTGAAATATTTAAGCAACTTTGCTGCTTGCTTGGTGAGTTTGAATAAGCTGAGAGGTAGGTCAAAAGAATCTTGTGCAAGTTACTTAAACTGGAGATGTTGCAAGTATTTGGCAAATAACCTAAGTTTCAGTGTAGTCTAGTAAACTCAGGTTTTAACCATTTAAGACTTACTCATGGTGGTTACCTTCTTCTTTGGGCTCCTGCAAAGAAGACTGGATGAGTTGCTGCAGTAGTTCTTAGTCTTGACTGCACTTTATAATCACTAGGGAATTTCCACAAGTACTCAGGCTTGGGTCCCCGCCCAGAGATTTTGGCTTAATTGGTCTGGGGTTAGGTCTGAGCTTTCTTTTAGAAGCTCTGAGGTGATTTGAAACTATGGCCAAATCTGAAAACCCTTGATTTATTTAGATTTGTAGGTAACGAAATTCTGCCAGATTTGAAATCTTTAATTTTCTATCTGACCACTTGGCGAACTTCTGGAGAAGACAATGCACAGCAAAGATGGCAGTAGGTTTGCCAAATTTGGGGGAAAAACAAAGGCCTCTCATTTCAAGTACTTCTCAGATAGCATGTGGGCTCTTTCCAATACGTGGCTCTGCTTTCAGCAAAATTGTTAATGATAGATCATAATAAGCTGTTAGGAGCGACACACACACATAATTTGAAAGTGAAATGAGGCACAGTACATAGATAAAGCAATTGTTTGTTTAAGAGATGATTAGCAGCAGCAAAACAAGCAAACTGATACTTGAACCTGGAAGAAATTACGCCCATTCGGAACTGTTGGATTCTTCGGTTATTTGGGCCTAATTCAAAGGTCGGAGTCTGTTTCTGTCAGCTTTCCTTTTCTCTGCTTGTGATGTAGGGAAGGCACAGTCTATGACATCCCAGAACTAAGATGATATTAAAAGAATAGCCTGTCAGAAGGAATAAGGAAAGGAAAGTGTCTTGGTTTCTCAAAGGAGTACAACTGAGATTTAAAGTGTTCTGAGCTATGATAAATTATAAGGCTTTAAAACCACTGTAATCGCTGAATGAACAAAACAGTTTGCCTTGGGTAATTATGCCTTTTTAGTCTTTTTCACTTTCAAGTTATTTCCCCCTTGAAATGTTACACTCTGGCACTGTGTGCTGTGTCAAAGAGTGTTAATCTCAGTGTGAAATGCTGGGCTTGTCTTGAAGAGTAAGTGAGCCCAGAAATATTCACAATTCAGACCAAGTTCGGTGCAAACACCATTAACATGATATTTGGTGACAATAGCTTCTGAATCGCACCTCCCTCTGGGGTAGGATGGGGTGAGGGTGAGGTGGGGGATCATTCACTAATTTCACAGAGTTTTACTGGAGTGAGTAATCTTGGGGGCTCAGCCTCGTTCCTGGAAATTTATGCCAGTTAATGAATAAGGGTGCACAGGCTGAGGATAAATAACTATGTTATTAGGGTAGATTGCAGCACTCAAGATAGGAGGCTTAAGAAGCAACTGAGGTTAACAGGAAATCCTTAGCTTCTTGTTGCCTGATAATGCATTCAAATTCTGCAAACCACGCTTGCTAAAATTGAGGAAGGGCCTAACTGGTACTTATGAGAGTCACCATGGTTCAGAGCCCAGGTTCCAGTCCCAAGCGCACTGTCTGATTCCAGGGTTGGCAGCAGAATGTGAGGCTGCTCAGAGTGATTTATCTGGTATTGTCTCTGGAAAGTTCCAGCAAGAAAGCCTCTATCTGGTCTCTTGAGTAAGAAGGTGGAGGTAACTATCAGTGTTGGTGCCACCACATTATCAAGTCCCCTGGCTATCTGGGGTAACATTCCACTCCACTGAGGGGCAGAGTCTGTACCTTCCATTTTCCTTGGAGATAACAAGTCCACATGGTTAGGCACTTGGATCAGAGCTAACATGTATTGAGCAATTAGTTCATGCCTGACATCATGCTATGCATGTCACTTGTGTTACCTTCTTTAATAAGTATCCCATGAGACAGGCACTTTCATTCTCTCAATGTTACAAAAGAGGAAAAAGAGACAAAGAGTGGTTGCCCAAGGACTCAAATAATGGAGCTGAACTGGAAGTAGGCAGTCTGACTTAGAATTAACAGACAAGTTATCAGCCTTCAGAGACACACATTCTTTCCTCTCTCTCTCTGCTTCCCACCTGCCCCACCCTAGCTCTCAGCTTTCCCACAACCCCAGGACTAGGGGCAGATAACGTAGTCTCCCCTCTTGGCCCAGGAAGAGGCTCCAAAGTACTCGTTTCAGAAAGTCTTTCATCTGACAACATGCCTTTCTATAGTTTGATTTGTTCAATACTGGGGTTTGTGGAATTGTTCCAGAGCAGAGCACTTAAAGGAAAGCCTGTAGGTGGTGTTGTGACTTCCTTTGTTGTTATTGTTTATTTGCGAAGTTGTGTTCGACTCTTTTGCGATGCCATGGACTGTAGCACACCAGGCTCCTCTGTCTATGGGATTTCCCAGCAAGAATATTGCAGTGGGTCGCCATTCCCTTCTCCAGGGAATCTTCCCGACCCAGGGGTTGAACCCTTATTTCCTGCATTGCAGGCAGATTCTTTACCACTGAGCCACCTGGGATGTGACTTCCTTAGATGATGTCATAAAGCATCCTCTCCAAAGGACCTTGCCTGATCCTCCTGCCTCGCTAGCTGTAAACAATACGACAGTCCGGGGGATTTAGAAATCCTAGCTGCAGCTGGGGCTGCATGTGTGTAACCCAAAAGGAAGGGAAGCAAAATGAAGTCTGATACAGTTACCTGGAGGTATTAGAGAGGTCAACAATCCTAGGACTGTAATTGGCCTTTCAAATTAGTTGGGATGGACTCATCAGCCTGCACATTTTATGCAGCCAAACTGGCCACACTCAGTACAGCATGAATTATAGCCCTCTTCAACACTGAGAAGACTAGGCCATTTATTTTGAATCAAACCCTCAAGGTGTATTCCTTGATGCAGACTCCGAGTGCTGCCTTCATGTGGGGAGCTGGTCTCAAACCCGATGTGAAGCAGCCTGGTTTTCTAGCAAGACCAGCTCTTGCCTCCTGTTTACCGTCACTGGCTTTCAAAATGTTCCATCCTTTTAGCCTCCTTCTGTAGCTTGTTTTGAATCTACTTCTGTCTCCTCCTGCTTCCCCCTCCTTCCACTTCCCCCTGTTACTAATGAGCCTCTCTGGGTGAGAGACTGTGACATCTAAGGGCCTCTGGGAGCAGCAGAAAAAACCGTCGGTCTGTCCACAGAGGAGTCCCACGGCGCTGACCGTTTATCTGTGGCCATGCGGGCCCCATAAACAAAGCGAATCCGTCCGGCTCTCCCTCCCTCTGTGGCTTTTGGGCCTGTGTGAGTGCATTTCCCAGGACAGTTGCAGGAGACACCAAAACTTGTCTTCATTACGGCTCTGACTCATAACCCAATTAATGGTGTCAAGAAGTGAAACATGGTCCCCAGGCCCAGCTGCCTTTTGAAAGCAAGTCCCAGCCTGTTCGGAGCAGTAACGAATGGTGCTCCGGAGAGGGCAGCTCAGGATCTCTTCTGCCCCCAGAAGCCAGGGGGAGGGGTACCGAAAGGCAGTGTGCAATGTCAGCTCTCAGTTTCGGGGTGTGAATGCATTTGGTCTCAAAACTGGGTGAGAGGGAGGGCAGGGAGCGGGAAGGGAAGTGAAAATGTCCGTTTCTTTCCTGACTTTGGAGAGAGGTCTCCTGCCTCACATGCTCTGGGTTTCTCAAGTTTAAGGCAGGTCCTTCTGCCACCTCCAGGTCTGAGGTTCTTGGGGAAGAATTTCCCCATTCACAAGGATCAGATACTCGTTCCCCCTCTGGGGTCTGCATGTGGGCTGATCATCTCCTGTCTTTCCTTCCAGCACTGCTGCTTGTGTGTGGGGGGAAGGCCAGCCTCATGCGACCATTTTCCTACTTCCATTCTAGAGGTAATTTTGTAAATTGAGATGTGCTAATTTTCCGGTGGAGGGTGCTGGGAAGAACTCTCAGCGAGACCAGGGTCTACTGTTCCTTCAAAGACCCGACTGAACGCACACAGTTTTTACAACGGGCTTCCCACGGCTGAGTGCGTCAGGCTTCTTTCGAGGAAGCCATTTGCTACTTTCCGAGGACATCAGGCTTCTTCACGGATCAAACGCAGAGCCCCTTTCACAGCGCTAATGAGAGCTGCCATGGGCGCCACAGAGACCCGGTGGGAGTGTCCCTGATCCTCACGGCAGCCCTTCCCGTGACACGTCTCACGTGAGCACTGTTCTTCATTTTGAAGGAAGGCAGAGGGAGAGAGGACCATGCTAGGCTTCACCTCGAAAGGAATCTGGGAGCTAAGCTGCCGGGTCCTGCAGTTAAAAGCCCGTCTCTTCTAACTACTTTCTCACCCCTTGCAGTCACCTCGGGATTTTTAATATCCCAAGCAACCTGAGTCTTATTTCATGTCTCCAGGAGAGAAGGCGGATCTCCAGGAGGTTAAAGCTCCCAGGGGAGGGTTCAGAGGGAAGAGTGACCCCAGTGGCATCCCCCAGCCACCTGCAGCCTCTCAGGTCTCCTCCCTGGAAGGGGCTGAACCCAGCTTTGCCAGGATTCTGGGAGATGACAGCCGGTGGTGATAGGGAGGCAGTTGAACATCACACCCCCGCTTTTCCCTGGGGATCCTTTTCTTCTGCTGCAGCTAAACACTGCTCAGTTGAGAGCTCTCAGGAAACAAAACAGTCTTTGTTGCTTAAACTGAAATCATTCCCATGGCTGATGGTCCCAGTGGTTCTGTTGTTAACAGTACTTCCTCCTTCTCTTCCTGTTACTCCTCTCGGCTCTCTCCTCCCCCCTGCATCCCCTCCCTCCTCCTCCTCTTTCTCTGCTCCTCCCACTCCACTGCCATCGAAGATTCTTAATCATGACACTCTGAAACATGACAAACCTAGCAGAATCTTGCCAGAGTGAGAGGCCCCAGGGAATTGGTACTAAAACTAAAACAAGAGCCAAATTCATTTGGAAAGGTTTTGAGTTTCATGGGAAAGGTTTGGTGTAGTGAGAAGGAGAGAAGGAGGAGACAGCCCAGCTGGTGGTCTCCTAGATGGTTGCCCAGGAAGTGGGCCATGAACTGGATTAGTGATTGTTCATGGATTTTAGATTATGGATATCTCTGAGAGTTTCAGGAGCCTGAACAGCAACACAAGGTTTGGGCTCTCAGTTGGGTTTTTCTGAGTACTCTGTCCAAGGGCTAAGACTCTATATACTTCCAACTTCCTCCTCTGGCTTTATATATCTCAGTTAGAAGCCCAGTGGATGCATGTCCTTAGGAGATATGCCCATGCCACTTACTGACTTCTCTGGGACACTTGAGAGAGACAGAGGTACTATGGTAACTACACTGGGACAACATACATCATCCGAGATTGTCCCATATGGTGTCTCCCTGCCTACTGCTGTCATGGAATTTGGTAGTAAGATCCAGGACTGGAAAGTGGGCTCTACCATGAACTACGTAGAACTTCCGGGTGACCCCCAGCTTACCTAACTATAAAAATCTAAGAATTTGCCTAAGTCTTTGTTGTTTCTTTGTGTGCTGGTGTTTTGATTCCTTTCATCATTTACATGAATGGAAGAAAAAGTGTTTTGGGTAACATATTTTGCCTCCTACTAGTTGATTCAATTGATGCATTTGTTGGGGGAAGGGGGACCCTTTTCAGGGCCTGAAAGTGGACTCTTGTCTAACACTCGGAAGTGAATTGTCTGAGGAGACACATGTGCTGACAAAGCAAGAGATTTTATTGGGAAGGGACACATGGGCAGAGAGAAGTAGGGTAAGGGAAACCAGGAGTATTGATCTGCCATGTGGCTTGCAGTCTTGGGTTTTATGATGATGGGATTAGTTTCTGGGTGGTCTTTAGTCAGTCCTTCTGACCTCAGAGTCCTTCCTGGTGGTGCACACATCACTCAGCCAAGATGGATGCCAGTGAGAAGGATTCTGGGAGGTGGTCAGACCCGTGGTGTCTCCTTTTGACTTTTCCCAAACTCTTCCAGTTGGTGGTGGAAGTTATTTGTTCCATGTTCCTTACCAGGATCTCCTGTCATTCAACTCATACAAACGGTTACTAGGGTGCCAGGCCAGGGTGGGTGGTTTCAGTCAGTGTACTTCCCCTAACAAATCCCCCCTGAGCGACTTCATACTCAAACATTTTGAAGGAAGGCAGAGGGAGAGAGGACCATGCTAGGCTTCACCTCGAAAGGAATCTGGGAGCTAAGCTGCCGGGTGCTGCAGTTAAAAGCCCATCTCTTCTAACTACTTTCTCACCCCTTGCAGTCACCTCGGGATTTTTAATATCCCAAGCAACCTGAATCTTATTTCATGTCTCCAGGAGAGAAGGCGGGATCTCCAGGAGGTTAAAGCTCCCGGGGGAGGGTTCAGAGGGAAGAGTGACCCCAGTGGCATCCCCCAGCCACCTGCAGCCTCTCAGGTCTCCTCCCTGGAGGGGGCTGAACCCAGCTTTGCCAGGATTCTGGGAGATGACAGCCTGTGGTGATAGGGAGGCAGTTGAACACCACACCCCCGCTTTTCCCTGGGGATCCTTTTCTTCTGCTGCAGCTAAACACTGCTCAGTTGAGAGCTCTCAGGAAACAAAACAGTCTTTGTTGCCTAAACTGAAATCATTCCCATGGCTGATGGTCCCAGTGGTTCTGTTGTTAACAGTACTTCCTCCTTCTCTTCCTGTTACTTCTCTCGGCTCTCTCCTCCCCCCTGCATCCCCTCCCTCCTCCTCCTCTTTCTCTGCTCCTCCCACTCCACTGCCCTGGAAGATTCTTAATCATGACACTCTGAAACATGACAAACCTAACAGAATCTTGCCAGAGTGAGAGGCCCCAGGGAATTGGTACTAAAACTAAAACAAGAGCCAAATTCATTTGGAAAGGTTTTGAGTCATGGGAAAGGTTTGGTGTAGTGAGAAGGAGAGAAGGAGGAGACAGCCCAGCTGGTGGTCTCCTAGATGGATGCCCAGGAAGTGGGCCATGAACTGGATTAGTGATTGTTCATGGATTTTAGATTATGGATATCTCTGAGAATTTCAGGAGCCTGAACAGCAACACAAGGTTTGGGCTCTCAGTTGGGTTTTTCTGAGTGCTCTGTCCAAGGGCTAAGACTCTATATACTTCCAACTTCCTCCTCTGGCTTTATATATATCAGTTAGAAGCCCAGTGGATGCACGTCCTTAGGAGATATGCCCATGCCACTTACTGACTTCTCTGGGACACTTGAGAGGGACAGAGGCACTATGGTAACTGCACTGGGACATCATACATCATCCGAGATTGCCCCATATGGTGTCTCCCTGCCTACTGTTGTCATGGAGTTTGGTAGTAAGATCCAGGACTGGAAAGTGGGTTCTACCATGAACTATGTAGAATTTCCGGGTGACCCCCAGCTTAGCTAACTATAAAAATCTAAGAATTTGCCGAAGTCTTTGTTGTTTCTTTGTGTGCTGGTGTTTTGATTCCTTTCATCATTTATACGAATGGAAGAAAAAGTGTTTTGGGTAACATATTTTGCCTCCTACTAGTTGATTCAATCGATGCATTTGCTGGGGGAAGGGGGACCCTTTTCAGGGCCTGAAAGTGGACTCTTGTCTAACACTCGGAAGTGAATTGTCTGAGGAGACACATGTGCTGACAAAGCAAGAGATTTTATTGAGAAGGGACACACGGGCAGAGAGAAGTAGGGTAAGGGAAACCAGGAGTATTGATCTGCCATGTGGCTAGCAGTCTTGGGTTTTATGATCATGGGATTAGTTTCTGGGTGGTCTTTAGCCAATCGTTCTGACTCAGAGTCCTTCCTGGGGTGCACACATCACTCAGCCAAGATGGATGTCAGTGAGAAGGATTCTGGGAGGTGGTCAGACACGTGGTGTCTCCTTTTGACTTTTCCCAAACTCTTCCAGTTGGTGGTGGCTTATTAGTTCCGTGTTCCTTACCAGGATCTCCTGTCATTAAACTCATACAAACGGTTACTAGGGTGCCAGGCCAGGGTGGGTGGTTTCAGTCAGTGTACTTCCCCTAACAAATCCCCCCTGAGTGACTTCATACTCAAGATACTTCTTGGGAATAGGGATGGAGGTCTCTTTCTTCTGTAACTTCTTCCTGCTGTGCATGGGCGTAGGCCTGCCTAGCAGAGCAGAAGTCTCTCTTTACCTGATCTAAGTAGAGGTATTCTGTGCCTGAAATCAGCATTCACCCTTGTAGAAACAGCAACTTAGCTTGAAACTGTTGGCCCTTGTCAGAGATGAAATAGGGCCAGACAGGTGGCCTAAAAGGATGGTCATCACTGGGCCCCAGAAACAGAAGGCAAATTTGGGGTGAGGGCTGCAGGGTGTGTGACTTTGTTCTGATTGGTTGGTGGTGAGGCAACAGAGCAGTGGTCCAGGAATCTTGTGCTCAGCCTGAGGTTACCATCTTTCATCTGGGTGGGGGCCCCAGTTCTGCAGAAGAACTCAAAGATTTCGTTGTGCATATTTTTTGAGTAGGAACCAGGACCCTGCCTCAAGGCTGTACCACCATTTGATTGTTCCTCCTCTGTTTGTATATCTCCTCCCTTCCCTGATTAGTAACTGTTTGAATCTACACTTTGGAACTCAGGGAAGGTCAAGGAGGCTGAATGAAGCCTATATCCTATAGACAAGAAATGGAATACACAGAAGAGATCTGTACTCCAGAATCCCACAGAGTCCTGCACGGTTTTAATTCAGGGAACTGGGCAACTATTACTGTGATAACTTCCTGTCAAAATGGGGCATAGCACTGCCTCTGCTTGGAGAATAGACACAGAATTGGAAGTATTCCTGATTTCCAAGTCATATATCTGAATCTTGTGTGATTAAAATCTCAATCTCTTGGTCTGCCATTTTGGTGTAACAGACCCAATTAGAAGTAGTTGGAGGAGTGACAACTGGAATTTTAACAGACAAAATAAATCTCATTTCTTTTCAGAAGAACAGGTCTGAAACCCAGTCTGGACCTGGCACTTCAGGGAGGCTTGCAGCCAGGTAGCCAGTTGCCTAGTTTTATAAAAACCAAGGTTGCAGTTACTAGCTGCCTGCAGACATTGTTTTTAGAATATCTGGTGGCATCTAAGCCTGACATGACTCAGAAAACTCAAGTGTTTAGCAATACAAGGTCTAGTCTGAAATTAGACCCAGAGTATCACCTAGTTATTTCTCAGGTTGTCTGAACCATGGCTACTCTATTTTGACTTTTAATTGTAAAGTTCTCCTTAATAGCCAAAGCAGATGTCACCATTAATGATGTCAGTGTTTTTCTAGGTATGAGAAGATGCAAGAATTGGGACTCATAAAATCTTCTCCTGAAAAGATCTAACTATCTGAAGGCCTGTTCTGCCAGTCTTTCCCAGAGCACAGAGTGCCTCATTCCTGATTTTCACCCTGAACTCCTTTCAGGGGTGTTGAAGGTCTGTGGCTGCAGTGGCCATGATGTAGTCTTTGTAGAGGTCTCTTGCCTGGAAAATCCCATGAATGGAGGGGCCTGGTAGGCTGCAGTCCATGGGGTCTCGAAGAGTTGGACACGACTGAGTGACTTCACTTTCACTTTTCACTTTCATGCATTGCAGAAGGAAATGGCAACCAACTCCAGTGTTCTTGCCTGGAGAATCCCAGGGATGGAGGAGCCTGGTGGGCTGCCGTCTGTGGGGTCACACAGAGTCGGACACAACTGAAGCGACTTAGCAGCAACAGCAGCAGCAGCAGAGTTAGATGGCAAGTGTCAGTTTTCAGTTGGCAGAGCCCCTTTTTGGTCATAAACTTGACCATGATTTTGAGGGGAGCATTTCATGACCATATACTCCAGTGGTGCTGAGAATGTCCATTTTCAGGTTCTGGCAAAGATTTTGTTGACAGACCTGTCAACAAAATTTGTTAACTCAATATGCTATTACTGGACTAGGCCATAAAACAGCATCCAAAATTCTCTAGATCACCTGTCTTATTAGTCTCTTGGTCCAGGAAAACATTCCCTCTTGTTGTTTCTTCCCATATCTAGAGTTACATGGTTACCATCATTGATGTCATATGGAACTATATATTATTTTATCAGAGGCCTCAGTCACACATTTGGCAGTGTAAGAAACAGCAATTTTGTAGAACAGATGACATTCAAATAACATAGCCAGCAGTATTAGTAAAGTCATAAGTAAGACTTAAGCTGAGAGCTTCCATTAGATGTGGCCCAGTATATGCCAGGTCATCTGGCTTAGTCAACTCTGTATGAATCTTCATCTTCCAGGGAAATTATATATTGGCGCTGTCTATAAGGCACATAGCCCAGTTTTCTAGTGTTACTAGACTGATTATCCTTAGCATGATTTAGTTGTTTCCAACATAAAGGAGACTTTAAACTTAAATTACCATAGCCTGGTGTTATCTATATAAATCCATCCCATAATTTTGGGAGATTTTTTTCCTTTGCTGAAACTTTGCTTGTTGCTCTGATTGAGTTTGAGTAATAGAAGAAAACTCAAATTTATGGCCAGAGTCAGAGCAGGCATTGTTAATTGTCCAGGTGAGGGGATCCCATTTAGTAATATCAATAGTGACCTGAATATGACTATAGTTTTTTTAAAAGTAAATTTTCTCAGGGCCAACCAGTTAGAGCCTCAGAGTAGAGAAATTCACCAAGGTAACCCAGAACTAGACACAGGTAATTGGCCACAAACCCAACAACTGGATTGAATTCTAAAACTAGCATAGGATCAGGCCTATGATAGAAAAGTATTTGATTTATATGCAAAGGTCTAAGAAGTCAAAGAAACATTATAAGTGATCATATGAATCAGGTCCAGCATCTTGGGCAAGCTGTCTACCTCTGATGTCTGCTTCTTGTCCTGGTGTAGTGCAGTCTCTCCTCTGTTTGAGCGTCATTTTAAGGTGAGATCAGGTCAGCTGTCCTCTCTGTAGACCAGTCCAGTGCAGGGGCCTTTGGAAGTGGGAATTAATCTAAGAGTCAGTTTCCCTTCTGGTCCCTGAGTACCCCAAGTGGTCAGGATGTCAGTCGCAGTGAAGAAGAGATCCCACCAGCGTTGCCATTTGTTGCAAGAAGGGGGACCCCTTCTAGGACCTGAAAGTGGGCTCTTGTCCGACACTTGGAAATGAATTGTCCAAGAAGACACATGTGCTGACAAAGCAAGATATTTTATTGGGGAGGGACACCTGGGTGGAGAGCAGTAGGGTAAGGGAACCCAGGAAGACTGCTCTGCCACGTGTCCTTATGGTGATAGGATTAGTTTCCAGGTTGTCTTTAGCCAATCATTCTGACTCTGAGTCCTTCCTGGTGGTGCATGCATTTCTCAGCCAAGATGGATGCCAGCAAGAAGGATTCTGAGAGGTGGTCGGACACGTGGTGTCTCATTTGACCTTTCCTGAACTCTCCCAGTTGGTGGTGGCTCATTAGTTCTGTGTTCCTTACTGGGACTTCCTGTCATAAAACAACTCGTGCAAATTGTTACTAGGGTGCCTGGCCTGGGTGGGCAGTTTCAGTCAGTGTGCTTCCCCTAACATATCCACTCAAATATCTAGAAAAAAAATTTAAAAAGCACTTGGTCTTGTGAAAATAATGTAGTGCAAAGAACTTGGGAACTACCATATATGAAGTTCTTTCCTTTTCTGAAGTGAAAGTCGCTCAGTCATGTCCGACTCTTTGCAACCCCATGGACTATACAGTCAATGGAATTCTCCAGGCCAGAATGCTGGAGTGGGTAGCCTTTTCCTTCTCCAGGGGATCTTCCCAACCCAGGAATCGAACCCAGGTCTCCCGCATTGTGGGCAGATTCTATACAAGGGAAGCCCAAGAATACTGGAGTGGGTAGTCTATCCCTTCTCCAGCAGATCTTCTCAACCCAGGAGTTCAACTGGGGTCTCTGAAAATCGTTGTGCATATTTTTTGAGTAGGAACCAGGACCCTGCCTCAAGGCTGTACCACCATTTGATTGTTCCTCCTCTGTTTGTATATCTCCTCCCTTCCCTGATTAGTAACTGTTTGAATCTACACTTTGGAACTCAGGGAAGGTCAAGGAGGCTGAATGAAGCCTATATCCTATAGACAAGAAATGGAATACACAGAAGAGATCTGTACTCCAGAATCCCACAGAGTCCTGCACGGTTTTAATTCAGGGAACTGGGCAACTATTACTGTGATAACTTCCTGTCAAAATGGGGCATAGCACTGCCTCTGCTTGGAGAATAGACACAGAATTGGAAGTATTCCTGATTTCCAAGTCATATATCTGAATCTTGTGTGATTAAAATCTCAATCTCTTGGTCTGCCATTTTGGTGTAACAGACCCAATTAGAAGTAGTTGGAGGAGTGACAACTGGAATTTTAACAGACAAAATAAATCTCATTTCTTTTCAGAAGAACAGGTCTGAAACCCAGTCTGGACCTGGCACTTCAGGGAGGCTTGCAGCCAGGTAGCCAGTTGCCTAGTTTTATAAAAACCAAGGTTGCAGTTACTAGCTGCCTGCAGACATTGTTTTTAGAATATCTGGTGGCATCTAAGCCTGACATGACTCAGAAAACTCAAGTGTTTAGCAATACAAGGTCTAGTCTGAAATTAGACCCAGAGTATCACCTAGTTATTTCTCAGGTTGTCTGAACCATGGCTACTCTATTTTGACTTTTAATTGTAAAGTTCTCCTTAATAGCCAAAGCAGATGTCACCATTAATGATGTCAGTGTTTTTCTAGGTATGAGAAGATGCAAGAATTGGGACTCATAAAATCTTCTCCTGAAAAGATCTAACTATCTGAAGGCCTGTTCTGCCAGTCTTTCCCAGAGCACAGAGTGCCTCATTCCTGATTTTCACCCTGAACTCCTTTCAGGGGTGTTGAAGGTCTGTGGCTGCAGTGGCCATGATGTAGTCTTTGTAGAGGTCTCTTGCCTGGAAAATCCCATGAATGGAGGGGCCTGGTAGGCTGCAGTCCATGGGGTCTCGAAGAGTTGGACACGACTGAGTGACTTCACTTTCACTTTTCACTTTCATGCATTGCAGAAGGAAATGGCAACCAACTCCAGTGTTCTTGCCTGGAGAATCCCAGGGATGGAGGAGCCTGGTGGGCTGCCGTCTGTGGGGTCACACAGAGTCGGACACAACTGAAGCGACTTAGCAGCAACAGCAGCAGCAGCAGAGTTAGATGGCAAGTGTCAGTTTTCAGTTGGCAGAGCCCCTTTTTGGTCATAAACTTGACCATGATTTTGAGGGGAGCATTTCATGACCATATACTCCAGTGGTGCTGAGAATGTCCATTTTCAGGTTCTGGCAAAGATTTTGTTGACAGACCTGTCAACAAAATTTGTTAACTCAATATGCTATTACTGGACTAGGCCATAAAACAGCATCCAAAATTCTCTAGATCACCTGTCTTATTAGTCTCTTGGTCCAGGAAAACATTCCCTCTTGTTGTTTCTTCCCATATCTAGAGTTACATGGTTACCATCATTGATGTCATATGGAACTATATATTATTTTATCAGAGGCCTCAGTCACACATTTGGCAGTGTAAGAAACAGCAATTTTGTAGAACAGATGACATTCAAATAACATAGCCAGCAGTATTAGTAAAGTCATAAGTAAGACTTAAGCTGAGAGCTTCCATTAGATGTGGCCCAGTATATGCCAGGTCATCTGGCTTAGTCAACTCTGTATGAATCTTCATCTTCCAGGGAAATTATATATTGGCGCTGTCTATAAGGCACATAGCCCAGTTTTCTAGTGTTACTAGACTGATTATCCTTAGCATGATTTAGTTGTTTCCAACATAAAGGAGACTTTAAACTTAAATTACCATAGCCTGGTGTTATCTATATAAATCCATCCCATAATTTTGGGAGATTTTTTTCCTTTGCTGAAACTTTGCTTGTTGCTCTGATTGAGTTTGAGTAATAGAAGAAAACTCAAATTTATGGCCAGAGTCAGAGCAGGCATTGTTAATTGTCCAGGTGAGGGGATCCCATTTAGTAATATCAATAGTGACCTGAATATGACTATAGTTTTTTTAAAAGTAAATTTTCTCAGGGCCAACCAGTTAGAGCCTCAGAGTAGAGAAATTCACCAAGGTAACCCAGAACTAGACACAGGTAATTGGCCACAAACCCAACAACTGGATTGAATTCTAAAACTAGCATAGGATCAGGCCTATGATAGAAAAGTATTTGATTTATATGCAAAGGTCTAAGAAGTCAAAGAAACATTATAAGTGATCATATGAATCAGGTCCAGCATCTTGGGCAAGCTGTCTACCTCTGATGTCTGCTTCTTGTCCTGGTGTAGTGCAGTCTCTCCTCTGTTTGAGCGTCATTTTAAGGTGAGATCAGGTCAGCTGTCCTCTCTGTAGACCAGTCCAGTGCAGGGGCCTTTGGAAGTGGGAATTAATCTAAGAGTCAGTTTCCCTTCTGGTCCCTGAGTACCCCAAGTGGTCAGGATGTCAGTCGCAGTGAAGAAGAGATCCCACCAGCGTTGCCATTTGTTGCAAGAAGGGGGACCCCTTCTAGGACCTGAAAGTGGGCTCTTGTCCGACACTTGGAAATGAATTGTCCAAGAAGACACATGTGCTGACAAAGCAAGATATTTTATTGGGGAGGGACACCTGGGTGGAGAGCAGTAGGGTAAGGGAACCCAGGAAGACTGCTCTGCCACGTGTCCTTATGGTGATAGGATTAGTTTCCAGGTTGTCTTTAGCCAATCATTCTGACTCTGAGTCCTTCCTGGTGGTGCATGCATTTCTCAGCCAAGATGGATGCCAGCAAGAAGGATTCTGAGAGGTGGTCGGACACGTGGTGTCTCATTTGACCTTTCCTGAACTCTCCCAGTTGGTGGTGGCTCATTAGTTCTGTGTTCCTTACTGGGACTTCCTGTCATAAAACAACTCGTGCAAATTGTTACTAGGGTGCCTGGCCTGGGTGGGCAGTTTCAGTCAGTGTGCTTCCCCTAACATATCCACTCAAATATCTAGAAAAAAAATTTAAAAAGCACTTGGTCTTGTGAAAATAATGTAGTGCAAAGAACTTGGGAACTACCATATATGAAGTTCTTTCCTTTTCTGAAGTGAAAGTCGCTCAGTCATGTCCGACTCTTTGCAACCCCATGGACTATACAGTCAATGGAATTCTCCAGGCCAGAATGCTGGAGTGGGTAGCCTTTTCCTTCTCCAGGGGATCTTCCCAACCCAGGAATCGAACCCAGGTCTCCCGCATTGTGGGCAGATTCTATACAAGGGAAGCCCAAGAATACTGGAGTGGGTAGTCTATCCCTTCTCCAGCAGATCTTCTCAACCCAGGAGTTCAACTGGGGTCTCTGAAAAAAACGAGGCAATATTCTCAGGAATCTGATTCTCCTTGCTCCAAGTAACTGACCATGGTATTGAATACTAATTATTCAGGGAACATCCACAGTTAACTCAGGTCTTCTGCAGGAGCATATCAAGGGGGAGACATTCTCTGTCTGAAGGACTGAGCCTCTCAATTGCATGGAAAAAGCAAGCCTTCATTTAAAAATATACTAGCTGGGAAGGTACTGAAATCCCAGAACTCCTTGACAAGGCCCAGGTATAGGCCTAATTTGGGGAAAATTCTAGCATAAGGAGTTCACTATTCACCTTGTACATCTCAAATAAGTAGGAACTACAAACATTAAAGGCAATGGAGGGTTCGTGGGAAGGTGAGAATGAGTTCAGGGGCAGAGAGCCCTGGACCCCAAGGCAGGCTTATTTGTGGTTGTTCTAGGTTTATCATTGATTTTCAAGATGTCCACAGGCAGATCCTTTTGACTTCTTTCAGATTTCATTTTCTCCTGCTGTTCACACTGATTGATAATTGAGACCAGAGCATTTAAATGGCTTCTCCATTCTGCATTTCAAAGGTAAAGGGCACACTGTGAAACTGGCAGTGGAGTGTGGAGGAAGCAATGGGTGTTAGGAAGACATTGATTCCAATCCCTGGACCTCACTTGGTGAGAACTTGTACTCTGCTGTGCTGTGCTCTGCTTAGTTACTCAGTCATGTCTGACTCTTTGCGACCCCATGGATTGTAGCCCAGCAGGCTCCTCTGTCCCTGGGGATTCTCCAGGCAAGAATATTGGAGTGAGTTGCTATGCCCTCCTCCTGGGGAATCTTCCCAACCAGGGGACTGAATCCAGGTCTCCTGCATTGCAGGCAGATTCTTTACCAGCTGAGCTACCAGGGAAGTCCACTGTGCTAGAAATCTCTATTTTTTCTTTGGAAAAATTTTTTTAATGTCAGAATTCTTTTGAAAAGAGGAAACTATATAGATCTTATGTAGATTCCCTCAATATAAAAAATGGTTATATATATATTTATGCACACATACACACACATACACACACATATATATTTGTTGAAATACCTTTCTAGGCCTAAGATGGTGCTGATTCTCCCAGGATACATGGCTGCAAACCAAATCTTATAACTTTTATGCTGCTCCACTTTATAATGCTCCACACGACCAAAACCCAGAATATCCAGTTATTTGATCCTCAAACACCAGGCCAGCTCTGGATTCTTTACTTACTTATTTTTTCCTTATTCATTTTATATTTTTCTCTTTCTTTATCCTATAAAAGCTTCTTGCCTTCTGCCTCATCTTGCAATTCTTTGGACCCTTGAGAGTGGAGACTGCCTGCTTCATTTAGTGTTAAAGTTTGTATATCATAAATTGTCTTCTTTAATCACTTTAATGTGTATAAAAAGCTGTTTGGGTTAAAGAGGGCTTAGGACCCAGAATGGCACCAGCTCAGGCTCCCTCCCCACCACCCCCTC